>JAKELH010001059.1:0-14974 GCA_021525015.1 Lactarius pseudohatsudake | reverse complement strand
ACTCAAAACGTGGCTTGACAACATCTCAAATGGGTTACATCCGACCATCGAAATCACCCTACGCATCCTCATTCTTCTTTATTAAGAAGAAGATGGCAAACTCCGCCCCGTCCAAGACTATCGAGAATCAACGCCTGCACCATCCGCAACCAATACCCCTGCCACTCATGGGCAACTCATCAACGACTTAGGCAACGGTCACATATACACTAAGCTTGATGTCCGCTGGGGCTATAACAACATACGTGTCAAAGAAGGCGACGAACCGAAAGCCGTGTTCAAAACGAAATATGGCCTCTACGAACCACTGGTGATGTACTTCGGACTGACCAATTCACCAGCAACCTTTCAAGCGATGATGACTACATTCTCGCACCTATCATCGCCAAACACATACTACTAGGCACCATTATCCGAGTTTACATGGACGACATCGGCATAGCCACCCACGAAAACTCGGCATGCAAGCACACATCAATGCGGTATGCGACATCCTTCAAGTCACACTGGAACACGACCTATACTTCAAACCAGAGAAATGCCTTTTCCACCAACCCGGATGGATTACCTGGGGGTCATCCTTGAAAAGGGGGTGACACGCATGGACCCAGTAAAAGTTTCGGGCATTCGCGACTGGCCCCGACCTACGAAGGTGCGCGTACGCTCCTTTTTGGGCTTCTGCAACTTTTACCGCCTCTTCATCCCGGCTTTGCGACACACGCCCGAGCATTAAACCGACTCACTCGCAAAGACACGGAGTGGTCTTGGGGCACCGATGAAGAAAGGCGTTCCAGACACTCAAAAACCTTGTAACTTCCGAACCGGTGCTAGCACACCCCACGCTCACCGACCAATTCGAGTTGGAAGTCGATGCATCAGGATACGCGGTGGGAGCCGTACTACTACAAAAGAAACCTGACGGTAAAAGACACCCCATAGGATACTACTCAGCCACGCTCAACGAAGCCGAACGCAACTATGACATATACGACCTCGAACTACTGGCCATCGTGAAAGCCCTAAGGCACTGGCGACCCTACCTAGCCGGCTCACCCCATAAAATCAAAATCTTCTCCACCTCAACCTCACGCACTGGAAATCACCCCAGAAAATAAGCGTAGAGTTGCAAGGGAAGTACTTGAACTAATGGAATACGACTTCGAAATTCACCACATAAAAGGGACGAACAACGGAAGAGCAGACACACTATCCAGGAGACCCGACTACAACCAAGGAGACTGAGACAACAAGGGAGTAGTGGTCCTCCCTGGAAGGGTCTTTGCCGCACGATGAATCCGAGTGCGGCAAGCAGTCACTCAAACCGAGGAGAATCACCGACAAGACGAAGATCAGATCAAGCCTTGGGTAGACGCTCACAAACTTAAGAAGGTCAACGACGTCTGGTATAGGCAGGGAGCCAGGGTCATTACCAGCGGATCGGACGACATCCGCACCATCATCCGAAATCACCACGACCCCCTTATGTATGGACATCCAGGCATCAAACGCACGGCGTGCATTATCGAACGACATTACTGGTGGCCTCACATGTTGAAACACGTGACCGACTATGTCCAAGGATGCGTGGAATGCCAACGCCACAAAGTCAACAACCGACCCACAAGAGCCGCCTTAGTGCCTATCATGCCGATCCCCAACGCTAAGCCATTTGAAGTCATAGCCCTCGACTTTATCACTAAATTACCGGTCTCCCAGGGTTGTGACTCCATCCTCACTGTGACGGACCACGACTGCACCAAAGCATCCATATTCATCCCATGCGTCGAAGAAATCACGGCAGAAGGAACCGCAGCCCTATACGTCACCCATGTGTTCAGAAGATTTGGACTACCAACCAAGATTATCAGTGATCGCGATCCCCGATTTGTGTCCAAGTTCACTCGAGAATTATGCCGCATCCTGGGAATCCATCAGAACATATCAACCGCATATCACCCACACACGGACGGACAATCCGAACGAACCAATCAGTGGCTGGAACAATACCTAAGGTTCTGGAAATGAATGGCAAGACAACTGGGCGCATTTCCTCCCAATGGCTGAATTCGCGCACAACAGTTGGCCGCATGAAGCGACCAAGACATCCCCATTCGCACTCATGATGGGATACGATCCGCGTGCTGATTGGATCGATAAGCCTTCCCCTATCCCTCATACTCACACGACTGCAACAGTTCCGAGAAGCACGGAAGAACGCCCAGGAACTGATCAAAAAGGCCCAAACACTCTGGATCAAACACAAGGCGACGCCACGGTATCAAGAAGGGGACCAAGTCTGGCTGGAAGGGTGACATCTCCACACCAATCAACCCCTGCCAAGCTTGCCGCACGCCGACACGGACCTTTCGCGTGATCCAGGTACTATCACCCGTCAACTATAGACTTGAGCTTCCCACGCAGTGGAGTATTCACCCCGTGTTTCACATCGATTTACTCACGCCTTATCACGAGACCCCATGCATGGGAAGAACTTCCCACATCTGCCCCCGGATCTCGTAGACGGAGAAGAAGAATATGAAATCAACGGATTCTAGACTCTCGGCGATTCGGCAGGAACAAGAAGCTCCAATACCTCGTACAATGGAAGGGATACTCCGACTCGGAGAACCAGTGGGTCAACAAGGATGACATATTCGCAGATAAAGCCATAGCGGAGTTTGAGGGAAGTCGAGTCAAAAGGGTTATAAGCGAAGGCAATGACGCTAAGTCTCCCCCATCTCCTCACACTGGACTCCTCACTCCTCACTCAACAATGTCTCTTCCCACTACCACCATTGCCTCCTCTCTTGCTACCCCACGGGTCGACAACCTCACCCACCAAGAGCTCACTACAGCCCTCGTCAACGTCACCGCCATCGAAGACGTCGACAACCCAGACGCACCCGCCGAGTACTGGCTGTTCGACAATGAGGGATGACGCGTCTCCACCGCCCCGTACTCCCTCAAGGAGGTCCAACAACTTCGGGCAGCTGTCGGAGGTGGTGACGACGCCTCGCTCAGCCCACTCCCTGTACGTATCGAGGTTCGGACCGAAGAAAGTGAAGACGGAACCAACCCTTCAATGGGAGGCCTGGATGGCCGGCCGCAACTGGCGATACGAAGCCGCCGAATGGCGCGATCATCAACTCACGATAGCAGCGACAAGGAGAACGCGGATCCTCGTCAGGCGCCAGTGGATCACCGAGATGCTGAAGCGGCAGTGTACGCCACCGTCGAAGGAGCTCTGAGGGAGTACTACCCAGCTGAGCAGCCATTCATCATCACCGCCACTGACTCTGACAACCCCCGCGAGACTCCATTCACGTGCGACACGATGGGCCGCCCACTCTATCGAGGCAACATGCGCGTCGACGTCGAAGACGCCCCACACCCCGCCGTCCGCCTAAGGTTCCTGGGCGGCGGCAACGGAGGCCAGCCACCGCGCGGGTACAAGCACAACCGAGGGGAGGACTTTGTCCACTACCCCATCACCGACGCGCAGGGAGTTACACATCAGGCCACATTCGTCCAGGTCATCCTGGGACCTGACCCGCAGGTACTACACCCTCCTAGGGACAGTGAGAAGGTATACACCAGACCGCTGTACGCTGACCCGCAAGTACGAGAGGCGGGCAAGCCCCACTACGCCCCCGAGGACATGTACGCCTTTGTTGGCGGACATAGCAACCAGCATCAGGTCGACCGCGTGGTCAACGAGCTCAAGGACGTAAGTCTGAAGGCCGAGCTAACCCGCTACTGCGCCTACAAGCACGAGGCCGAGCGGATGGAACAGCGCCTTCATGCGCTGGCGCAGGCGCTCGGTGGGGTACAGGGGAGCTCACCCGCTCCAAATTCAGGCTTGAGATGGCCAACACGTGGGATAGGATTACGGAAGTACAGGAGGGGTGGATGGGCGGTATCGGGCCCACTCGGTGACGCGGTCGTCGCAGCTGAAAAGGGGGTGATGTCACAATTCGGCTTGTGGACGCTTACTACACGGCGATGACCTCCTTAGTAAGTAGTAATAGGTCATGGACTCACACATCAGTCAGCCGTAGTATCACATGTTTGTGGTGGTACTATGACTCATTCCTAGTAGTAGCGGTAATAGGGTTCGAGCTACTTCACTACTAGCTATTCAGATTTGGGAGGAGCTTTAAAGCTGCCTCAGTACAAGTATAAATAAGACGACGCAGAGACCAGAAGACCTCATTCTGGTCTTCTTCAATTGCCATCACGCATCCTCTCCTTGTGATCCTCTTAAGTGTCTGCTTACTCCGTTCGCTTGTCTCTAGTAGAGCAAGTCGTCCTTCACGCACACCTAGTGGAATACGCCCTAGTGCCCCTTACGATCACGTGCACCTCGAGGCTGTGTATTCGTGTCACGTGACCTTCGAGTCACCGGAAATCACTAAGTCGTCGAAACGCCCTTTCGCTGTCCAAGTCAGACTCACGCCAGTGGCGGCGTTACACCATGGGTGACTTTGAAGGGCGAATGTATCCCCTTTCTAGGTGGTCTGTGATGTACGTTCGTAACGCGTCCGATTCTTTGGGCGTGAGTCAATAGATGGAGCAGTTCTTCATACTAGCTCCTGGCTTGAGGTCAATGGCATGGTCCCATGGCTGATGTTGTGGTAGGCGGTGTGATGCCTCCTCGCTAAAAACCTTAGCGTACTGGGAGAACTGGGATGGGATGTGACTCGTGGATGGTTTGGGCACTGTTCTGGCTGCAATTTCTGTGCTCATGGTAGTTTTCTGGATCATGATATCTTCATGCTTGGTTTCTTGGTGTTGGATCAGGAACGGCTCCATGGCCTCTTGGCTATAAGCAGGTTCGTCTGCGTCTTGGGGTTCTTCAAGTGTTTGTATAACATTGATCATGGTTGCTCGTGACTGTGGCTTTGTTGCTGTGATTGACAAGGACTTGGTTGATAATGTGCAGGACGGAGGGCATCGGGTAAACGCGAGCTGTGGTAGGGCCCAGTTAACCTCTGGGTTGTGTGCTCGAAGCCAGTCCGTTCCTAGGATAATGTCGTGGTCGCCTAGCGTGGTTACATAGAGTTCTGCACATTCGTCGTGGTAGTTTCCATCGGATGTCTTTATCCAGATCTTCTGGATCGTCGTATATCGCACTGATCCCTGTTTGTTCAAGGTTCCATCCACGTTTTTGACTGGTAGTGGGTTTACTAGGGTCTTGAGTGTCAACGCATTCCGCATTGCAAAAGCTTGGTCGATGATAATTCCTTCCGCACCGCTGTCTAGCAAGGCTCGTGCACTGATTTCTCGGCCTGTCTTCTTTCCGACTAGAGCGACTCTGAGCGTAATCGATGGTGATCGTCTATTTCGTATAGTATCACCTGGTACAGGCTCGGAGTCCAACGTCTCTAGCAACGAATAACTCTGGATAAAACTATGGTTGGCCAACTGTAAAGTCCTAACTGACAGTGCTTCAGCAGGACGCTTCAAAAATCCTCCGGTAGAGGAGCAGAGTGGGGGCGAGGAATTATGATGTGTGCTGGTGGACTGTGGTACATTGCCACTATCTGGGCAGGGTGATCACTTGGGGGATCCTCGTAGGATTCTTCTTGGATCAGAGCCACCGCACGCTCTGAAATTTCCTGACCGCTGATTACTGGGTCGTCCATTCCCTTGTCCTTTGACGTTTTGGGAGCTTTCCTTGGTCCGGCAGTCCTTGGCTCGGTGGTTCGGCTTTCCGCAATAAAAGCAGAGCTTTTCCTTGAAGTGTCTGTCTTTTCTTCCTTGGTTAACCTGCCTGCTACCTGAGGCCTTACGGTTGTGGTGGCATTGACTTGGGCGCCGTCATCTTCGGCGTACATGGCCCTATTCTTAGGCCCTTGGAATCTTTGTCCCGTAAATGCTGGGTTACTGTAGAGACGCCATACGCGGTCGAATTCTCTGGCTAGTTCGACCAATTTGTCTAGAGTTGTTGGCTGTGGTGATACACTGATAATTTCTGGTGTAGGGGTGCAGGAATTGCCTTTCTAAAGGCGAACATCTTGGTTTCTTCGTTTGCCCCAGATCTGGATGCGTATGTGGACCATTCTTGGTACCACTCATTGAAGGGCTTGCCGCCCATGTGAAGGGAGTACATGAGGTTGGTCGATTCCAACTTGGTGTGTGACAGGACAAAGTGTTTCTTGAAGGCATCCCTGAAGTCGTTCCAGGTGCCAAAATCTATGGGCGTGGCTGTAAGGGCTTTACTCTGTAGGTCTTGAGCCCAATCTCCGGCTGGAGTCCCAATCTTGAAGTGCGTCAAGGCAGCTGATACGCGCTTGCCTTCGTCACTGTACGTGGATTCATTGAGGTAATAGTAGTTTTCAACACTACTCCAGAAGGCTTCTGCCTGGTCTTGTTTTCCATCGAACGGTGCTGGGGGAGTTCCTAACAACTTGGAACTTGGCATGGTCATGGCTTTGATTTGTACTGGGGTTACTGGTGGTGGACTTGGTGTT
Source organism: Lactarius pseudohatsudake (assembly GCA_021525015.1). Taxonomy (NCBI): domain Eukaryota; kingdom Fungi; phylum Basidiomycota; class Agaricomycetes; order Russulales; family Russulaceae; genus Lactarius; species Lactarius pseudohatsudake. The sequence continues at coordinate 8,501 of JAKELH010001059.1, read as the reverse complement.
CGACTCTTGAAACCAAATATCTTTGGTTGCTTGGGTGTCAGTACTGGGTAAGTTACTGGTCGGATGTGCTTGGTGATCCCTCTCTTGCTGGGGTGTGTGGACCGGATAAGCGGGCTAGCGTGGAAGATACTGTCTTGGTGGCCGCTTCTAGAAGACCTGATACTTCTTCTTGTTCTGTATCCTCTTGGTCTGTGCTTGGTGGTGGGGAAAGTTCTGATTCCTCCACGTCTGAGTCTGGAAAGACTACTCTTCGGTTGTTCTTGTAGACCCACGCGCCTCGTTTGTTTGACCAACGGACTTCTTTACCGACATATTTAGCAGCAAGGTTATGGTGGTCGTAAGATCCTTTGTCAAACTGGTTATATCCTGGGTAGGCGTCCTCGTAGTCGTCTTTGCTTAGTTTCTTTGGCTTTCCTTGAAGTACCAAGGGAACTTTCCGTTGGGACTGGTGAGTTGGTGCTTGTTCCAAAGAACGTGGACTAGGTTGTTGTCAAGACCGTAGTAGGGTTTCTTGAAATAGGTTGGTACACGGGCTAGTTCTTCTGGCGTAAGATCTCTTGTAGAAAGGTCTTGGGGATCGCTCATTCGTTAGAGCGCTTGATTAATCTTGATACTGTCCAACCATCTGATTCCCAGGCGTAAAAAACTTTATACGCCTCTTGAAGCTGTATTCTGTGAACAGCGCTTGGTCATGTGCTTGGTTGGATCCAACAATACTCTTCAAATATTCCATAGTGTGTTATCAATGTACTGGTTTTCCACAGGAGACCTTGAAATACTAGGGGGTCCGTAGTAATGTCTCGATGTTGTCTCGTGTGTGTTGGAGATGCAAGGGAACTTGGTTTCTCTGGAATATGAGTAGACAATGTTGCTTGAACACTTGGAGTTCTCTTGGGTTTCTCGTAGGTAAGGCTCTTGACAGGAATGGCACCTCTGGTAGGTGGTAGTACGTGGGCTGGGTTGCTAGGAACTGCATTTCCTCACTACTAGTGGAGGGTTGACGAGTTAACGAGGGGAGCTCTTGGTTACTTGGGTACGTGGGAGTTGCTTGGACTGGATTTCTTGGGTGTGTGTTTCGTGGTGGGGTTACTCTCCTAATATCTCTATTAGGGATGACTGGGAGGTTTTCTGGAGAGGGAAGTGGCGTGTCCCTTCTTGTGTACTGACGTCTTTGTCTTCTTGGTCGCTGAGATACGTGCTGTGAAGCCAGTGTGATAGCCCAATTTACTGCGCTTTCAGCCAGGATGTTTCAAACAAAGGACCTTCTATATTTCAATAGAAGGTAGGTACGCTTGGCCAGGGGCCCACAGTACTACACTAGGTGGAGTAGGTGGGGTATCGGGACGGTAACCACAGTCGCAAACTTCTTTACACACCAACAAACTGAGTTACTAACCCACTGGTTGGAAGGTTCTGGTTCTCCCCAACCGGCTAGTGAATCAGTAGATGTAGGGGGACTTGGGGGACTGCTGGATGGCAGGGGTTCATCGTTCCAAGGTGGCAGGGGTTCGTCATTGTTTTCCAAACGGTTGACGAAGTTGTTGTTGTCAGGGGCTCTGGTGGCTGGTGGAAAATCCTTGGGTTGACGATGTTTTGATCTGGATTTTCTAGGTGGTTTCCCACACTTGATCCCACTTGAGGGTGTATTCTCTTCCTTCGGTGATGATTAGTCGTGGTCCGAAGGGGGTAACTTCAATCCGAAGTTCTTGAAAGGATATTTGGACTTGTTCGTAGTCCAGCCGATATCGCTCGAGGAAGTAGTGTCGTTCTCCGTTCAGGAGTTCTTGAATGAGGTCGCGCCTCCTTGGTGGGGATAGGTGAATGAACCAAAAGTAATCTTCTTTGTACCAAAAGAAGGGACTCGATGGGGGAACCGTGGACGTTGCAAGTCTTTGCAAGGTGCCAATACAGGAGCTGTTCTTGGGATAGGTCGGCGAGGCGTGAAAGGTTACTCTCAGTAAAAAGAAAAGTCAGCCAAAAGTCAGCTAAAAGTCATCGACTTTCGGTTGACCGACGTCCTATTATTTTGACTTTGAAAGTCAGGCTTTAGTCACAAAAAAGTCGAGTCAAGGTCAATGTATAGTCACTTGGTAGTCAATGACCTTTTTGTTGACTTTCCATTGACTGAGGTTCAACTTTGAGTTGACTACTGAAGTCAAAATCCAGAGGTCAACAAAAAGTCAACAAAAGTCATTGTAAGTCGTTGACTTTTCATTGACTTTTCATTGACTAAAGTCCTAATTTTTTGACTTTGATTTGACTACAGAAGTCAAATAAAGTCAACGAAAAGTCAGTTGAAGTCGGTGATGACTTTCAATTGACTTTTTGTTGACTGAGGTCCTATTTTTTGACTTTGAATTGACTAAGTGCAAGTCAGTAAACAAGTCAACCAAAGGTCAATAAGAGTCAACAGAAGTCAATGAAAAGTCATGTCAATGACTTTCAAAGTCGATTAGAAGTCAAAAAAATCAGACAAAAGTCAATTAAAAGTCAAACAAAAGTCAGCCAATTTCATTGACTACAGACTGACTTTGCTTGACTGCAAGCTGACTTTGAAAGTCACTTAGTAGTCAATTCAAAGTCAATTCAAAGTCAAATAAAAGGTCAAATAAAAGTCAATTCAAAGTCAATCAAAAATCAGTCAATACCATTGACTACAGACTGACCTTGCTTGACTACAAGCTGACTTTGAAAGTCAATTAGTAGTCAATTCAAAATCAAATAAAAGTCAATTCAAAGTCAAACAAAAATCAGGAAATTTCATTGACTACAGACTGACTTTGCTTGACTGCAAGCTGACTTTCAAAGTCAATTCAAAGTCAAATACAAGTCAAATACAAGTCAAATACAAGTCAAAGAAAAGTCAAACAACTTCATTGACTACAGACTGACTTTGCTTGACTGCAAGCCGACTTTGAAAGTCAATTAGCAGTCAAAGAAAAGTCAAAGAAAAGTCACACAAAAGTCAGCCAATACCATTGACTACAGACTGACTTTGCTTGACTGTAAGCTGACTTTGAAAGTCAATTAGCAGTCAAATAAAAGTCAAAGAACAAAAGTCAAAGAAAAGTCGCACAAAGTCAATCACATGACCAGAATTTCTGACAGCAAAAAACATATATTTTTTGAGATCGACACAGGCCGCCACTGACAGACAGTACCTAGAGCGCGAGTAAGAAAAATGGCCGCTATGCAGCCTTCATGATGCGCTTCGATTTGCGCTAGAGCACCAAGTTAGTCATAAATGAGCAGTTGAATATGCGCGCACTTACCTCCTTGACGATGCTCTCAATGTCCTCTTTGGAGGGCTGTTCCGATTTCGGCGCTCCTGCTATCACGTCGATGAGGTCTGTACATACAATGGGGTGAGCAGGGGGCGAGGAAGAAAAAGGGAGGGGAACGACGCACCCCTTCTTGTTGGCCGCTTGCCCGTCGACTCGATCTTGTGCTTCTCAACCCATAGCACGAGCTCGTCACGCTGGAGGGCCTGGAGGTGCGAGTGCGACTCCACCGACTCATCGTCGCAGCCTGAACCCTAAGAAAACGAACCATCAGAAGCAGGAAAGTGTGGCAAAGTAGCTACACACTTCAGACGACGATGCCGCCTTTCCGGCCGGATCTTGGGTACCCGATCCTGGACTTTTGTACCCCGGTCCGAAACAGAGGACACCGAACGCGACTTGGACTGCGGCTGGGTAGCGACATTGTCATTGTCCGTCGTCGTGGGACGGCTGGCCTTGGCCTTGGCTGACCGTGTCGACGGAGCCTTGGCGCGTGACGTGGCGTGGTTTGCTTGGAACGCATCGTCTGGGGAGGGGTAGGTTCACTCGAATCCTACAAAAATCAACCATTAAAATAAAAGTAGAGACGAGAAGATTCATACCCCAAATGACGAAGTCGCCAATCTGGGGACTTGGGCACCCCATATTGGGCTCTTGCACCCGGGGTCCTCGACAGGAGTCACCGAACAGACTTAGACACTGGCTGGGTAGCCACGTCGTCGTCGCCGTCCGTCGTTGTGGCAGGATTGCCCTTGCCCTTGCCCTTGGCCGCCCGTGTCGACGGAGCCTTGGCGCGTGACGTGGTGTTGTCCTGCTTGGCACGCGACGTCTTGGGGAGGGCAGGTTCGGAGCTCGGGGGCTGTGACCGGCAATGCGGCGCATCGGGATATCATAGGGATTCGGTAGGAAGGGTCAACGATCGAAACATAGTACAAAGAACAGAATAACTTACCGGCTGGGAGGCCGTGTCGGGTTGAACCAACGACATGAAAGCGGGGCGGGGGGAAGGAGGCCGCATTGAACTACGAAATAGTTAGTTTAACGCATAAAATATACTTGCAGACCCACCTGCACCAGAATCCGCAGATGTCCCACTGGCACCCTCGCCGACTTTTGAACGCTTCCCGCTTCGTCGTGACGGGCTTGGATCACGCCTGCGCTTTGCCTGGGGGCCGGCCTTGCCCGCTGGCCCTGGCTCCTGGGTGAATCCACCGGTCCTAACTGTGCACGCGGTCGAGGATGGGGGGACTTGAACGAGGCGCGACGAGGGGACAACTGTGAGCGGCGGCCGACACTGGAAGGAGTGGTAGGGTGGGAAGCCGAGGCGCGGGAAGAAGATGTGACGAGGCTGGAAGGAGGGGGACGGGAGGATGTGACGAGGCTAGGGGTTGAGGGACGGAAGAAGGCACAGGGGCAGAAGACTTCAACGAGTCCAGCACAGCCCCGAGGACCATGTCAGCCTTCCAATTCCGGGCGCACAGTGAGAGGACAGGAGCCGAACGTTCGAGCGCTATGAGCGCTGCAAACCACTCGTCCGGAAAGTGTTTCTTGACGAACCCCTTCTTGTGCATCTTGGCGAGAACGGCGCGGGGATCTTGCTTCAGCGGTTCCACGTGGGAGCGAGCAACAATCCCTGCAGATTGGCGGATCGCCTGCCACTCCAGGTCTGAGATTATCACCCCATCTTCACGTCGGATCGCGTGCTGCATGGGGGGTCAGGACAAGTTGGTGGCCGAGCAGCCGACGCCGGGATCGGCCTTGCAATCAACTTGGGTCCAGATGACAGATAGTGGGTAGTGATCCGGGCGGGTGAGTGGTCGTGGACAAGAGAGTGGGGATTGGAGCCGGGCACCGCCAGAGGAAACCTGCGAAGCCGACTCGCTCGGGCGCAGGGACGACGTGGTGGTCGAGCTAATGGTTGTGGCTGATATATATAAAAAGTAAGCGAAAAATAGGCAAATGAGAAAGAATGAGCACTCACAGTTCGTCGTCGCCGTAGGATTTCGCCGCAAGCTGAGCAGCTCTTGCAGGTGGCTGACCATCTTGACGATTTATTTCACGAATTCCGGATTGTGCGTGAGCTCGTCGTGAGTCAACGCAGCGATGGATGCGATGGGGAGGCCCGAAGGTTGAGAGAGTTGAGAAGGTGTTGCAAGGGACCGCGTACTGGCGGTCGCAGAAAAAGCCCCCCTGGGGCACAAGACCGACGAAACGCGGACTCGTCGTCCACATCGTCAAAGTTCAAGAGCAGCTCGTCGTCATCATCAGCAAGGGTCGACATGATTGAGAAAGGAAGAAGAAAATGGAAGAGGAAAATGGAAGAGGAGAAATGGAAGAGAACGGAACGGTGGAGAATGGTAGAGAACGACAAGGAGAGAGCAAGGAAAACGCAAAGTCAACATTCGCTTAGTGCTGACAAACGTGCTGGCAGCGCCGGCCCGGGATTACAATACCTCGTAACTCTTGCAACTCGTTATCTGCAGACCATCAGCATACACTTTCTGTACTACTTAGTTCATATACACATCTTCTTACAACAACTATGGCCCCAATGTTAAAATATATTTGCCCATGCTTTAAGTGTATCTCACAAAAGGAGCTTTCCAAAAGGACTATTAGGTTTCACTTCAGGGACAACCTGAAGCACCTAAATAATCTGATAGCTTCTGATGCACATCAAAACACTGTGGACTGGGTCCAGAGCTGTCATTACCAGCTTGAAGAGCTGCTTAATAGCCTGGCTGAGGAGTCTCAGTCATCTAGGCAACCTGGATCTCCTTATCCAGATGGTGAGCACTTAATTTGTATACTCCTAATTACTTACTGATCTGCTTAGATCTAGCTAATGCCCCTATTGGTTCACCTCCATTTCCAGAGGGGGGATGGGCAGTGATGATGCTATGATGGTTGATGGTCATTGTAAGTAATATATTGTGAACTTATTCTAATATTTATTCTAATGCCACCATAATAGACACCCCATTTTCCTTGCACAGGCAGGAGGGACTTGGAGGCCCTATGGACACAGAGGAGGACAATATAGACCATGAGGGTCGCTCTATCATCTTTAGGATCCAGAGGAGACCTTGGATCCTGCTCCAGACCCTGGCTCTGAATTTGGCTCTGGTTCTAGCCAACTGGGTAATAATGATAGCTCTTTAGCATCTGATGAAGACTTTCCCCCTCATGGGACTTCATATGGACCCTCTGGTGGTAGTGGTAGTGGTGATTTGCCAGAAATTGTTATCCAGCTTCAGAAACAGCTGTTGAAGGAATACACACTCCCTCCTTGTCCTGCTCTTCCCCCATGGCACACACTATCCAGGGCAGATACATTATCCCTTCAGCACTACCTTGCATGGATAGGGTCCAATGGCACTGTTAAAGCATACAGTGCCCCACAGGTACTTGGAGAGGCCACAAAGGAGGAAATCCTCAGCCTTTATATGGTCAGAAAGCTAGCTGAAAGACTCACTGGGCTACACCCCTCATTTGTTGATATGTGCCCTAAAAGTTGCATGGCATATACTGGAGACTCTCATTCTCAGTCCACCTGTTCATACAAAGACTGCAATGAACAGCGCTACAAACCACAGCAGAGCTCTACAGCCAAACCAAAGCCAAGGGCAACCATGCTCTACATGCCCATCACTCCTATCATCCAGGCATACTATGCCAATGCAGAGACATCCCATGAGATGCGCCATAGGGATGAATGCTTGAAGAGGACACTTGATATGCTTGCCAGGGGTGCTGGTGTAAAGAGATCAGAGTTTGCCAACTCTGATAATCATATTCGCCACCACTCTGAATTGGGGCTGTTTGATGATAAAAGAGACACTGCTTTATCAATCTCTACAGATGGTGCTCAGCTCACCATGAAAAAGCAGTCCAATATGTGGCTCTTAATTGTTGTGCTGCTCAATCTCCCACCAGAGATGTGCTACAGAGCAAACAATGTCATCATTCCACTTGCAATCCCAGGCCCAACAGCACCTGGGAACATTGAGTCCTTTATATATCCCCTTTTTGAAGAGATGGCAATGGCAAGTGTGGGGATGTGGACATGGGATGCTGTTGATTCATCCTACTTTGTTCTGAGAGCATATCTCTGTGGTGTAAAAGGAGACATGCTTGGATCTGCCAAGTTGAGTGGGATGGCAGGACATTCAGCCCTTTATGGTGATCGCTTCAGTTTGGTACAAGGTGCCCGCCCTGCCAAGGACAGAGGTGCTAGGGCCCAGTACTATCCAATCTCTCCACCTCAAAAGGAGACACATAATCCAGAGCGCCAGATTATTGACCTGGACAACTTACCTATGCGAGGCCAAAGACATTATTGGCACACTATTGAAAGGCTTGAGTCTGCAAGGAACCAAGCAGAGCGCCAAAGGATTGTGAAGGAGACTGGGATTTCACGCCTTACAATATGTGCAGCCAGTCCTACATTTTTCCATCCATCATTCTTCCCATTGGACCCCTTCCATTTATTCTATGAAAACTGCATGGTGCACATCTGGGATTTGTGGGTGACACACAGTTCCATTGATGAGAAGATACACATGGATAAAGACATGGCTTCAGAACTTGGTGCAAAGGTTGAAAAGGCAGTACAGACCCTTCCTTCATCTTTCTGTGGGCCAATTAGGGACCCATATAAAAAGCGCCATAGTCAGTACAAAGTCTATGAATGGATGGCCCTCCTTCATTGGTTTATCATACCAATGGCATGGGAACTAGAATTTGATAGGGATGTGCTGGGAACTTTGCACAATTTGTGGACATTGTTGAAGCTGCAATGTCTCACTCACCAAAGTCTGATGGGGACTTAGCATCCTTACAAAGTCTAATAAAGTCCTTCCTCCAAGGATTTGAGAGGCTTTATGTTGGATGACCCAGTCAAGGTCTCAAGATGTAGACTGTGCATCTGGCAATTAATCCATGTCCCACACCATATTTTCTGGAATGGCTCAATCAGATTTGGCTCTCAAGCTACAGTTGAGAGGGCCATTGGAGAAATTGGCCATAAAGTCAGGTCCAAGAAGGCACCCTTTGCCAATATAGCTACAATTCTATATGAAAGGGCAAGCACCAAGGTGCTAACTCTGCGATACCCATTCCTGGCCATTTCCTCTAAAGAAGGGAAGAAGAAAGAAAATCTGTTTCAGTCACTGCCAATAAAGAAGACTGAGATAGACAATCCCTCAGAACATTATGATC
>JAKELH010001058.1:0-15022 GCA_021525015.1 Lactarius pseudohatsudake | reverse complement strand
CTCCGTACAGAGCTTCGATCCTCTACTCCCAGGGGTTCTTGAAAATACCTTGCATGATCTCTGCATCCACAAACATGGCGACATCATCATTGCGACCAGGGCATCAATTTTACTATCCAGAAGGGCTTGCAGATTTCGCGTTCTACCATTTGCTGGTTCGATCACAACGACCTGAGAAGCCCCAAAGACGTGCTCCCAAGCGTCGAAAAAAGAACGTCGCAGATGCGAACCTGTCATTGTTCGACATCGCGGGTGAGGAGTGCCTGCTGCAGGATATCATGGATGAGGTGCTCGCGCAGGGTGTGTGGACCACTCGGGGGGGGTCCTGCCTGCTGCTGCATTTAAGAGAAGAAGCCCATTACCTGTGCCTCACATTGCGAAGCTCCCCCAATGGATGCAGTGCCCCCCCGTTCAGCTTAAATCTCATGCCGTGCATATCTCGAACATCCTTGCATCACGACTGCCAGGTTTTTTTAATACCTTTCCTGGCTGACCATCCTTACAGCCCACTTCACAAAGAACATTGAAGCGCATTATTTAACAGAAGAGGAATCCGAATGCGATTTCGCTGTGCGTAGCATTGGCTCACTGAGGTGGGATTTTCCGTTTTGAATCCTCACCTCAATACAGTTCCTGTTGTCTGCAAGGGAGGGTCCTGATATATTTCGTTGCCCCTCTTCTCGATGAACTGTGCGAGTTGTACTCATACACCTCGAACTTGCTTTTGCATCAATTGTATCGCTTCAATCTCTGCCTTGCTCAACCAAGGGCTCACCCAAGAATCTCAAGGATATGATTAAAGCGATGTCGTTCCTATGGATATTTCCCCGAGCCTTCCCGCTTTACCCACCAATTCAGAGGAACTTCTCTCGACTCTTGAGAAAACATGGCATCCCCATACATCTGACTGACAAGGTTATCAAACCTGTTTGAGTGACCTCAGCAACGAGTCCCCTCGATCCTTACTTAGCATCATCACCTGAACCGCCAGCTGCCCATGGTGGGCATACTCAGTCCATTGGTCTTTCATTGTAGTTGGGACTGTTGGGTGTAACTACAATGGTTTTTTGTGCCCAATATACACTTTTCCTTCTTAGATTGGTGTCGATTCCACCCAGCAAATGGCATTGGTGAAGTCCGATGGCCTGCCGTCCCCTGTGCTGATGTGCGCCAGATTGCATGATGTGCGGGTGCCTAGAAATCGGCAGTGTCTTGCGAGGCATTACAAGTTGGTGGCGCGGCAGACATTGTTAGTTACACAAATATGAAGTTGTACATATGCCACACGCACTGGATTCAGGCATCCGGAAACTTTCATGAATGACGGCCCCTTGGGGCCATCATGAATTGCTAGTTCAATACAAAAGCGGTGGTGGCAGAAGCGACGAGGCCCGCTACAACGACCGCTGCAGGTCTGTTTACCGGTGTAAAACCTAGGGATTACCACGGGTAGCGGGTACGGGTTTGCCGGGTACGGGTAAGGGTAGCCATTTCCTAACCGCGCCAAACCCATACCCGTGGGTACTCACAGGTACATCATCCAGTTTCTTGCCTCCCATTTCTCTGGTTATCGTTTTTTTAATCTACCTTTGTTGTCATGCGCACCATCACCACAGCCGTCCACCCGTGCTCCTTGCCCTTCATGGGCCTCATCCCCGGTGTAAGCGCAACCGCAGCCATTCACCCATGTTCTTTTCCCCTCATGGGCTCCATCTCTAGTGTGCCATACCGGCGATACCACAAGCCAGACCACCAAACTGGCTTTATGAGCCGTTCCTTGTTTCATGTCGACAGCTCTGCCTTTCCTGTCTACCTTCATTTGGTGCGTACCCCACTCTTTCCAGGCCTTTTTTTTCTGACAGAATAATGAGCCTTGCGGCCCTTGCTTGACCAGCTCAGTTCTTCCATTTTGTGCGATCCTTTTCGTGTTTCATCTCTTTACCAGCCCTTTCCTGGTCTCGCCCATTCCTTTTGCTGTAGCCCTTGTGTCCAGCGTCGCCCCGTTTTGACTTCTTCCCCCTTCATTGCACAACTGCCGATGTCTGCCGTGCCTTGCTCGTAGGTAGGATGTAGCACAGTAAAAAATGTACTTAAAGACCTCGTTTGAGTCGTTTCACCCTGTCAATCCACACCTCCTTCACGCGTGCGCTGTTCCCCATAATGTCTGCAAAGTGTCCGAGGGGTCGCGCAAGCGAAGCCCACCAAGCGCGTCACAAGAGAACGGTGACCCCCTTCTCAAAAAAAGAAAAAGAAACAAAGTATCAATGTCTACTGCTACTCGTCCACTGCAGACCCTAGCTCCCTCCCTGTGCCCAACCCCATGCCTCTGAAGATGCTGACGAGATGATGACAGCACTGATCTTGAGCCGATTGAGGGTAACGGACAACGACTCGGGATGGTGATCGAGGACGACGATGCGAGCTTGGTAGGGTCGCGTTGGTTTCAACATCCGCATGCAAACTTGTTAGTTCACAGATCAAGTATCAAAAGATTGGGACGCACTGGTTTATGTGTTCTTCAAGCCTACACCAACAGTAGAGTATGTTGACAACCGGAAAGCTCATGTATTGAGTGTGCCGCCCGGAAGTGCCGGGGGACCAGGTTTGTTCGGCGATTCCTTGACAAGGGTGACGCAAAGTCTACGAGCAATCTGCACCAACATGCCAAGCTTTGCTGGGGTGAGGAGGCTGTCGCTGCGGCTGACAACACACGGGACTTGAAGATGGCCCGTAAGGTGCTAGGAACAAATCAAAGTTTTGATGGGTCAATTACCTCGGCCTTTCAACGTATAGTGAAAGGAAATGTGACTTACAGTCACTGCCAACACACCAGGGCAGAGGCGCGGTATGTGTCATCTTTCCAGGCTTGGAGATAGTACCTGAAATAAGGTGTTCTCAGCATCGAGTTCATACGTTGGATCGCCGAAAGTAATCGGCCATTCCAGATCGTAAACGACTGTGGATTCCGCTCCCTTATGAAGACAGGGAGACTGGATTATCATATTCCATCTGCACAAACCCTGTCACGCGATGTGAAAAGGGCTTTCGTCCATGTTCGGGGACTGATCGCTAAGATGTTGCAAGTGAGGCGCACAAGTTTTATTGATGTGATTCGTGTACTCACCTGGGACACTAGGAATACGAGGGCAAACTAAGTTTTGCCACAGACGCTTGGACCTCCCCGAATCACAAGGCATATGTCGCGTTCACTGTCCACTCCGAACGCGAAGGGAAGCCATTCGAGATGCTCCTGGACATCGTTGAGGTGCCAAAATCGCATAGTGGTGCCAACCTCACACACGCATTTGTCAAAGTCCTGAATGACTTTGGGGTCAGTGACAAGGTCAGTATATTGATGTGAAAAAATGAAGTAAGGTACTCATCTTTCGGTAGATTCTGAGCGTCACCGCTGACAATGCGTCCAACAATGACACCATGATCGACCGCCTTGGTGTGCTGCTTGACGACTTCCATGGCCCTGCGAATCAGACAAGGTGCTTTCTTCATATCCTCAGCGTCGCAGCAAAATCAATCATCAAACAATTTGACCTACCAGAAGCCAAGGACGGCGAGGCGATGGATGAGGCAGCACAGTGGCTTGCCGAATTGGCAGATGGACTTGATGTCGAAGAGAAGGAAGATGATGAGGACCAAGAAGAAGGAACAGAAGATCGACCACTGGATAGGTGGACCAATATCCAAGGTGGATTGACGGAAGAGCAAAGGGACGAGATCGACTTGAGCATCCAGCCAGTGCGGTCAATGCTGACTAAGGTGTGCGCGTTTCCTTTTCCTCCAGCTGACGTTGGACTAACCTGGGTTGCAAGTTGCACAAGTTGGCATACGCAGTAAAGAATTTGACCACTATTTTCCTCCCGCAGTGGCACAAGGCCCTCACTTCCTGTCAACTACCTCGTTGTATGATTCCTCGGGACGTTTCAACTCGATGGAATTCAACGTTCGACATGCTCCACTTTGCAGTTGAATTTCGCCCAGCAATTGACGCATTGACTGCAATGCGTGACCTTGATCTCTGGAAATATGAGTTATCCCCTGTGGAATGGGGTATCGCGTCAGAACTCAGGGACGTTCTGAAAGTATGTTCTCGCTTTTTCTTTTTTTTTTCATTGCTAAATCACCTTCCCGAAGATATTTAAGGATGCTACACTCTTCTTTTCTCGCGGGACCCCAAACCTTGCCACCATCATTCCTGCGATGGACCACATTGACAAGGTTCTCTTCACCACATCCAACAATTCCAATCATTTCTCTCTTCCTATCTGCGCTGCTCTAGTCATCGGCAAGAATGCAATCAACCGGTATTACGACAAGACGGACCAATCTGAGGTATACCGCATCGCCATGAGTAAGTGTTCTTCCCTTTTGTATATTCTGTTTTTAATGTCTGTTACTGCACAGTCCTTCACCCGCGACACAAGCTCACTTACTTCAAGGCGCAAGATTGGGAACAGCCTTGGATCGACACAGCATACACACTTGTCCGTGAGGACTATGATTGCTCATATGCTCCAGCAAGTGTCGACACCGATGACTCAGACGATGACATCAAACTGCGTCCCAATGCTGTAAGTTTTAGTTTTTCTCCCTTTTTTTTCTGACCTCCCGCCCTAACAGCCATCTTCGGCATCTTCCTCAAATATTTTCGACAACTTGCCTGACCTCACTCCAACCTCATCCGACCTCTGCGACAAGCTCAATTGTTACCTTGCCACTGACACAGAAGACGTCAAGGATGGTCTTTTATGGTGGCACAAGAGACGTGCTGCCTTCCCTTGTTTGTCCCGCATGGCTCGGGATTATCTTTCAATTCCTGGTAAGCTATTATTTCTCTTTGTTTTTGACATTTACTCACAGTCTTACCCTCATTTTAGCAACTTCAATCGATGTTGAACGCGTGTTCAGTCAAGGCCAACTTGTTCTTTCACACCTCCGAGGTCGCCTCTCCGTTCAGTCAACACGCGCACTCCTCTGCCTTGGCACATGGAGCACACTTGATCTTATCAAGGACTCTGACATCAAGGCGTGTCTTGGACCAGACAACATTTGTGAGGAGGAGGAAGAGCCCGCCAAAAACTGTGATGCCATCGAAAGACACGCTGTCTGGACAGCCACTGAACCCCATACAGATTGAATTCACGAACTTGATTACTGGAATTGGAACAGAACTGGCAAATGTGAGCAGGCTCTCCCATTTTCTTGTATTCCCACTATCCATCACTTATGTTGCTTTGCAGCTCACTAGGCATTCCCATGAAGCCTGTGAGAAATGATCGAAGATCTGGCCTACGCCTCCTGTCAACGTTGAGGGACTTGCAAAAACTATCCATGAGTCTGAGTGAGATATCAAAAAACTCAAGCTTGCCTGCAGTGATAGGGATGCCAGGGTGCAGTCTGAAATGGGGTTTGGACCCAAACTGCACCAGACCGCACTCCAGGTTTGGTTCGGTCTGGGGTGCGGTTCTGAGCCTGGCATCCGGGTGCGGTTTGGGGTTCGCCATTGACTGAGGTTGATGTGAACCTGGTCCAGACCAGACTGCACCTCAAACCTCAAACCATCACCAACACTCGTCTTTGCTCCTGTTGTTGTTTTGTGTTGCCTCATCTCATCCCTCTTGCCATCTTTACCACATCACCTACTGGCATGTTGTCATCCTCAGCTGACTGACATGACGACATTGTCTCCCTGAACAATGCTTTTTTGCTGCCCATCTTTCTTTTAATTTTTAATTTTGACTTTCTGATCTTTTTGAATTCATAGTGCACCTTGTCATCACCATCGGCGTCATTGTTCGCCCATGCCTTACCACTCACCAAACTTCTCATTTTACTTACAGCTCGTGTTTTCTGCCTTGCATCGACCCTGTGTTCAAGTTTTCGTTTGTCGACTTCCCGCTTCCCTTCTACATATAACCTTTTGTTTACCTTTCCCCTACCTGGACTTTATTCCTCACAACTTTCAACTTGGTTGTTTGGGATCATGTCTGATCTTAGGTACTGACTGATGTGTTTAAGGTTATCGTGCTCATATCCAATCAATCTCCCCCTTTCTAGGCTTCTGTCCTTCATTGCGTGAACTCTTTCTACACCCATGTTCACTGTTCGGCCACAAGCTGTCAAGCCCCTCTGAACAACCCCGCTGAGTCACCTGCACTCCCTGGGCTTCCATTGTGCTCCCAAGAGCTCCGTACTCATGGGCAGGCTTAACGACTCAACCCTGACGCATCCTCGACTGCAACGACCACTTCTACAAATTTATGTGGCACGCAGAAGCATGGGCATGTGCTTCCAGTCCCCTGCAATCACCTGACTTAGTAGGACCCCGTGCAGTTGACTGTGTCTGTTCCCGAGCTCACCGCACTTGTGAGTGGTCTTAGAGACTCAAACCTGACGTGTCCCTGACTGTGAAGGCCACCTCTACAAAATCACGTGGCACGCAGAAGTATGTGCATGCACTTCCGATCCCCTGCAATCACCCGACTCAGTAGGGCCCTGTGCAGTTCACCGTTTCTGTCCCTGAGCTCGCTGCACTCGCATGTGGCCTTATCAAGTCGAACACAGCACGTCCATGGCTACAGCGACCACATGTATGATGTCTTGTCCTGTGTGGAGGCCCGCACAACCACCTGCGCTGCTCCACGCCGCTCCCCCTTTAGCTTGCACACAACAGAATTGATCACATGCACCGTTCGGTCAATTTGGTCATCTTGGTCTTCGTAGAAATCCCTTGAGCTCATTATTGGACCGAACGTGGGAAAGCTTCCCATGTTCGCTCACAAACCAACAACAACAACCCCTGACCCCCTTCCATTCCCCTCACTGGACCACCGCCTCCTCCATGTTCTGAACCCACCCGTACACCTATTCTCCCTCTATAACGGACCCAGGATGCTACTCCTTCAATGCGCAGGCCCCAGAATGGGAGAAAGCAAACATACATACTTTTATTATTCATGCGTCCCAGAATTGTTCTGCTATTGGTCGCAGGCCCTCCCGCTGCCACATAACTGCTGTGGCATGACCGCAATCATCCACTGTATAGAGACAACGTCACTGCCAATTCCCACTACCACCTCTGCCATAGACACATTATCAAACAGCTGTAAGTCTGAACTTGTCTGCCGTTTGCATCCCCACTGACTAGTAATTAATGCCCTTATACAAGCCCGTGTGCATCTCCCACACATGTTTTCAAGACATTGCTGACAGCGCCATCATCGTTGACATCACCAAAGCCACTGCCCATGTGGTCCCCTAACCATGTCATTGCCATCTCCACACCCACACACTGTAAGGATAGCTCGGGCACTGGCCCCGAAATTGCATGTTTTCGGACGTTTTGGTCTCAGTCCAGGTGTCGCGTGGCTCAGTTGCCATTCCGGTCTTGCTTTCTCATGGTGTCGCACTTTGCTTATCGATCTCCTACTCTCCATCCACCTCATACACACACACACACACACTCTCTCTCTCTCTCCTGCTCATTATTTCCTCGCCATCGCTCACCCTCACCTCGCCTCACCATGGACCGCCATCGACGCCAACCCCTCACAAGTGCCCTCATACACAGGCCGCGCATTCCCACGCCTCATGCAGCCTTTGTCCCACATCACCCGTCTTCGTTGTATCGCCCATATCGCCTATCTCTTTCAAGATGTCAAGACCACAGCTCACCCACTCCGAGCCACCAGCGAGACACTGTTGGAGATTGCGCCGGTCATCGCGCTGTCGTCGGAGGGCTATTGTCGTGCATCATAATGTCTCGGCCCTCTTTGTTTGAGTTTTTCGTATCCTTGCTTCCTTTTACTACGCTTAGGTTCCTCTTTATCGTATTCACGCCCATACACCTTTGTCTCGCCTCGTTCACCGCTCGTACTTGCCTTACTCGTCTCAATCAACTCCGTGTTCCATCTCGTTTCGCCTTCCTATGTCACCCTCATCCCTACCTACTAGACCAGGGTAGCTACTGTTCTACATGTATTTAAACCTCGTGTCCTTGGCTTGGAAATATCAGTTCAGTTGTGGTTTCCCCCTTTCTCGTCTCTGCGTGATCCCGGTTTGAGTCAGGCCTGCCGCTCAGGCACTCTTACTCTGGTTGTCTCACTGCCATTGTCTCGCGTCGGTTGCTCCCGTTCAGCCTCGAGTTCTCATATCGTTCTCGCTCTCGCCCTGCCTTCCCGTTCCCGCCCTCGTCCATTCGCATTCGCACCGGCTCTTGCCGTCGCAAATGCTTCGGACTTGGCTCCCCTTCTCTCCTCTGTCTAACCCCAGTAGGAATCCCCTCCACCTTCGGACTCACATGGACTCGGCTCCGTACAGCGCCCATAACAATGACGCAGCCGCAACAAGCCCTTGCGCCCATACGGTCCACAAGCGATGATGGAGAGGGAGTGTGACGACGTCAAGGCGATAATGGCAAGACGGTAACAACGATGACATCAAAGCTATAATGGCCAAGACGACAGCAACGATGTCTACTAGGTGATATCGTGATGTTGACGACAATAGGACAGTACAACAACGTCCCTAGCAGCGGTGGTGGAGAGACGGTGCAGCGATGACAACAACAACAAGGGTGCAGAGCAGGCACAGCGATGGTATGTGAACGCTCCTACACTGGTAGCAACTTGTAGATACGTTATCTTACTCACAATGATGGGACAGCTGTGGTGACGATCCGACAACGACATTGGATCACCACATGGCAAGACTCACACCACTCACTAGCACACCACTGCTTCCACCTCCTCTCTCAACTCATACACATGCACACACATGCACGCATTCTCTGCCTATGGGTTTCACATGGGTGCAGGTGTGGGTAGATAGCTGTAGGGCTTCTGTAATGTTTTTTAGAATTTTAAAGATTTCTTTTCAATTTTTTGTGTGCAGTTTGGGGTTCGGCCATGCCAGACCCCCGAACTGCACCTGAACCGCACTGGACCTCTGAGAGGTTCGAGGTCTGGCCTGAGAGCCAAACTGGACCGCACCGGACCCCAGCAACCCTACACATGCAGCCAAGCAGCTGCCCTTGACTCTTTGCAAGCACTTGCATGCATGGTCTGTGCTCAGTGTCACACAACAGTCCAGAACAATGAATGCAGGAAGCCAGCAGCTCATAAAGTACCTGGAAAAAGTATTGGTAGAGATGGATCTGAGTCAGTGATCAACTTACAGACACGGGCATATGCAACTGTGATGCACTAAGGAGTCCAGTAGATGGATATGATAGAGTAAGGGGGACAGAAAATCAGTAGAGACTGGTGTCAGACTTGAAAACAGCCTGTGGCAAATTGTAACAGTGATGACAACTAGAGCTATGTGCTGTTAGTACGACACTCAAACTCAGCTGTCAAGACCAATATGATCCCACTAAAGCATCAGCAGGTTTCCATAGTGGCAGCCTGGGTTTTTCAAGTTGCAGTTTGGGTCCACTCCGAGCCCACTAGGCAATATCGCAAAGTACACATATAAGTGGGCTTGCCAGTGGTAAACCCCCCAAAATTTATGTCATCTAACTCATCTGGTTTGCAACCAACACCTACCTGTGTGCAGAGACTGCCAGACCCATCTGCCAATGGTCATTGGAGACGGGGCCATAACTCCAGTATATCAAGCAAAACACAAAGGAAGGGTCACAAAAACCCTCATTGTTGTCAACTCCCTCAGCCACAGTTCTCTCCGACACAGGGTTCTGAGTCCACTGATGAAGAGACACCCACTAAAAAAAGGTCAAGGTGAGGTAATTTGAATAATGATGACTCTGAGGGATCCGACAAAAGTCTCTCAAGTTCTTCATGAGTACAATGTTCCTATTCCTCCTCAAACTAATTAATGTGTGGCCTCAGCGACAATGACTTGGACTCACCCAACAGTCCACCTATTATTAATCGGAAGTTCTGGTGGTCCAAAGGCAAAATCCTTGGGCGGTGAGTGGAAATGTGGGATACTTTTTATGGTATACTGGATCAAGGCTAGGGATGCCGGGGTGCGGTCCGGATTGGGGTTCGGACCCAAACTGCACCTGGACCGCACCCCGGGTCCGGTTCGGTCTGGGGTGCGGTTCGGGGCCCAGCTAGCAGGTGTGGTCCGGGGTTCGCCAATCGCTGAGTTGGTGTGGACCCGGTCCAGACCGGACTGCACCTTGGACCGCTGGCCTTGCCAGTTACAAAGTAGCGCGCAAATCTTGGCGCGAATGATTCAGCACTCAGCAGGGGTACTCTTGCTCTTGGGGTGCTGTACTCGCACGGTCTTAAAAATACAGCTAAGCATGTTTATTGTATCTAGTATTTACGGGTACTACTACATAGCGTAGCTACTACTGCCTGCTGCCTGCCCCACCCCTTTGTTGTTGTCGTCTATTGCCGCTGCACCATACCGTCGTCGTTATCGTTGCTATCGTTGCGTTGGACCGCTGTTGTCATTGTTGTCGCTATCGCCGCAATGCACTGTACGGTCCGTACCGTTGTCACCATCGTCACATTGCCGCGCTGCTCGCCATGCTGCACCACACCGTTGTTGTTGTCACTGTTGCCGTACTGTCGTTGCTGTCGCTGCACCGTCATTGTCGCCGTCTTGGTCACCGTAGTTGCTGTCACTGCACCATTGTCCTTGTAGTTGCTGTTGTCGCACCGTCGTTGTCGCTGTCGCTATTGCCGTCAGTGCTGTTACTGTCGTTGTTATGGAGTCGCAGGGCATGGTGGGGTAGTGGTGTGGTTGGGGGTCCACATGGGGCAGCGATTTCGGTGGTGTCGACGATGACGGGCGTTTTCCAGAGAAGCTGTGTAGACCTGGCAGACCTGCAATAAATGTTAGCGTGTCATAGCTTGAATGAACCAACTGTACTCATCTATTTTGGGTTGGTGAGGCGCCGTTCAAGTTGTCAGTGTCTTGTGAACACCTGCTGGTTGGAATGAGAGTGACGGCCATTAGTGGGGAGGACGCAAGGAACAGACAGGTTTAGACTTACGAACTGCCGCATGATGAAAATGTGGCGACTCAGCTGGGGCAGGGTGGTAGCAGCAATGGGAAATACCGATGTGGGACGGAGTTCAAAGTTCAAGGACGATACAACCTCAGTAAAATGAACCTCGGTCGAACTTCCAAATGGATCCAACAAAACCATTTGGGGATGCATGTACCCCAAATGGCGGCCTCAAGGAGGCACATGAAATGGAATGGCCCAATGACCCGGACGATATTCCTACATCCAATTGTAAGTGCGCAATAATTGATTGACGCTTGTTCTCACCTTCCTTAGGCAAGAGTGCCCCGAGCGCCCCATCCTGGAAGCCCAGTGGTGGTACATCTACCCAGACCACTTTGAACGCATTTGGCATCGGCGCTGTCACCGCAGCAGGCCAAGACTTTACAGATGATGAGTCTGTGGATGGTACCACCAAATCTGCTGGTAAACGGCCCAGTCGCGTTCGCAAACCTACGGAAAAGGCAAAGGAAGCACTCGCAACACATCATTTGAAGACCAAACGAAGCGTGGTCACCTCGGATAATGAAGAAGAGGCACGACCACCAAAGACAAAGAAAAAGAAGACTAGCGTCATAGCTGAGTGTGACACTGAGACTGA
The DNA here is from genome assembly GCA_021525015.1 of Lactarius pseudohatsudake. Classification (NCBI taxonomy): domain Eukaryota; kingdom Fungi; phylum Basidiomycota; class Agaricomycetes; order Russulales; family Russulaceae; genus Lactarius; species Lactarius pseudohatsudake. The sequence goes on along the minus strand of JAKELH010001058.1, from coordinate 3,422 downwards.
TGAAGTCTACCCCATTGAGGAACCCCCCAAAACATCAAAGATTCGTGTATTTTCACACGTATCTGAGGATTCTCATGACACATGTGGAAATAAAACCCCAAATTCAAATGATTTGGGTAACACGTCGGGAGGGGAGAATGCATCGGAGGCGAAGGGAGGGGAGTCCGATGACAAATGGCAATTTTCGCAGTTGGATGAGATGGCTACAAAAGATGCAAAGGTAAATAATCTTTCTCCCTAGGGCACTTACGAGTCGACTCACCTTGTAATGTATATTATAGGCCTACCAAAAGCCCAGGTTGCACTTGAGCACTGGAGGAGATATCTGGCTTGCTGACCTGATGGGCATATTCAAGGATGGAGAACATCCTCAGAGTCACACGGACGCACGGTACTGTCGGCTATGCAAGACATGGCTGACCGGTAATGTTTCAACTTGTCATACGCACATCATCAGGTAACTACTCATGGATATAAGAAAGAGTCAGTAACTGAACAACGACACTAGACAATGGGCTACTCACAGAGAGCTGTACTTGGCCGGTTGCAAATGTGAAGGGGTCAAGCCGAATGAGTGCATCATGAAAATGGGGGCGGCAGGAACCAAGCAACAAGAAAAACAAGGGAGCCTGGAAGACTGGACTGTGGTCAAGGCGCCTCAGTGGTCGAAGGAGGGCTTGATGGAACACATCCTCGAGTTAGTGGTGGTTGATGACCAGGTGGGAATATCGTTCGTTTATGATACGTGACAATTGACTTACTCAACTCGTGACAAACGTAGGCCTTTTCCCTTGTGGACTGTGCGGCATTCCGTCGTTTGCTCATGTCCCAACGTCCTGGTACCAAGGATAGCGATATTCCACACCGCACAAGCATTGCAAAGGCCGTCCATGCGAAAGCACACAAAGTCAAGGTCATGTTGAATGAGCTTTTTGCGGTGAGTGTTGTTCATCGCAAACCCAAGCACTGACTCACATTGTCTGCAGAGCGTCCCTGGGGAGGTATCAGTAACGTTGGATACCTGGTCATCACCAGCCCGTGACCCGTACCTCGGAATTACTGTGCACTGGGTCCATAGCACCAAGGAATCCCCCACAGAATGGTCGCTCCGCACGTTGCTGCTTGCGTTCCGGGAACTTAAAGGTAACCACAGTGGCGAAAACCTTGCTAATGTGGTGATGGAGATCATCAAAGCGGCAGGGTTGGAGTCCAAGGTACGTGTAGCGTCCTTCCCGGAGACGCCAATTCATTTGATTTCGGCAGATTGGTTGTATCACGTCGGACAATGTCACCTCCAACGACAAGATGATGAGACACCTCAAAGGCAAGTTGGACATGATTGAACGCGAATGGAAAGCTTCGGAACGACGTGTGAGGTATGTGGGTAGTCTAGCATTCGGGAATACTTTCTAACATCCTGTAGGTGCCTTGCACACATTATACACCTTGGCGCCAAGCATATCGTCGAGACGTTCACTCGAAATGGCCCAACCATGGAGTCCATCACCACGATGGATGACTTGGAGGATCAGGCAACAGGCGACGTCGAAGACAATGACACCTTGTACGCATGTGGGGACACCCTCGGAAAGTTATGGGCGTTCATCAATCAGGTGCGCAAACTTTCTGATTCTTATGAGCAAAAGCTGATAGGCCTCAGGTCCGACTTTCCCCACAGGCGTCCTCATTTTTCTTCAAGTGTTGTGCTGAGGAAGAGCTGCCCCGTCTCGAACTCGTCAAATATGTTCGGACGCACTGGTCCTCTATGTACAACTTACTCGAGCGCGCGTTCTTGTTGAGAAAGGTATTTCCTGTCCCCCTCTCGTTGTATCGTCGCACTGTATCTCATTAATCATCAGGGCATTACGAAGTTTATTCAGCTTGCCGACGATAGTTCACATGTCCCCAACTTACAGAAGAAGTGCTACACTGACTTCAAGCTTACCCCTGACGAATGGGGTAACCTCAATCTACTTTGTCAAGTACTCAGGGTACTAACGGTAATTCAAATCTCTCACAGAACGTATGCTAAACCTGTAACGCAGCACCCGGCTCTCGCACAACAAGAATTCTCTTCCGAACGCGTTCCCACAGTTTCCCGCGTGTTTCCAGTAATTGAGTGCTTACTTACGGCGATGGAAGCCGCTGGGAGGGACCCAAAGTTTGGGCCGATCCGTGATGCCATAGCCGCTGGCGTTTCGAATCTCTCAAAGTGGTATCAGACACTTGATACCTGCCGTGTGTATATAGTGTGTACCAGTGCATCAAACAACTTGGGTATGGTTCGTAGTGTGATTGACTAATCCACTCGACAGTTCTCGATCCGTCAATCAAACTAGGATACATCATGGGGGCTTGGAGTCCTGAGTTCATTTTGCATACCAGAACGATCCTTGCCGAGATCGTAAGTCCATTGTTTCAACCTATGGTTCAGATACTGAGTATCCAATCCAGTTTGATAAATACAATGAAGCTACTGAAGACGTTAGACACGTTGTAGCCCCATCTTCGCAGAGAAGTTCGTACTACAATACCCATTCCGATTATATCCTATTGACATAGATCTAGATCTACCGAACAACGACAATGTTGGCTACGGATCGAATTGGATACAGCTGTCACTCAAAGACGACAACAATGGAGGTATCGCTGACCCTCGCAGGGAACTTAACGAGTATTTAGATTCTAAACATGAGGCGCGGAATGGGCTCGTTGAATGGTGGGGCGTAAGTGTATTCTTTATATTGTTAGGGTGTCTAACTAACGGATCATGACACTGTTAGCATAATTCCATCCGTTATCCCACCCTCTCCCTCATCGCGCAAGATTATCTTGCAATTCAAGGCTCGTCTGTCACCTCAGAGCGTGCATTTTCAAGCGGTCAGCTCACTGGGACCTACCTACGCAATCGTCTCAAAACGAACACATTTGAGGCACTCCAGATTGTTAAGAGTGCTTTTCGAAGATGGCATTCTCAATGTCGGTGATGAAGCAGCGGCTCATGTGGCAGCAGACTGGGACTTTGGTGGTCTCGTTGACATAGAAGATTCCTCAGATCCTGTCTAAATATTTCGTATCTGTTACTAGTTGTTGCATTCAAGTTCCGTTACAGTACTATCATATGTCTTGCGGTTGGCAGCCCGGGCACGGGTTTGCGTCCTACGCTAATACCATACCTAAAAGTTTGCTCCAGTTTCATTGTCGTGAGCAACTACCGGACGAATGACAAGGTTTTTCCGGCTGTTCATTGTCATTCAGGCCATTCAAGTTTCACTCATCCCGAGACACCCCAGTTCAATCTTTCGATCTTCCGTCGATATCACATCCTTCCCACAATCACTCTCCAACGGCTTCTGTATTGTCCCTCAACAACTCGGCATCGCCCTCTCCCTTCAGGAAGGTTCAGAAAATCACTCAGCGCC
>JAKELH010001057.1:0-15043 GCA_021525015.1 Lactarius pseudohatsudake | reverse complement strand
GTTTACTGTACGTGCCGATGTCCCTCGTATATCACCAACACGACCCTTTCGTTTATATCGCCAACTGGTTCAAAGGCTGGGTGCGCGTTTGTAAGTTCTAGGAGCGCTACGCACCGTGCTGCGAGTTGACGGGTAAGGGTACATTAGCTGACATTTCGAGGAATATCCACAATTAATGTAGCAATATAACAAAGGTCCCAAAATTCCGATAAATGACTCCCGTATTGTGTAAGATCGACATGGGGTATATGTGAGCGCATGTGTGGGACCGCGCAGAAGGACCAAATGGTGCAAGTTCATAACCTGAAAGTGTGTCTAGGGAGAGGGCGATTAAGTGTAACTTCATAAGTAGAATCGTCCAACCTGAAGAAATTACCGACACGTTGTATCTGAACATTCAAGAGCACCGATGCCTCCAAGTCATCAGGCGATAGACTTGGGCCGGTCATCCAACGACCGTACTTTGGATCCGCTGCTCCCATCTTGGTGGAAGGCGGGTGAAGGAGGGACGAATGTATCGTCGGTGAGTGCCATAGAAACGGGCTGGTAATCATGGCGCGATGTACCGCTTTGCAGCGATTCGGGTGGCGGGTTGCGAATGTGTCCGTGGACATCGCCGCAAGCTGCAAGGGTCGCGCGTTTCTCCGGCTCCGCGCTGATGGTACATTCCGGCGGCGGAAGAGATAGATAAAGGCCGCGATGGCGAGAAGGAGAATAACCACAGCATTCAGCCCGAGAATCGCAAGCATGATGGGAAAATAGGTATTAATCTTGCTTAGGGTATTCGTAATGTCGTCTGACAGAGAGACGGTAGTCCCAGAAGTTGCTGCCGTCGAGTTTGCTGCGTTGTAGGTGATATTAGTACGAGCGACGGTGCCTCGCGCAGCTGCAAAATCCTTGGATGCTTGATTCGGGTCGACGATGGAAAGGAGTTTGACGTAGGGTGCTCCCATATTTCCCGAAGCATCAAAATCACCAAAGTCGTAGACAGAATACACAGAACGGAGGACATTATCGCCGAGAATCATGTCACTGGAAGATCAAATTCATATAATTCTGATTAGTGATGGCAGTGGATTTAGATTTTAGTCAAGGCGTACAAGTTATCTGCCGCAGGGGCCACAGCTGACATGTCTTGGGGTATAAACGAGCCCACACAAGTGCCCGGGTTATTGGTGCTTTTGGGGACTAGATCTATAGGGTGGATGGGGAAAACTTGGCCGCTGGAGAGATGTAAAGTCAGGGGTACAAAGTCGCCCACAAAGGTGCCTTACTTGATTTGTATTGCGGCATCAATCTCGACATTGCATGGGACCGACCATAGACCGGTTTGTGAGTCTAGCTGGGCTCCTGGGATATTTCCGTATATCGCATTGCTCACTTCAGGTGACGCATAGCTGTAATGTGGTCAAATTATGAGTTTACCTAAGAGGAAATGTAAACACACCTGTAAGATGTTCCACTATCCAATAAGGCGACTGCCCGATTCGAAGGTGCATTTGGCACTGTAGTAGTCATAGGAATGACTGAATTCCCGACTAAAATAGCCTCAATCAAAACGGTCCAGCGTCTAGGGCCGGTGATAGGAAAGGTGGGGATTGGGCTGGTCTCATTGACAGCAGTATAGTCGGGGTCGAGTTCGCCAATGAGAAACGTTCCTTCGGTATCATTGGTAGGGTCGGTGGACCTTTGGAGGGAGAATGCTATGAAATTGGGCTCCCGGGGGTTGTCGCTGAAGAGGTTGTATAGCAGACTACGACCAGATGAGGAACTGGTCTTGTTGATGAGAGCATCGATGGTAGAAAGTGAAGTGAAGCCTAAACCTATGATCCCATTGGTGCCGTAGTCGAGTGTAGGGTTCTGAGCGCTAGATACGTCAAGAAATGCCTGATTCGGGACGGATATGCTGAGATAGAACGATGTCAGGCTTTGTCGTGAGCACTACGGTGCATGGGGATAAATACCCCGCGAATTGTACGGCAGAGTAGGATATGTGCCCATAAGCCCATCCAAGTCCATACTGGATAGGACGATTGAGCTATAGCCTAATGTTAAGTGAGGGGATGGACCCACTGTCAGGTTATAAGTGGTTGACTAGACAAACAACGAATCAATTGACAAGTGGTACGGAGAAGCCGATTCAGAACGGACCGTCTGATTGGTGTTCGGCAACGGGGAGGTCGAGCCCTTTATCCAAAGGTCAGATGAACCCGTGTCTATCTGCACACTATAGTCTACACATGAATAAGCGATCCCTCTTTGAGGCCAAGGTTGAATACACGCACTTACGCCCCCTAGGGTGATCTATAACGCGGGATAAACAAAGGGGTCGAATAAAGATTCAGGACGCACATTGGTGATGTAAATCATATCGTTGATGGTGCTCGAAGAGAATTCTGAGCGTGGGGATGTCGTACAAACGGAAAAGGACACACACCTGAGGTCAGATTTGTATGGAGAAAGATTAGAAGACGAGACCAAGACATGGGGGCTGAAAGCAGATACGCTTCCGGTTCCAAACCGAGGCTGAAGGGGATGTTTACTAATTTTCTTTATGGGGAACCTGGCAGCAAGTGCAGTGGCCACGTAAAGAACGAACGAGAGAGAAAGGACGGAGAACCTCATATCCAAGAAGAAAAGAGTGAAATGAAAGTACTGAGAAGCAAGAAAGAGTGCGCAGCGAAGCGAGGAGGGGGTCTTCGCCAAGGAAGTAAAATCTACTTTAGCAGTGACCTTGCTTGGGAAGATCCGTGGGAATTTCCGTATTCTAACTTACCATATACGGCACTAGTCTTCATGTATCCCGGCACGATACGGCCCGTACCCCACTGTGTCATCACCGCCGTGACCCTCTGTTCATTATGGCCCCAGTTCCTTCTCGTGCTGCCATCCTCGGGCTCATAAACGCTTCCCAGCACACCAGCTGTCCTTGTCACGGATCACACACCGCTCACAATGCCCACGCGATCGCCAACCAGCTCCGGAGACTCGCGACACCTGTTGACAAAGTCGAAAAGGAGTATGCTTTTGAGGTATTTTGCACTTTCCTTGTATTAATATGGTCATTGAAATCCCGGCTTAGGTTGCCGCATCCAATCTTCGCTTTGGAGACGGTGTTACCCGTGAGGTCGGCATGGACTTGAAGAACATGAAGGCGACCAAAGTCCGTTCTCTGTCCCTTGGGTTGGACATAACGCTTACAATCCTCACAGGTAGCCGTGTTTACAGATCCAAACGTTGCCAACCTTCTTCCCATGAAGATGGTGCGCCGATTTACTCACGCGGCTGTGCCATACCCTTACACGTGACCTCCACCCAAGGCGATCGAGTCGCTCTCGTCACAGCCGGATTTGCCTTTTGAGATTTTCGACAGAGTCGTGACAGAGCCAACAGAGGACAGCTGGCGAGAAGCGATTGCTTGGTCGAGGGAGCACGACTTCTCCCATTTTCTTGCGTGCGTGGCCCCATCTCTGAGGGTTCGTGTCTGATCCACACCTGCAACGCAGCGTTGGTGGCGGCAGTGTCATGGATACTGCTAAGGCAGCTAATTTGTAAGTTAACACTCGTTACATACACGATGCCCATTGACTTTGCCGAAGGTTCACAGTGTACAAGGAAGCAGACTTGTATGACTTCATTAACGCACCAATAGGGAAGGGCCTCGCAATCTCGAAAACCCTACGTCCTCTAATAGCAGGTACGTGTACTCTATGCATGCCCGCTGATATTGATCCTGAATTACGTACTGTAGTTCCAACCACTGCCGGAACTGGCTCTGAAACGACTGGTACCGCTATAGTCGATATCACGTCCAAGTCTTTCAAGACGGGAATTGCTAGCCGTGCTTTGAAGCCCACTCTCGGAATCGTCGACACATTTAACACAGAATCGTGCCCTACAGCGGTCCACATCAGTGCCGGCCTCGATGTGCTCTTCCACAGTTTGGAAAGTTTCACCGCGATTCCGTTCGTTCATCCACCGGCATCGCACTCTCTATCTTAACAATGAGTCACAGATATACGGAACGTTCGCCGAGACCAGCAAATCCCATCCTCAGACCCGCATATCAAGGTAGCAACCCTGTTGCCGATATCTTTTCCTTGTGGGCTCTGGAGCAAACCGTGAAGTACCTTCCTAAGGTAGCCAAGGATAGGGACAACACTGAAGCTCGCCGGCAATTGCTGTATGTCCATAACTTTCCCATACGACCAAAGTGGTCATGTATTACTTGCTTCCCAGATTGGCCGCGTCTTTTGCTGGTATCGGCTTTGGTAATGCTGGTGTTCATCTTTGTCACGGCATGAGCTATCCCGTAAGGTTACTGCTTGCGGCGTGCCGACGTCTGTTTACCTGCATATTTCTAGATTTCTGGACTCAACAAGAAGGGCCCTAGGTACCAACACGCTGGCTATCAAGTCGACCACCCTATTATACCCCATGGAATCAGCGTGGCACTTACCGGTCCTGCCGTCTTTCAGTTCACTGCGCCATCCTCCCCCGACAGACACCGACAGGCACTCGCTGTATTCAAGCAAACAACCCTTCTTGACCAGTCTATAACATCTATCCCGGACAGCGCTGTGGGTGCTCATCTCTTCGAAGCCATCGCGTCCTTCCTAGATGGCCTCGGTGTGCCACGAGGTCTCGAGGCAGTCGGATATACAAAGGAGGACGTTCCCATGCTCGTAGAAGGGACGTTGCCTCAGCGTCGCGTACTGGATCTCGCACCAGGCGTCGGAGACGTTGCCGGCGAGGATGGCAGGGAGCATCTCACGAGGATGTTGGAAGCTTCAATGAAATACTGAGGATCCCAGAGGTCTGATGTAGCCTCGGAACTGAAGCACTTTGTTCATAGGAAGCCATAATACGAGCAGTCGTCCCATTTTCATGAGAGTACCAAATGAAATCGCGTACATCACTTGCAACACGGCAAAGCAAATTTATGTTCCCAAGAGAGCGGTCTTATTCCATTCGACAAGATCCTGAAATTTGACCAGGTTCCCTCCAAATATATCCAGAGCACTTGTGACACCCCGATTAGAACAAATCATCGCACTGTGAGGGGCGAGGAACAGTGGCTAACCTCCCATAGGTCAGGTCGACCTTCCCATCAGAGAGTCGTTGGACCGTGCTCAGGTCCGAAATATCTTTGACACAGATAAGAAAAGCGACCACGGTCATGATGGACTAACCTTTAGCCCCCCCTGCATACGTTGTAGGTATCCTGACCCACTTCCCAAGAACTACGCCAGTTAGGACTGAAAGGTGTGGAACCAAAGACGTACGAGCGACGAGATCTTCGTCTATTCCCTGGCAGAGACCCTCCACATCTGCTGCGTGTACAAGAAATTCACTATAGCCCTAAATGAGCTGCCCGTTTAAGGGTGGCGCATCGCAATCCCACCTGCAATAATCGGAAAGCAAGTCTAATGATTCTATTGGGGACCATTCAGCATAGACGACTCAGCGTAGAGATGTTTACTCCGTGCCTCGACAAACTTCGGTGTCTGTGATATCTTGCCATTTGTTCATTGCGACCATCCACCTATCATCCTTCCGCCGACAGCTGTCTCTGCGATTTGCGCCGGATCTTCAGCACGAGGCGAAAGGACAGCACATACCTGATATCGACGACCAAGCACTCCTTGCCCACGAGAGAAGAAATTGTCTGTAGTCTTTCGAGAGAGAACTTTTGTCCGGGGAACAAGAATGAGGTCACGATAACCTTAACGAGCGATACGTTGACGATTCTGTACAGGCACGCGATATGACAGAAACAGCTCACTTTGCTAGCGCCATATTCTAACCATGACAGTGCATTTTTGTCAGTTATTCCGCCCCCGATCTGTAATCCCCCTGAGCCGTAATTTGACGACTTGGACATGACCGATAGCAGAATTTGGGCGGACCTGGCCAAGCTCTCAGCGCGTCCTTGGTCGCCTCGTCGTTCCCCGGCCCAAGTTTGATGAGGTGACCGCCCTCTAGTCCATGTAGTTTGTAGCGCAGCGCAAAGTCTCCGGGCGTTTCTCTTCAGACCGACTCAGCTATACTAAAAGTGTAGAAGCAGTCCCAGTAGCATACTTTGCAACGAAGTTTGTTTTCAACGACCCCGGGTCACTCTCTGACAATGTACCACCGACGATTTGCTTTACATATCCGTCGTGAAGATCAATACAAGGGCGAAACAAGCTTCTTCGAGAGGAAGTCATGACCGTGGCACAGTCGGGGGCAGTGCCGGCCCGGCTTATGCTTGTGGGAGGTGTGGCTGAAAAACTGTACAGTTAATCCGATCGGGCATTGGGACTTTGTCTAAGCCGTCGTCTTCAAAGTCACCCTCTAGATTTCCCTGACATAATGCCAAACAAGGTCAAGGCGTATGAGCTTCAGTCAAAGTGCGTCCGAAATCTTGTGCAGATTACAGTTACTGACAACTCGGGTTCACCCATCAGGTCCAAAAATGACTTGGCAAAACAGCTCGTGGATCTGAAAAATGAGCTTCTAGTATTGCGGGTACAGAAGATCGCTGGCGGCGCTGCATCAAAGCTGACCAAGATGTACGTTTGCTGCGTTTATCTGTAGGGCCGTTTGATTGATCTACGCGCAGCAACACCGTGCGCAAGTCCGTCGCACGGGTACTCACCGTGACCAACCAGAAAGCACGTCAAAACCTCCGAGAATACTACAAGAACAAGAAATACCTTCCCCTTGATTTGCGGCCCAAGAAAACTCGTGCTATTCGGCGGCGGTTGACCAAAGTGAGTTTCCGTTATTTATAGCCAACCATCTCCTACATCTACTTGGCAGCACGAGAAGTCTCTCAAGACACTCAAGCAACGTAAGAAGGATATTCATTTCCCCAAGAGGAAGTACGCTATCAAGGCATGAGCAGTCCGGGTTGTTGTATTATGGGATGGAGCCCTCTCGACATCCACTCGCCATTTTTCCCATGCCTTACGCCATGTCTCATATATCGCACCATGCAGTTTGTTGAGTACCTCAAATGTTTGACTTCCGGCTTCACAAAATTCCAAACGATGTATTCTTCATCCACCAATGTTCCCCGGGTGTGCGGGTATGATGGTTGTTCGGTGCAAGTGGTCCAGACGGGAACGCAAAATCTCGCATCCGCGGTTTCAAGTTGCGATACGACATGACCTGTAAAATGTATTGCAAGAGTTATGTTGTATACCCGCAAGTGATTTCCTCGATCATGCGCTCGCTGTTGCGTAGTGTTTAAAAAGCCCGTGAGATGAACAGTAGTGTATCCTTCCGCAAGAAACTTAGATAAAGCTATCGTACATTGTCTGCCTTTTACTCGCTTTTGGAACGATGAGAGAGCTCAGGGACAGAACCTTCATCTTCCCGGCGACCGGAAACTTTAACGAAACCATCCATCCCATAATCTGCGCCAGTGATCTGTGCGTGCGTCAGTGAAGGACGCAAATGAGGATAAAGCGAAGGTACCCATTGCGCTAAATCCCTCAAATAGCTAGGAAGTAAGCCTAGTAGCGGTGTGAAGTTCGCATAGAACGGTAAATAGACCGTGCGCGAATGCTGCTCGTCCAAGACTGTGATGATTGCCTTCACAACAGTGATCGGCTCTAAGGAAGAAAAGCAAAACCGGAATAACCAGCTGGTAGGGAGGCGGATGGTTGAGAAAAGAGGTGTCAGTGTGTGACCTGGGACAATGAGACTGGTCCGGATTTGAGGTGTGTGATAGCTAGATCTCAGGTGTTAGACAACGTCCTGTCGTCTTGTTGTAGCTGACGCACCGATTGTCAAGCTCGTACCGCAACGATTCGTGCAACGAGATAACGGCGGCCTTGGAGGCATTGTAGTCAGCTACAGCCATTTCGGTCAGAGAACGAAAATATTTCATGCACGCAAATTACGAACTCATCTGTGCAATTCCAACAAGACCCGCGACGGAAGCGACAGTGATCTAACCTGCTGGTGAGCAATGTTGACAATAACGAAGATTTAACACAACTAACGATGTGACCTGACTTGTTTTTGATCATTTCGGGGAGGAATGCTTTCAAAGTCCAGAAATGAGCAAGTGCGTTAACACCAAAAGTTCTAAAATGGGGGTGAATTGCCGGCTCGTTTTAGATAAAAGTCGAGATACAGACTGTCTGATATCCTCAGGAGAGAGGTCCAGAAGGAGTTTTCCTTGAACAACGCCAGCGTTGTTGACCAACACGGTTGGGTGGCCGATCTAATGCAGGGACATTTCCACATTTGTGAACAGACGAAAGCGCAGGCGTCTTACCTCCTCAATGACCTTCTTCGCGACTGCTTCAACTTCTTCCCACTTTGTGACGTCACATTGGTAGTAAGTGATATTATCTAAAAGGCGATGACGTTGACGACAACAAGGGGATCAGGAAGTAGTACGCACAATTTTCGGTAACAATGGGTTTTATGTCAAGAACGACGACGGTGACGTTGCGGACGGCTAACGTGTTGGCAAGTAGCTCTCCAATACCAGAGGAGCCTTTAAATATTCTTCAGCAGATGCAGCATGAATTACAGCCGACACGCACCTCCAGTGATGAGCACAATCTGTTCACCCCAGTCGACCGCACCTGGTCCGAAGAGCAAACTTCCCTGATTGCGATACAGCCTAGAGTACCATTTGGAAAACCCTGAAAGGAAAGAAGGGTTCGCGACAAATTCATACTGGTAGAAGATGACGCACAAAACAATGATACCAAGACAAGGTACGCGGAAGATACTAGGACGGAGGGATCCTCTAGTTTGTGGCCCTGGAAGACAAGGAAGACAGGAACGAGAAAGAGGAAGAACGGGCCTGTGCGGGTGTCAGATATCTCGTCGAGAGAGGACTTCGAGACTAACTGAACGCAGTGTGCGACAACACCTTGACGACCAGGTCAATGTCGAAGCTATCGAAAACGAGTGCGGGTTCATCGCGAGATGGGTCCATTCTTCAAGTACTTGGTAAAGCCACGAATGATGGTCGTAGCCGGTTTACTAGCATTGCCTTGTCGGACCGTAACGGGCCGTATCACTGCTAATTGCCATTGCCAATTATAGCAGTGGACAACCTCAAGTTGACCCGCAGACATGCCTCTACGACCACGAAAAATACGGCGCGATGCCGCGCAACCGCGGGGAAAGGAAAACAAGGCTGTGCTTATTTCAGATAAACCAACGGAACCTCCACAAATACAGAGGAAGGAACCAAAGTCCCATCTTTACATACTCCTTGTCTTCCCCATCCTCTTACTCATGATTTTGCATTCGCTTGTTACCTTTTATATGGACGAGCCCTAGACCCGTTGTACGGGAGTATTCCCATCAATCTCCACCTTGACAAGGTCGTCTGGGCAGCGACGTTTGCTGGAGCCTTTGGACCTGTTCCATCTTTATGGTCTTCTCTCGCTATCCATGGTGGTTTGGTTGCTTCAATTCCCATTTCCTCCTATTACACAGCACTTTATGCTGCAAGAATAAATGGCCCCTCTCTTGGTTCCACACTCACACATCTGGTCGTTTTGTTTCCAGTGCTCTACGTTGGTGTCTCCATGGTGAAGCGGATGGCGGTGTGTACTATATGACTTCTCTAATTTGAAGTGCCTAACTGAGTTGTGGTGTTTTAGACATTAATCGAAACTAGTTCATCGGAGAATTCCACAGCGCGCTTCACGATCTTACCAGCATGTGCCACGAGTGTTACTGGACTCCAAGTGATCTGGGGTGCTCTGCTCGATTCGTATCGATTTGGATTATCCGACAGTGAGATCGTAGGTGACGAGGATGTCTTTCTTTTCGCGTTGACTTATCATCGAATTTCCAAGCTCTTCATACTTGGCGGAATTGGACTCGCGCTTTACGCTTCTTCTTTAGCCTTCGTCTCTGTATCTTCACCAAGAAGAGAAGACGACGAAGGCGAATCGTTTCCATCTACTCATTCGAGTCGTCTTGTACCCGGACTCGCAGCCATATTGTTTCCACTTCTGCTTTGGCGGCTAGGCCCTCCTGTTTTACCGCAACCTTTGACAGAGCCGTATACACACCCAAGCTTCCCGTTGCGGATTCTATCCTCTGTACCATCTGTCACGGGCATAATAGTCGTTGGAGAGACATTACCACCCGATACAGGTACACCCGAAAGCTACCCTTCTTCGCTCAGATATCTCCGCGCATCGCACTCCATCCTAGGTGGGGTCTGGATAGGAGACAAAATTTCTCAACGAGCTAGCGGCCCCGCTTTGCTAGACGCCAAAGGAACCCCCCTTGGAGATTCCATTTATAGCGCGTTTGTGTTGCAAGAAGCTGTTCGCTTGATTGACACAAGGGATCGAGCAATTCAAACAGGCCAGGAGAAAGCATTGTTTATGTAGGCTCTCACGCCTATCCGGCCTTATCACAACCATACCTTGACACCTTGTAGCGGTCTAGGAGCTGGTATCGCCGTCTCTTCATTCGCAAGACAGAAAATTGACACCACTGTCATCGAAATCGATCCCGCTGTATACAATGCATCTCGCCAGTACTTCGGGCTGCCCGATCTTGGCAGTGGGCGCGTCTTTATACGAGACGCCCGCGCTGTTGTTGCCGAGAAACGACTCGAAGCTCTGCAACACAGCACTCCTAATGCCGACAAGTATGACTATGTGGTGCACGATTGTTTCTCTGGTGGCGGGGTTCCCACGCATCTATTCACTGTTGAGTTCTGGGAAGACTTAAAGGTCATTATGAACCCCGATGGTGTGGTTGCCGTGGTGAGTAGAAGCACACTCCATGCGCGATCCTACCCAGCCGCTGATAGTTCACCATTTGAGAACTTCGCAGGGAAGATAGACTCGCATCCCGCGAAAGCAATCCTATTCACGTTGCAGAGGAGCTTCGGCCAGTGTCGCGTGTTCCACGACCTCCCTCCTGACCAACTTGATTCGATTCATAGTTTTGTTAATCTGGTTGGTTCCAATGTCTTCAACTAAGATGTGACATTCAGAGCCTCTGGAAACAGGTATTCTTTTGTTCTCCCTCCACGAAACCGTTGGTTTTCCGCTCTCCGAGTGAGCCGGATTACTCAAATTCGTATCTTCGTGCGGCGATCTTCGATACGCTCCAAGAACGCGAGGTAGACTTAAAGCATATCCGTGGAGACACCAGGGATGGCGACGCCTTGGTCCTCAGTGACACAAAAAACCAGCTCGCAGTATGGCAGCAAGACGGCGCGCTAGAGCATTGGCGCTGTAGGTGGCACCAGCCGTCTTTTGTAACAGTTCACTCACGACAGCACAGTAATGCAAAGTGTCTTTCCAGAGCCATTTTGGGCGACGTACTGAAAGACGAGCAGAACGAGAGCTGGGGTAGCTAGTACGGTAGCCTGTTTGATCGAAATCGTGGGAAACGAGAATGCACTAGGCTAGATAGACCTGTCCTCGTACTTTCTAATCAGAACCGTCGCGATCAGGGACAATGACTGAGCAGCATTTGCCACACAACAGCTCTCCACTCTCCTCACCTGCACCACCAGCTGGTCGCGTCCTTTCCCGACCACACTGGCCATGGTCAACCTATTCTCATCGCTCCTCTCAAAGTTCTTTGTCTTCTCACTCAATAGGTACCGCTCGACAAGAATCCTGGGATCAAAGACCCTCATCTGGATCCAGCTCTTCTAACACAATGTGGCATTCAACCAACACAGCAGCCAGACGTGCTGCGACTGGTGCGCCGGTCGCTTCTGCGACCCAAGATGATCTGACGCGACATTGGTCGTTCACGGTGAGCTCGCATTCTGGGTTTGTTTGGGATGGCCCTTGGTATGACGTTCGTGTGTGCCAGGCATTTGAGTGGGTCGTTCACGACGTTGCGAAGCTTCGGGACTTTGTAGAGGATAGAGGTCAGGACGAAATCCCAGAGGGGAGGGTTGGGCCAGACCGCGATGGGTTTGAAATTCTCAAGGAGTCTCCGATGCTTGGAGACGGAAAATATAAGCTTGAGATTGGTACGAGGCAGTCGACTTCCTTCTTTTCCGGTCTCAGCGAAGTTATTATTTTAGCGCGGACACCGTCCGATGCAGAGGTTGCAACCGTTCAACTCCCCACGCTTTCCCTCTATGTGACAAGCCTCATGTTGGATTATGCCAACGCTGAGTACGAGATCTCAGCGTCGATGTTAGCTGCGATCAAATGCCAAGATGACCGCGTCGGGGAACGGGGTGCGAGGGCAGACTGGGCATGGGACACTTGGCAGACCGAGTGGACGTTTAGACAGGACAATGAAGTTTGGCGTGAGCGCTTAAACCGACGTCTCCCTTACGTGCTCTCATAACAAACGTCCTCAGAGTGTGCCCTACCGTCACTTTCGTCGCTGCTCGAGAACCCGAGGATTTGTCAAACGGATTCGTTTGTGATCTGCATACAGATTCACACACCAACCGGACCTTTCTTTCCCCAGCATCCCTCAGCGTATTATGTGCCCCGCGATCTACTCGAGGGACTTGAAGCCTCGCTGGATAATTCCAGTCAGTGACCCTTCCAATGGTTCTCCCATTACATGGCTGATCTAATCCTAGACACTGGCGACGTCCAATTCATTTGTCTTGAGAAGGCCTCCCGCGATCATTCCCAAACCCCAGCTTCTCCCACCCCACCGAACACTGCCAATTCGGGAGAGTCAGCTCTCCTCGTCTTCCTCACACTCTCCAAGTGGATCGAAGATAACCGCTCGCAAGCGCATTATATACGCTCATTCCGATATTCTTATACGTCGATCGGACTACTTTTCTTCCATGCTTTCCTCTGCATTGCTGAGACAATGCCATCCGGGGAACGCAAAACCCATACCATCGTTGTGGAAGAGGCCGATTTCGTGACCATTTACTGGCTGTTAAAATGGGTCTACGCGAACTGGCTTCTGTTCAAGGAAGAGGACGACCCGCGATCCGCCGTGGAAGGCATTGGGGCAGGTTGGAGTGCGCGCTGGCTGAGCCCGCAAGGAACCGACGGCGAGTGGGATTGGAAACGATTAGCAAGAACAATACAATAGACGATAACCTCAGCGCAGCCAGCGGCGACAGTGCCCCTTCCCTTATAGATGGTCGCGCGAGCGGCTCCAGCCAGGGGAAGCCCACTTTCCAGGGCAATCAACCCACCTCTCCGGCCATTGCGAAGTGCTGTTCAACGGCCGTCGTCTGCTTCCAAGGCGCCGCATTCGTCTGCCCTGCGCTCGACCAGCGCGGCAGTCCCGCGGCGCGGTACGGTTCCCGACAGCTCGTCTATCAGCATCTCTGTACCTGCTTCCGCACATTCTTCGTCAGGTCATGCGGCGCAGCCAATGCCTATTGGATCTTCGCGGTTCACAACCGTTCCTCAACGACCGCACGGGCGCACCTCTGTAACGCCGCCTCTGGCGACCCGCATCCTCACCCAACTTCGACCCCCACCACCCGCATCGGCCCTTTCGGTCTATCAGATAGCACACCGGTATGGGATGCCGGGGTTGGCACCCTCGCTCTAGAGCACATGATGGCAACTATCACGCCACGGTCGTGCTTTGCGTTGCTTCTGGCATCCGTGGGTATGGGACGAGCTGCACTCTTTAGTAGAGGTAAGCGCGAAGGTCACTTCTGGTTTAAGAGCTTGCATCGACGGTATCCTAGATTTCGTCGTAGAACGATGGAGTGAGGTCCAAATCTCGGATGAATTTGAACGGGGCTGCGCAGAGGTGGCTGCTGGAGAGTAAGCATTTGTGTTGTCAGATCCTAATGGCAGACTCTGATGTTTGATCAACCCAGATGGGGACCCGACGGCGGCAAAACGATGATGGCTCTCTTCAGACCCTGCGCTCCCCTGCTGCAGCCGCCTATCCCGTGGTTAAACAAACGTTTTTGCGCACAGTATAATATTGTAAATGGTATCCAGATCATTGGTACATTAGCAGAAAACCAATTGTGTCAGCTGAATCGAGAGACGGCGTGGACTCGTAAAGGTCACTACTCACTACAGCTGTTTTCATAACATCTGTCGGGGTCGCGACCATTTTTCGCTTACAGGCGTAGTCTGAATGGGCATCTCGGATGTATCATGCCGAGATTTCTTCCCACAAAAATAAATCATAGTAATTAAAATAATTTATCTAAGGCAAACTTAACAAAAAAATCGATCCGACGGGAAAGGAAGGAGTATTCATATGGAAAGTACACATTAACAAGAGCTAGAGGGAGATTTGAAAACTGTTCAGCACTGCTCGGCGCGAACTTGAAGGACTGGTGAACGGGAGGGGGGGTTATACAGGGGGATCATGGCAACGTCGCATGAGGTGGATTCGTCAGCTATCCCATGGTCACCCTATTCTATAACCCCATTCTGTATGACTAACCATCCACCTGAATAAGAACCCCGCTCATGTGTTTTGGATGTCCGCTGGGCTACGCGAAAGCTCACCCGACGATGTTATGAAAAACAGCTGTAAGTATTGTTGACTACGTCACTCATCACACGGCCGATATACCACTGACGACACCAATCATTCCAAAGACTCTCGCCTAACCGTATATAACACCGCCCTTTGATACTACTTTGCTCCATGATTCTTTCTGCCCTTCTCTGATCATTATCCTCCCGCTTCCATAGAGATCTCTTCTAATACACTCGGTTCTCGATTCTGTCCCAGTTTTGAGTTATTGTTTCTCGACAAGCGTCGAGGTTCCAATTGTGCAAAGGCGCTTGCACGAAAAAATGAATAAGTAGTTACACCGTCTGAACGCGGTATCTGTCCATCTCATGTCGAGTGCGTACTCACCTCATTGCTAGTGTCTTAGGTCAGGGTCGGCTGTAAATTTACCTACGAGAACGCAGCAAGAGCGAAAATCGTTAAACTCGGCGGTTTGTCGTCCTCTGGGACTGTCAGGAAGCGTGCGCATCATGACCTCTGGCCTTTCATCTGCAGGAGGCGTGCATATGAAAGGCCAGGGGTCATGTCCGTTCGATACGCGCTGAGACCCGTTTCTCGGGTGCCATCTAGGAGATCCGCCGTACAGGGGAAGGTTTCCTGCGAAATGGCTTGT
>JAKELH010001056.1:0-15150 GCA_021525015.1 Lactarius pseudohatsudake | reverse complement strand
CACCGTCACACAACTCGTGGTCCTGCCGTTGCGTCTTTATTTTCTCCAATAGCTGCTATTTGGTCCCACAACAACTCTCTGCCCTCCAGGAAGGCCCAGAAAATCTCTCAGCCGTCCACTCAGACCGCTCGGTACGTCTTTTTCCACCTCAATGTCGATGCACTGCTAACCATGCGTATGTTGATGACAACTCCCTCACGGTACTTGAAGTGACAATCGCAGCACTCACATCCTTGATCGACCCTCTCTTCTCCCGCTCCTATCGCCATTTTTGTGTCCCCGTTCGGGCCTCCTAGCGTCACCATTGAAACCAGCAACCAGCAAGACGAGATTGACCATTTGTATCAACACCCACTCTCCTCACTCAATATGCGAACCCGACAACACAAAGCTACCTCACCCTCTCTGTCGAATGGTCTTACTCTCTCGCAAGCCTCAAAGGATATTCGCGAAGTCCATAGCATAAGTATGTAAATGGCCTCTTCGGTGAGTGAACTCCTGACTCTCTTCATTGTCGTCATCATCATCTGTATCAACACCCACAGCTTTTCCCCACTCGATATGCGAACCCGACAACACAAAGCCACCTCACCCCTCTCGGTCAAATGACCTTACTCTCCTGGCCCCTGCAACCCTCGAAGGATATTCGCGAAGTCCATAACATCAACACCCGCAGCTTTTCTCCACTCAATATGCGAACCCGACAACACAAAGCCCACCTCACCCCTCTCGGTCGAATGACCTTACTGTCCCGCAACCCTCGAAGGATATTCGCAAAGTCCATAACATAAGTATGTAACTGGCCTCATTGGTGAGTGAACTCGCGCCATTTTCTGCTCCACAGCCATATGGTAACTTGGTTGGGTTTCAGTTTATTTAGATCCGCGTCTCCCTTCACCCAGGTGCCGCCGTCAGATCACTGTGGAATATCTGAAATCCTAATGACATTTCTCGACCCACACTTTGTCAATCTCTCGTCGCCGCTGTGAGTTTAATATCCTTACCCTTAATGGACCGTCTAATTCATCTATATTCAGTGGATACGTGCAACAGCTTCCTTCTCCCTTAATGGTCCGTCTGATTCATCTATATTCAGTGGATACGCGCAACAGCTTCCTTCACTCCCCCTGTTTACCAGGCACTACTTCCTCTCCCCGCTGCACAACATCTCGCAGCCTCTCATGCGGCAACACGCACTGACCTTTCTTCTGCTGAACAGGCTCGAATCAACACTACCCCATTGAAGACTTTCATGCACGAGGTTTTACATCGATCACGAACTTCGTAGCGTGTTTCAAACCGCGCTTGTAAAGCCTTTGTTGCGTTGAAGCCCTTCGTTCAACATCATGCCTCGTCGTATGTACACCGCTGTTACAATGTCGCCCTTTGGTCTTACCACTGCCATATCCTCAAGGTTCCACAGATGCTGACGCTGGAGGACGCGTCTTCTGACAAAGGTATGCGCTGTTCAACTTATTACCACATGTCAATCTGATAGCTTGAATCAGCCACTGCTGCAGCCGCACCAGCGCTTTTTTGGTGTGCAGTCTGGCCAAGACGAAAAGGGAACGCGAGTGCCAGCGGACCGCCCACAAGATCAAAGCCCAGGTGGGTATGGCACGCGCAAGAATAGTGTCGACACACCATGGCTGTCACGATTCGGCCTGTGGACGCTTACTATACGGTCATGACTCCCTTAGTAAGTAGTAATCAGTCATGGACTTACATCAGTCAGCCATAGTATCACATGTTTGTGGTGGTACTATGACTCATTCCTAGCAGTAGTCGTAGTAGGGTTCGAGCTACTTACGCTACTAGTCGTTCAGATTTGGGAGGAGCTTTAAAGCCGCCTTGACCCATGTATAAGTAGTATAACGCGAAGACCAGAAGTCTCCATTCTGGTCTTCTTCAATAGCCATCACGCATCCAGCACTCGTTCTGCTTCTGAGTGTCAGCTATCTCGTTCGCTTGTCTCTGGTAGAGCAAGTCGTCTTTCGCTTACGCCTAGTGGAACTCACCCTAGTGCTTCTTACGATCACGTGCACCTCGAGGCCGTGTATTCGTGTCACGTGACTATCTAAGTCACCGAATCCGCTAAGTCGTTGAACACCCTTTCATGGTCCAAGTCGGACTCACGCCAGTGGCGGCGTTACATTAAGACCAGAATCCTCTCATCGTGGTGTTCACGACTCGAGACCGTTGGACCAGCTTCCAACCATACTCCTCGGAGCGAAGGGGAGATCGCAACGTACCAGTACAATTCCTGGGAGCAGCAAGGTGGAGAGAGTACCGAGGAGACATTGGATACTTCGTCGATTTCGCATCAGGACCTACCCGATACCGACCAGTTGAGTTCAACTTTGAAAACGTCTGCTGGGTAGAGATTACGTGGAACCCGATCGACAACAGGTGGGACGCGGTACGACCAGCAGGAAGAAACTTCAACTGCGACATCGACACAAGAGAATTACCCAATCGAGAGCAGTGGGGACGTATTGACGGACAGCTGGAAGCAGAACCAAGTACCTCAGAACCACACACACCCGCACCTTCCGAAACAAGTGGAGAAGACGATGAAACTGAAGCAGACGATGAAGAATCAGAAGTAGCGGCTATAGCCCAAACAGCTGAGTTATTACACATAACCGAACCAGAGGTCATCCACGTACGCTCTCCAGCCACAGCTGCAATGGCGACCATCACGCAAGAGGAGACCCTCATCAATGAAGAAGTACGACACATTTGAGAGGAAGCTAATGCAATCCTCCTACCCATTCACCCAAGTACAGGGCACCGAATGGATGCCGACGAAGCCGCAATATTCCGTGCAGTAGGACCCGATCACCCTGACCCCCCTCCAGGTCGAGGAAGTCCCCGCCACCACGAAGGCCCGGAGGAAACTTTGGAGGAGGACCACCACGAGGAGGACCACCGGGAGGGGGCTTTCCAGGGCCGCCAGGCGGAGGCGGCACGGGAATACAACCCGGAGAAGACAAACTTACGGGCGAAAAACCTACTGTGTTCACAGGAGACAGAGCTGAATATGAAGCCTTCCTGACTCAATGGCATCTCTACTGGGCCCTCAACGGGGACGCCCCCGTCCTGCGGAATGTATACCGCCGATGCCTCATGTTTCTGGGATACGTGAAAGGACCCGCGGTCAGCAATTGGACCCTTGGCTTCCTCACTTGGCTCAACAACGAAATAAGGGCAGGGAGAGATCGGTATGACGAATACCTTTGGGACACCCTAACCGCAGGTTTCTCGGATCGTTTCTCCAACGTCCTAGAACAAGAGCAAGCCCAGGCAGCCTTAGCCAAAGGCCTCAAAATGATCGGAGATGACATTGACACGTACGTCACCAACTTCGAACAGTTAGCACGGAAGGCTGACTATCGTCTCAACAACCGGCAAACGATTGACCGATTCACGGCGGGGCTTCCACCCATGCTATTCACCAAAGTCTACGAGTTGGATGGTCCAGATACATTCAACGAATGGAAGGATGCCACGTTGAAGCGTCAAAAGCAATACATCCATCTCCGAGCCAGACTACATATGTCCAGACCGACACCCTCACCACGCCCAAACCTCCCCCGAAACTACGGATCTCCGTGGAACCCCCCGCGTAACCCGCCTCCAAGATATGACCCGAATGCTATGGATACCTCGGCTGACCGCTCCCGAGCAAGACTGGCCAACGCTGAAGAAGTCCTTGGAAGGGAAACCAGGCAATATCAGCATCAGCGAGGAGGGGCAGGAAGAGGCCGGGGAGGTGGACAACGGCGTGATATGCGGGAAGTCGTCTGCTACAACTGCATAACCCGGGTCACTTCTCACGAGACTGCACACGACCTAGGAAACAGACGCAGCAGTACAGACCCCCGGCACACCAGAGCCGCAGCGCGGAGACGGACTATTACAGTCAAGAACCACCGAGTGCTCACGTGGCTAGCACTTCGACTCCACAGGATACGGCCAAAAACTGGCTTGAAGGGGTATGGGGAGCCACGGACGAAGTGAAAGACCTCATATTCCAAGATCTATGGAATCAGGAGGGTTTTCGAGACGCCTGAACCCATCGGCCTGGGTGAGGGCAATTAATTGTAACTCTGTAATCATGACTCGCTTCCGTTCGCTTCGAATTCCAGTCTCGATTCGCACAAGTTACTCCATGGCCGACGTAAAAGGGCTCATAGACTCAGGAGCCACCGACAACTTCATAAGACCCGCATTTGCAAAACGCATGGGACTAGGGTTGCAACCCCTGGAACGCCCAAAGAAAATATGGAACATTGATAACACAGAAAATAAAGCTGGGTCGATCACTCACTTCATCGATCTCGACGTGGAAACCAAGGGGATTCACAGTGTCATGAGGTTTCTCGTCACCTGATATTGGCGACAAAGACCTAGTACTCGGATACCCCTGGCTAGCCACCTACGAACCAACGATTAGTTGGAAACACGCCACAATCCACGAAGAAGCTCTGCCAGTAGTCCTTCGATCCACTCATCCCTCAGAACGCCAAACCGTACTCGCAACCGCCATGACTCAAGAGGAAACTGAAGAAGCGGTGTTAGAACTGGAGGAGGTGTGCCAGATACGAACGACGGCCACCGAGCTCGCCATAGCCGCCCGACAAGACAAAGAAGTAACCGAAATCCCCAAACCAGATCAACACTTCAGCAAAATCTTCAACGAAGAAGCCTCACACCGATTTCCGCCGTCAAGACCATGGGATCACGCAATTGACTTCAAACCTGGCACACCTGCTAGCATCGACTGCAAAGTATACCCCATGTCACAAGAGGAAGATGGCCAGCTCAAGAAGTGGCTCGAGGAACAACTAAAAATGGGTTACATTCGACCATCGAAATCACCTTACGCCTCATCATTCTTCTTCATCAAGAAGAAAGACAGCAAACTTCGCCCCGTCCAAGACTACCGGAAGATCAACGCCTGTACCATTCGCAACCAATACCCCCTGCCACTCATGGCCGAACTCATCAACGATCTAGGCAACGGTCACATCTACACTAAACTCGACGTTCGATGGGGCTACAACAATATACGTGTCAAAAACGGAGACGAACCAAAGGCGGCTTTCAAGATGCGATACGGACTCTATGAGCTGTTGGTAATGTACTTCAGATTGACAAACTCCCCGGCGACCTTTCAAGCCATGATGGACGCAATTTGCGCACCCATTATCCTTAAACACGAGCAAAGAGGCACCATTATTCGGGTTTACATGGACGACATCGGTATCGCCACCCACGAAAATGCAGGCATGCAAGCCCACATCGACAGCAGTGAGCGACATCCTCCAAATTGCACTAGATCACGACCTGTACTTCAAACCGGAGAAATGCCTCTTCCACCAACCGCAGATGGATTACCTGAGGGTCATCCTTGAAAAGGGGGTGACACGCATGGACCCGGTAAAAATTTCGGGCATACGCGACTGGCCCCACCCCACGAAGGTACGAGACGTACGCTCTTTTCTCGGGTTCTGCAATTTTTACCGCCTCTTCATCCGCGGCTTCGCAACACACGCCCGAGCATTGAACCGACTCACCCGCAAAGACACGGACTGGTCCTGGGGAGTCGACGAAGAAAAGGCATTCCAAACACTCAAGGACCTTGTGACCTCCGAACCCGTGCTAGCACACCCCACACTCACCGACCAATTCGAGTTGGAGGTCGATGCATTGGGATACGCGGTGGGAGCCGTACTACTGCAAAAGAAAGCTGACGGCAAAAGGCATCCCATAGGGTACTACTCAGCCACACTCAACGAAGCCGAACGCAACTACGACATATACGATCTCGAATTACTAGCCATCGTGAAAGCCCTGAGGCATTGGCGACCTTACCTAGCCGGCTCGCCCCATAAGATCAAGATCTTCTCCGACCACCTCAACCTTACACACTGGAAGTCACCCCAAAAGATAAGCTGTCGAGTCGCAAGAGAAGTACTTGAACTAATGGAATATGACTTCGAGATCCACCACATAAAGGGGGTGAACAACAGGAGGGCAGACGCACTGTCCAGAAGACCCGACTACGACCAAGGAGATCGAGACAACAAAGGAGTAGTAGTCCTTCCCGGGAAAGTCTTCGCCGTACGACGGATCCAAGCGCGACAAACGATTACCCAAACTGCAGAAAATCACCAACAAGACGAAGATCAAATCAAACCATGGGTAGACGCTCACAAACTCAAAAAGATCAACGGAGTCTGGTATCGACAAGGCGCTAGTGTTGTGTTTGAGCCCCTGGAGTACCCCCGTGAGGAGGATAGCCATGCGTACAGCGTCACAACCAAGGAAGAGTTGTTGGACTGGCTGAAGAATGGCGACCAGACGTACCGCGATGTGAGTCCCTCACCAGAGTAGAGGAGTGGAAGACGGCCGTCACGTGACCCTGGCACGTGGCCTGCCTTGACTTGTCCAGAAGGGTCTGGATGAGCTTGTGCCCGGACCGGCCGATAGTGTGTGATGCAGATTGTGACTCGTGACTGATGTGACTGCTGACCGATGATTGATCGAGAGCCTTATGCCATTGGATACTCGTATTAGGGTTCGCAGCTGTGTATTAGGGTTGCTGGGCTTCAAAGCTCCATCCCTTGTGTATAAGTAGAAGGACGTCTGCGTGTAGACTCCTTAGCTTTGATATCTTGAGGAATACCTTCCCTTTCCTGCGCCTTAGCTCCTAGTCCCTGTGTGTGTGCTTGCCTCTTCGCTGTCATCAGCTTTCCGCTATAAGTCATACGCCGACTTCTTCCTTATCATTCTCAACTTCTGTATCGCCGTTGCCTCTGTTTGGCCTCAACCCTCAGCAAACCGGTCCCTAATCCAAGTCGGATTGATACGTCCCGGAAGGAACGTAACAGCTAGAGTCATCACGGGCGAGCCAAACGACATCCGCACCATTGTCCGAAATCACCACGATCCACCCGTGTATGGACATCCGGGCATCAAACGAATGGCTCACATTATTGAACGACACTATTGGTGGCCCCACATGCTGAAACACGTGACTGACTATGTCCAGGGTTGCGCAGAATGCCAACGCCACAAAGTCAATAACCGCCCCACAAAAGCCCTGCTAGTACCTATCATGCCTATCTCCGACGCTAAGCCCTTTGAAGTCATAGCCCTCGATTTCATCACTAAACTACCAGTGTCTCAGGGCTACGACTCCATTCTCACCATAACGGACCACGATTGCACCAAGGCGTCAATATTCATCCCCTGTATCGAAGAAATCACAGCAGAAGGGACAGCGGCCCTGTACATCGCTCACGCGTTCAAAAGATTTGGATTACCAACCAAGATCATCAGCGACCGCGACCCCAGATTTGCATCCAAGTTCACCCGGGAATTATGCCAGTATTCTGGAATCCATCAGAACATCTCCACCGCTTATCACCCACGCATGGACGGGCAATCCGAGCGAACCAATCAGTGGCTTGAACAATATCTCAGATTCTGGACAAACGAACGGCAAGATAACCTGGGCGCAATTCCTCCCAATGGCTGAATTTGCGCACAACAGCTGGCCGCATGAGGCAACCAAAACTTCTCCGTTCGCACTCATGATGGGGTATGATCCATGCGCTGATTGGATTGATAAGCCATCCCCCATCCCTCAGGTACTCACGCGACTGCAACAATTCTGAGAAGCACGGAAGAACGCCCAAGAACTAATCAAAAAGGCTCAGACGCTCTGGATTAAACACCGAACCACGCCGAAGTATCAAGAGGGGGACCAAGTCTGGCTAGAAGGGCGACATCTCCGCACCAATCAACCCACCGCCAAGCTCGCCGCACGCCGACACGGACCCTTCCGTGTGACTCAGGTACTATCGCCTGTCAATTACAAATTGGCACTTCCCACGCAGTGGAGTATTCACCCCGTGTTTCACATCGATTTACTCACACCTTATCGCGAGACGCCGATGCATGGGAAAAACTTCACGCATCCGCCACCGGATCTCGTAGATGGAGCGGAAGAATACAAAGTCGAACAAATTCTAGACTCTTGGCGATTCGGCAGAAGCAAGAAGCTCCAGTACCTCGTGAAATGGAAGGGATACTCCGACTCGGATAATCAGTGGGTCAACAAGGATGACATATTCGCTGACGAAGCCATAGCGGAGTTTGAAGACAGTCTAGTCAGAAGGGTTATAAACGGGGACGACGACGCTAAGTTTTCCCCATCTCCTCACACTGGATTCCTCCATCCTCACCCAACAATGTCTTTTCCCTCCACCACCGCTGCCTCTGCTCTCTCTACCTTCGGGCTCAGCAACCTCACCAACGAAGAGCTCCGCAACGCCCTGTCCAATGTCCAATGCATCAACGACGTCGACAACCCTGAGGAACCTTCGACCTACTGGCTCCTCGACACCACCGGGCAACGCCTCAACGCCGCGCCCTACATGGAAGCCAAAGTGCGTCGGCTTCGTGCAGCTCTCCAAGTCGGTGAGAGCCCCCCATTTCGACCTCTCCCAATACGAGTCCAGTACCAGATCAAAGACTGAAGAAGACACCGGCGATGAAGCGATGGGAGGAGTGGATGAAGACACGGGATTGGAAACCCGAGGCGCGTCAGTGGGAGAAGTCCCAGCTGTGGGCGGCAGCAATAAGGAGAACAAGGATCCTCTGGCGACGCCAGTGGTTCACCGAGACTCTGAAAGGGCAGTGTACAACCAGGTTGAGGGAGTCCTAAAGGACTACTACCCAGCTGAGCACCCGTACATCATCATCGCAACCGACTCTGACAACATACTCGAAACACCATACTCATGCGATACTACCGGACACCCACTTTATCGCGGCGGCACCATCATCGACTCCGACTGCAGCGCCATATCCGGCCGCACGCCTCCGTTACCTCAGTGGCAGCTCATGCCACACGCCATACAGCTACAAACACAACCGCGGGGAGGACTTCGTCCACTACCCCATCACCGACGCCGCCAGTAGCACCACCCAGGCAACGTACGTTCAAGTCGTCATGAACCCAGACCCCCTCATCCTCGCCCTGGTGGACAACAGCGAGAAGGTATTCTCCAAGCCACTGTACGCCGAGCCGCAAGTACGCGAGGTCGGCAAGCCCCATTACCTCACTGAAGACATGTACACCTTCGTTGGCGGACACAGCAACCAGCACCGAGTGGACCGCGCCGTCAATGAGCTCAAGGACGTAAGTCTGAAGGCTGAGCTGCACCGCTACCACACCTACAAGCACGAGGCCGAGAGGATGGAGCAGCGGCTCCACGCCCTGTCTCAGGCGCTCAGTGGGGTACAGGGGGAGGTCAGCCGGAGTAAGTTCAGATTGGAAATGGCGAATGCATGGGATAGGATCACAGAGGTGCAGGAAGGATGGATGGGGGGAATCGGGCCCACTCGGCGACGCGGTCGTCGCAGCTGAAAAGGGGGTGATGTCACGATTCGGCCTGTGGACGCTTACTATACGGTCATGACTCCCTTAGTAAGTAGTAATCAGTCATGGACTTACATCAGTCAGCCATAGTATCACATGTTTGTGGTGGTACTATGACTCATTCCTAGCAGTAGTCGTAGTAGGGTTCGAGCTACTTACGCTACTAGTCGTTCAGATTCGGGAGGAGCTTTAAAGCCGCCTCGACCCATGTATAAGTAGTATAACGCGAAGACCAGAAGTCTCCATTCTGGTCTTCTTCAATAGCCATCACGCATCCAGCACTCATTCTGCTTCTGAGTGTCAGCTATCTCGTTCACTTGTCTCTGGTAGAGCAAGTCGTCTTTCGCTTACACCTAGTGGAACTCGCCCTAGTGCCTCTTACGATCACGTGCACCTCGAGGCCGTGTATTCATGTCACGTGACTATCTAAGTCACTGAATCTGCTAAGTCGTTGAACACCCTTTCACGGTCCAAGTCGGACTCACGCCAGTGGCGGCGTTACAATTAGTGTTCGAAAGTCCAGTCCTATGAACCGGAAAAAAACCGGGACCGGACTGGACTGCAACCGATGGCAACCGGACCGTCGGTTGCGGTTCATCCGGTTTGAGAATCTTACCGGTTGCGGTTCATCCAAATCTGGAATTTGGGTGAACCGCCACAGGGCCGGTTGGGACCGGTCCCAACCGGTCTTTACAGCCACGACCACGCCAGTATCGACGACGACACCTACGAGTCTACGACCGCGAATTCGACACTGGGCCGACTGCAGCGCTGATGCCGACACGAACGCTTCCGGTCTCAACAACAACAATCGCGCCAACACCGACTCGGACGACCACGACTACGGCCACGACATCGACAACGACACATCGACAACGACGACAACCCACAACAGTCGACAACCACAACCACAACCAAGACGACGACCTCTACAGCCGCAACGACGACATGTCCACAACGGCGGCACATCGACAGCCGCACCATCGACAACCACCCAAGCACCACCGCGACGGCCGCAACAGCAATATATCAACCACCACCACCACGACCAAGACGACCAAGACGACGACACATCGACGCCGCAAGAACGACACATCAACAACCGCAAGACACCGACAGCCGCAAGAACGACACACATCAACAGCCGCAACACCGACACACCGACAGCCGCAACACCGACACACCGACAGCTGCAACATCGACACACCGACAGCCTCAAGAACGACACACTGACAGCTGCAAGAACGACACGCATCAAGAGCCGCAACATCGACACGTCGACAACCACGACGACTCAACTCGACTCGACGATCGGGCGATCACTGCGACGCGTTCACAACGTCCTCTTCGCGACGTTATTCCATAGAGTACTAGTAGTAAACTAGTTACAAGGCTTAATGTAACTACCAGTAGGCTCTGAGTTAATAGATATTTCTAACGGTTGCAGTCGGTCTTTGGCCGGTTGCAACCGACCCTGAATGAGCCGGTTTAGACCGTTCGGACCGGTCTTTTGAGAATCCGGCAACCGGGTGGGACCGACTCCTGTCGGTTCGGTCCAGTTTTGGGGCTCGGGGATGAACCGATGGATCGGTCCCGGTCCCGGTCTTTCCAAATTGGGCCAAAAAACCGGACCGGACCGGACTTTCAATCACTAGTTACAATGGCCCAGTTGATCAGGGCGGAGCATCAATGCAAGGCCAAGAGTGCGCTGTGGGGTTTCACGTGGGTGCAAGTGCGGGTAGAGTAGCTGTAGGGCCTCTGTAATATTAAATAGAATTTTAAAGATTTTTTTTCGATTTTTGGTGTGCGGTTTGGGTTCGGCCATGCCAGACCCCCGAACCGCACCTGAACCGCACCTGACCTCTGAGAGGTTCGAGGTCCAGCCTGAGAGCCCAAACCGGACCCGGGTCTGTTTCAGGGTTCGGAAAAAAGGGTCTCCGAACCGGACCACACTGGACTGCGGCAACCCTAACGCGACAGGAGCGAAGCATTCTCCACATCCTCTGGCGCCAGTTCGTTCAGTTCTCATCATTCAGTGGCTCAACCATGCGAGTCACCTGCGAATCTAAACCTCTAACTTCAGTAATAAAGAGTTCTTCCTCCTCAGATGAGGAGGGATCCTCGAGCTCGTCATCGTCCGCGAATCAATAAGGAGGCATGATAGGGGTAGAATAGTTCTCGTGCAGGGAAAGGGGATAGTAATGATTATTTAACAGTAAAGTATCCTGGCCTGAGGTTTTAAGCTATGGGGCCAGGGCCCATAACCTGAAGAAATATATTATATGGTTATCACCCGAAGGGGAATGAGCGGGGATGAGCATCTTCTATAGGGAGCTCTACTCCTATTCGATAAGCCTGGCATAGTTTTTACATGTTAGGTAAGCTACTTCATGTGTGGCTACCACATTGGGACAATCCGAAAATGGAAATCGGCCTTACTCAGCCGGATAGTGCCGACTGATATTCCTACAGATCTGAGTGAGCAATCACAGGTACCAGTTATGAAAATACGCAAGGCACTCACATGCATAGGGATGCCAGGGCATGGTCCAAAATGGGGTTTGGACCCGAACCGCACTGGACTGCACTCCAGGTTCGGTTTGGTCCGGGGTGTGGTTCTGAGCCCAGCATCCAGGTGCGGTTTGGGGTTCGCCATTGACTGAGGTCGATGTGAACCCAGTCCAGACCAGACTGCACCTCAAACCTCAAACCATCACCAACACTCGTGTTTGCTCCTGTTGTTGTTTCATGTTGCCTCATCTCATCCCTCTTGCCATCTTTACCACATCACCTACTGGCGTGTTGTCATCCTCGGCTGACTGACATGATGACATTGTCTCCCTGAACAATGCTTTTTTGCCACCCATCTTTCTTTTAATGTTTAATTTTGACTTTCTGATCTTTTTGAATTCATAGTGCACCTTGTCATCACCATCGGCGTCATTGTTCGCCCATGCCTTACCACTCACCAAACTTCTCATTTTACTTACAGCTTGTGTTTTCTGCCTTGCATCGACCCTGTGTTCAAGTCTTCGTTTGTCGACTTCCCACTTCCCTTCTACATATAACCTTTTGTTTACCTTTCCCCTACCTGGACTTTATTCCTCACAACTTTCAACTTGGTTGTTTGGGATCATGTCTGATCTTAGGTACTGACTGATGTGTTTAAGGTTATCGTGCTCATATCCAATCAATCTCCCCCTTTCTAGGCTTCTGTCCTCCATTGCATGAACTCTTTCTACACCCATGTTCACTGTTCGGCCACAAGCTGTCAAGCTCCTCTGAACAACCCCGCTGAGTCACCTGCACTCCCTGGGCTTCCATTGTGCTCCCAAGAGCTCCACACTCAAGGGCGGGCTTAACAACTCAACCCCGACACGTCCTCGACTGCGATGACCACTTCTACAAATTTACGTGGCATGCAGAAGCATGCGCGTGCGCTTCCGGTCCCCTGCAATCACCCGACTTAGTAGGGCCCCGTGCGGTTGACTGTGTCTGTTTCTGAGCTCACCGCACTCGTGCGCGGTCTTAGAGACTCAAACCTGACACGTCCCTGACTGCGAAGGCCACCTCTACAAAATCACGTGGCACACAGAAGTATGTGCATGCACTTCCGATCCCCTGCAATCACCCGACTCAGTAGGGCCCTGTGTGGTTCACCATTTCTGTCCCTGAGCTCGCTGCACTCGCGTGCAGCCTTATCAAGTCGAACACAGCATGTCCATGGCTACAGCGACCACATGTACGTCATCTTGTCCCGTGCGGAGGCCTGCACGACCACCTGCGCTGCTCCACACCACTCCCCCTTCAGCTTGCACACAACAGAGTTGATCACATGCACTGTTCGGTCAATTTGGTCATCTTGGTCTTCGTAGAAATCCCTTGAGCTCATTATTGGACCGAACGTGGGAAAGCTTCCCACATTCGCTCACAAACTGACAACAACAACCCCCGACCCCCTTCCGTTCCCTGCATTCCCCTCACTGGACCACCGCCTCCTCCATGTTCTGAACCCACCCGTACACCTATTCTCCCTCTATAACGGACCCAGGATGCTAGTCCTCCAACGCGCAGGCCCCAGAATGGGAGAAAACAAACATACATATTTTTATTATTCATGCGTCCCAGAATTGTTCTGATATTGGTTGCAGGCCCTCCCGCTGCCACATAACCACTGTGGCATGACCACAATCATCCACTGTATAGAGACAATGTCACTGCCAATTCCCACTACCACCTCTGCCATAGACACATTATCAAACAGCTGTAAGTCCGAACTTGTCTGCCGTTTGCATCCCCACTGACTAGTAATTAATGCCCTTATACAAGCCCGTGTGCATCTCCCACACATGTTTTCAAGACATCGCTGACAGCGCCATCATCGTTGACATCACCAAAGCCACTGCCCATGTGGTCCCCTAACCATGTCATTGCCATCTCCATGCCCACGTGCCCATAACAATGACACAGCCGCAACAAGCCCTTGCGCCCATACGGTCCACAAGCAATGATGGAGAGGGAGCATGACGACGTCGAGGTGATAACAGCAAGACGGTAACAACAACGACATCAAAGCTATAATGGCCAAGACGACAGCAACAACATCTACTAGGTGATATTGTGACGTCGACAACAATAGGACAGTGCAACAACGTCTCTAGCGGTGGCGGCGGAGAGACAGTGCAGCGATGACGACAACAACAAGGGTGCAGAGCAGGCACAGCAACGGTATGTGAACGCTCCTACACTGGTAGCTACTTGTAGATACATTATCTTACTCACAATGATGGGACAGCTGTGGCGACGATCTGACAATGACATCGGATCACCACATGGCAAGACACACACCACTCACTAGCATGCCACCACTTCCACCTCCTCTCTCAACTCATACACACGCACACATTCTCTGCCAATGGGTTTCACATGGGTGCAGGTGCAGGTAGATAGCTGTAGGACTTCTGTAATTTTTTTTAGAATTTTAAAGATTTGTTTTCAATTTTTTGTGTGCGGTTTGGGGTTCGGCCATGCCAGACCCCCGAACCACACCTGGACCACACCAGACCTCTGAGAGGTTCAAGGTCTGGCCCGAGAGCCCGAACCAGACCCGGGTCCGGTTCAGGGTTTGGGAAAAAGGGTCTCTGAACCGGACCACACCGGACCCCAGCAACCCTACACAGTGAGGACCACACCACTATCAGAGAACTTGAGATCGGCGTCCTTAAA
Organism: Lactarius pseudohatsudake; assembly: GCA_021525015.1. NCBI lineage: Eukaryota > Fungi > Basidiomycota > Agaricomycetes > Russulales > Russulaceae > Lactarius > Lactarius pseudohatsudake. The sequence goes on along the minus strand of JAKELH010001056.1, from coordinate 467 downwards.
GGTTTGTGGGACACCTATATGTCAGGGAGCTCCCGAAGGGCTGATGTGCACACTACTTTTTTTTTTTCTTTCCCATTTTAGCAAAAATGTGGGAAGAGGAGATCACATGCTTTGATAAGGCTCAATCAGACATGAAGTTCGGGAAAATGCTCAAGTCACGGTTCCTCAGCCCCAAGCAGACAGAACTACAGACCCAGCTTCACAGAAACATTCAGGTGGGTTCACGAGTGGCATTGCAGCTCGCACCTGTGCTAGTACTGTACTTACGAGTATCTCCTTCTAGTCCATCCAAGATCAGGTCACCAAAATGGAGGACCATTTACAAGCATCCAAAAAGAAGCTCAAGGAGTTCAAGACAGGTTGGCCAAGTATTAAGTAGGTAACCAGAGACCTTCCCACTTTGTCTGATTTTTACACACATTTTAGACTGCCGTTGCTCGACACGATTAACCGTACTTCCCGAAATA
>JAKELH010001055.1:0-15260 GCA_021525015.1 Lactarius pseudohatsudake | reverse complement strand
GCGTTAGGCCTGTCCAACGGTGCTCGACTTGAGCGATGACAGAGTGGCCTGATGCAAGAAGGGCGACTTAGCGAATATGGATACACAACCTCAGTAGGTACATGATCACTACAAGCACTGGGGCAAAGTCCACCAAGCGTATACGTCGCTGGGCGATCTCCCTTACAAGGGGCAGACGCAGTAACAGGCAGAAGAAGAGGAGGAGACAGACGAGAAGGGAAGAGACAAGAATCGGAATGGTGATTCAAGAAGACCAAGCTAGGGAGCTTGGTCTTTGTACTACCAGCCTTATATACAGTTGATGAGGAGCTTTGAAGCTCCTCCAGAATGTAGGGTACCCAGTAGCGATAGTAGCTCGAACCCTACTACAACTGTCCTAGGTGTAAGTCAAGTCCGTACTGTATACATGTGATAATCTGTCCAAAGCTGACTGAGACGACTGTCCCTGACTAATACTAGAGCAGTCCGTACCGATGAGTCCGATCGCAACAACCGCGGTGGACAGTATCCCCTTCAATATCACCACTCTGATCCTGCTGTCTCTTTCTGCTCCTCCACATATGACTCAGTGGGATATTTCCCCTTGGACGGCCCACTCCAGGGTCAACATCAACACAGCCTGGTTCCCATTCTTTCCGGCTACTTGCACTATGATGACTACATCAGTCACTATGAGCACTATGCCCAACCTCCAATCCTGCCGATTCCCTCGTCTTCTAGCTATTCCGAGCTCAGTCATGCTCTCGTGGAGACCCCTCCACTGGAGTCTCAACCCATCCGAGTCAACCATGGCTCTATTTTTACGATCCTAGAGGTGGGCTCGCTGACTTCACAGCTACCACTTAGTCGTAAATAAGGTCACGTGGTCTCGGATTAGTTAGCAACGCTGCGTTCCGAAATCCTAGCTATAGTTCTAGGCAACTGCTGGCTCACAGCTTGGAGAATGGTACTTTGCAAGGCAAAGGAGAGGGAATGCAAAGGCAGGAGTCTATATGAAACAAGACTAGAATGAGGGATACAAGTTAAACTACAGCAGACTAAATACTACAGTAGAGAAGGGTTACATAAGCTGTATGCCAGCAGAACATCTTGCTGGTAAGAAGTTTCTAGAACACAGAAGAAGCAAGGGTGAAACACAGAAGAATACAGTAGAAAGATCAGATAATCTGAAACACAATCTGTAATCTACAATCAAATCAGAAATCAGTATGAATCGAGAATGAGTCCGGAAACGAGTCTGAGAAATCTGGAATGTCACGTGATCGTGACATCTATTGCCCTTCCTAGCCTTCCAATGACATCCTCTCCTAAAGATGGACAATCCGAGACCCTGGTTGGATCAAACACCGTCGAAACCGAATACGCCTCAGGCGTTAATGGACAGCCTTTTTCGCCAATGACATCCCTCAGCACTGTCCTGCTCTCCAGTGAGTTGGCGTTACATCCCAAGGAGGAGAGCCAAGAGCATACCCACCTTTTCCCCACTCCAGTGGGGACACATGGCCACCCACATCATCGACCACATGTGGGCGATTCGTTCTGCCTGCAGGACCCTGCCATGTACATGGGACATACATCTCCACCCCCATCTAAGGTTTGTTCGCCGCCTCACGTCCCGTGTCATTTATACTTACCTCGTGGATAGCGATGCCCTCACCTCGCAATACCGGGGCAGCTTGCTTATTCACCTGGTGTGTGTAACCCCACGCTGCTTTCCTCGTCGTTCTCGTTGTCTGATATCGGGATGCCAACATCGAGCATACACTTCGACACGAACGTGGCAAGCTCGTCGCAGGTACCAGCACCGGCGTCGGCGCTGGACCCCATGACTGGCGTGTTGAAGTTGCCGTCGACAAAACGGAGTGCACAACCCAAAACTAAGATGGTGTGCTTGTTCTGTCGTGAGCGGAAGATCGCATGTAAAGCGCTGCCTGTGGGAAGCGCTGATCAGACATGCAAGTGAGTGGTACTTTTTGATTTCTGATCGGCGAATATCGCTAACCCTGATTGCAGCCAGTGTACACAGCGCTCATGCAAGTGTGAATACCCCATAATGTCCTGGCGTGGGCTCCATAGGCGCCGTGATAATGGAGGCAGCCCTAATCCATAGTTGTTCGCGATCATCCTTTCCATCCTTCTTTCTTTCTTTCCTTTCCTTCCTTCATTTCCCATGCATGCACACGCACACATTTACCTAGGGATTACCACGGGTTGGCCATACCCGTGACCCGTCACGGGTACGGGTCACGCGGGTACGGGTCGGGGTAGCTGATTCTGAACCCGTGCCAAACCCATACCCGTGGCACGGGTACCCGCGGGTTACCAAGGTACAGTACTTCAAGTTTCTTGCGCGGCGATCTACAATGCACCCTACCAGTAAGACTTACAGGTGTGAAAACCAGACCAGACTGACTACCCTGAGGACCGGGCTGTCTTGATGTCGCTGTCCCTGACCCCGCTGTACAGGATCGTCCATTCTTGCACTCACCAATCCATCCGACACAATCCATCCAACATCCGACATTGGCTCACTCTCAAGTCTCGCCTCATTCGACCCTCTCTTCTCTCTACCCCCATCAACCACTCCTTTTTCTCTCATGCTCAGACCACGCTGATGGACGATTCCCTTGCATTTCTGTCTTCACATTTTCTGTTTTCTGTTCTACAGTAAGCCACCGTTGCGTTGGGTTTGAACGCCGAGTCACTCATTTTTCAGTCTTGTTTTCAGTGGTCTCGGTATCGGATCGTCAACACGTGACTTAGTTGTCATTTTCGGCTCGGTTTCGGTCTCGCACGGCATTGCACATTCCTCCTCTCTCACCTCATATGCACACCTTATCACCCCCTCTTTTATCATTTTCCTGTTCACCCTCACCATGCTGCAATGGACATCAATGCCAACACTGATCCGAGTCGAAGGCTTCTAGCCCGCTGGCACCGTTCGTACGCCATCGTCCCCGTTTCGTTCCACCTTCTTCGACAATCGCCTCTGCCACGCCGCCCTTTATAATGGTGTGGAACACATTCGGATTGTCCTTTCACTGATCTCTGTAGCCCATCTCACTGTGTGCACGGGCCTATCGCCAATTGTGTTGCAGTTCACTCGTGTGCAGGGACAATGTCCAGTTGACACCATGACTATGACAGGGTGATCACGACTACGATCAAAATGGTGACGAGGCCATCACAGCGACAATGGCGATGAGGCAGCCATACCATGGCGAAGGCGATCGCGACGATGGCCCCAAGACGATCGCGCTGATAGCAACAAGGCGGCGGTGGGTGACAAGGAAGCCACGATGATGGCGATGGGGTGACCGCAGAGTGACTCAGAAGGCGAGTGCAAATGATCACCGGGCAACGACGACGAGTCTTGGGATGGACTTGTACAGTACATCTACCTTATTGTTTTTGGTCTTGGCATCGGGCTCGGCATTCTCTCGACGCTAAGTATGCATTTTTTGGAGTTCATGACGTTCTCTCCTGACTTAATTGTCCTGCCTAGTGATTGCCTTGACTTAGGACCCTCGCCCAACAGAGCCACATCACAATCGCGACTACGAGAACAACAGTACCGACTGCGATTACAATGACGATTGTGACCGGCGGTTATCGTGTGGCGATCACGAGGCGGTGACGAGGTAATACGGGGCGACTACAGTGACGACAAGCTGCAATAGGCGACTATGACAAAGTGATGGCGACTCGGACGGTGCGACCATGAGGCAGTGGTGCGGCAACTACGATGTCCACGGTGACGGCGATGAGGAGCTACAAATGACTATGGGGTAACAGTGATGATGGTCATGTGTATTACTAGTAGACATAGATAATTATGGGGTACTACAATGGCTGCCACCAGCTTCCATACCCCTGCGGGTTAAGGGTAACCCGCCGAACCCACACTAACCCGTCATACCCGCCTGGACCCATACCCGTTTGCACAGGAACCCGTACCCGTAGTCGTGGGTACGGGTTTCAGCGGGTACGGGTACAGGTAGCCCCAAAATTACCCGGGGGTGACCCATGGTAATCCCTACATTTACCCACACTCAACAAACGATTCAGGCTTTAATATGTCAATGTATCTTGATCACTTTACTTTTGCCATTGGTCAGTTGTATATAATGCTCGCATCTCTCATCTCACGCTCTGGATTCTCCATTTACTTGCTCGCATTAATTTTCACATCGTATGTTTACTATATATATCCGTCAATGCAGTTTGACTCGATTGTCTCTGCGTTCCGTCGTTTCCTCCCCCTATGCCACCCATTTCCTACACTACAATCTCCCTTACTTTCTACCTACCTGGCTCTGACATGGTTAGAGTCCTCTCTTGTATTTAAACCCACTATCTTTGCTAAATACAATCAGCGCCCGGTTGCCTCTGTTCCCTCCTCTCTCTCTGCGTGATCATCCCGGAAGTCAGGCCCATTCGCGGGCACTCGAAGGATATCGCATCTTGTCGTTCCTCCTCGCTCCTTGTCTCTAGTCTCGGTCCCATTCGTTCCTGCCTTCGTCCGATCGCATTTGCACCGGCTGTCACCGTCACGAATGCTCCGGGCTCGGCCCCTCTTACTCCTCTCTGTAAACCCTGCGGGATCCCCTCCGCCTACGAACTCACACGGACTCAGCTCCATACAGCGTATGTTACTATCATTGGCTCACTTCCAGGGTGTACCCTGGGTCGTTGAATTCACATAAATTGTGCATAAGCGTGCGCCAATTCAAACAGCTGACGCCAATTCAAATACTCAATATAAAACGACTAACAAATGTGACAAATTACATGAAAATGAGCTAAAATATGTTTTTTTCGGTACAACGGACCAAATTAGCCCAATAACAGTTGGGGTTTTTCCTGATGGAAGCAAATATAAGACTCGTTTTTGATATCTGACTCATCGTACTAGAGCGAGAATGCCTCAGATGAAGAGAGGTACAACGATGCGTCAGGTTCACGTTAAGGGTAGGGATTATGCGATGACCGCCTCGCTCAATTCAGCGCTCTTTCCAGTAAGGGTAAGTGGGCTTCGCAAAGCGAAGTAGCTGCTGTGGTTGCGGAATCCACAATGGAACGGCGAAGGCAGCGAACATGTCGGGGGTCAGCTTGTTGGAGAATGTATCTTGGTATTTGGAAAACGGCGGGAAAGGTGAGCCCTGCTCGAGACCCTATGAACAACGAGTCATTAGCATTGCAGGCTCGACTGTGAATCGGGTGGGGTGACGTGACAATGTATATGGTGCAGAAACTCGATCGACTTGTGCGAGGATCGCCGCAGCACGTTCCTTTGGATGAACAATGGCGTTGTGGTGCGGCATAGGAGATATAAGATCGCCGTTATTGTCTCGCGACTTGAGCCTGAGCCCCGCAATACGACTGTATAGTGTATTAGCTCATGTATTTGTCAGCAATGTACATACATTGGTTCTGTCAGTTTCGGCTTCTTGACCACTTTCTCTTTGTCGTAGAACAGTTCTTCGTCTTCTTTGGCATTGAGTAAGGAGGGAAACTTGCGCTTAAGATTGGCGAGGTCCTCGCATTTCTCCCATACCGCTTTTGCTTGCTGCGCCGCCTCGTGCTTCAATTGCTTGCACTTGAGAACACTGGTCACGAACTCAGCAGCAGTGGCGAGCTCTTGCTACAAAGGCATAAGCTTTTCTGAAGAGGACACTTGTGAGGCGCGAGTCGTGCACATCCTTGACATCACGTCGCCTGAAGCAAATATAAGACTCGTTTTTGATATCCGACTTGTCATACTAGAGCGAGAATGCCTCAGGTGAAGAGAGATACGACGATGCATGAGACTCACATTAAGGGTAGGGATTATGTGATGACTGCCTCGCTCAATTTGGTGCTCCCTCCAGTAAGGGTATGTAGCCTTTGTAACTTGAAACACCTGAGCGACGAATTGTTAGGGCTAGCTTGACTGCATGTCCGAGTCAAGCGATGGGACAACATCATGAAGAGTCAGATTTGGCCAAGGCGTTGACAAGGAGCGGTCGGAAAGCAAGAAGCTCTTCTGAGTCAGGAGTGTAACCATTCTGATGATTTTCCAGACCTGCCCGAACCTAGTAAGTAAAGAATAGTTGAAGTACCGCTATCTGATCACAGGGGGGGGGAGAATACACACCAAGCAACAAGATTCCCCATCACAGCGTAAGCGGAAGGAGGTGGAAGGTAACTTAGCCTGCGCAGGTACGTAACTTGATTGCCTCAGCAGTTCGTGCAAAGTCCAACATTTTGACCATAATGGGAAGCGTCTTTTCTCTTCAGTCGCCTTCAACATTTTTGGGCAAGTCTACCTCCGAACCTCAGCCTACATATTCTATATGCCATGTCCTACATCTGTTCCTTTTGTCAAGATAATTTCCACTCACAAGGAGGCTTGACAAAGCATGTGAACTCAAAGCACAACGAAAACAGTACACTCGCAGGTGTTGCGTTAGGCCCGTCCTAATGATGCTCGACTTGAGCGATGACAGAGTGGCTTGATATGCGAGGGACGACTTAGCGAATATGGGTACATGTCCTGAGCAGGAACGTGACTAGCTCAAGCACTGGGGCGAAGTCCACCAGGTGTATACATCATCGGGCAATCTGCTCTACAAGAGCCAGACGCACTAGCAGACAGAGAGAGAGAAGGAAGCAGATGAGAATAGATGAGACGAGAATAGGACTGATGATTCAAGAAGACCAAGCTAGGGAGCTCGGTCTTCGTACTACTAGTCCTTTATACAATTGACGAGGAGCTTTGAAGCTCCTCCTAAACGTAGTACCCAGTAGCGATAGTAGCTCGAACCCTACTACAACTATCCTAGGAACGAGTCACAGGTCCGATGAGATATACATGTGATAACAGCCCTAAGGCTGACTGAGACGACTGTCCCTGACTAATACTAGGGTAGTCAGAACCCCACGAGTCCGCAGTCCGTACCAATGAGTCCGATCGCAACAGCAGGGATGGCCAAAGCGTCACAGTTGCACACCTTTGTGCACCATCCCCACCTCTCAGGTATGTCACAGACTAGTACATGATTGCTCGTATAAGGTACTGAATACTTATAAGCCTGTCCTTGTTCGTCTGATGGTGCATTCCTTGGAGAACCTGTCCCACAACAACCAAAATCAGACTTGTCCGAGTCATGTGGCAACCCGTGGCTTCCCTTTAACGACAGGTTGCAATATGAATGGGCCTACTACCACTATGTACGACTTCAGTCCTCTGCAGAAGACATTTGACAAGGCCTTGACCTCTGGAGGGCAATGGCTACTACAACACATCAGATGGACCACGATAGCTGCGACGGAGTCCCATGGAAGAGTGCAAGGGAGATGTACAACACGATTGACTCGATATCAGTTGGTGGAGTAAGTTGGGTGACTTATCAACTGTCGTACAATGGGCCGCAACCAACCGGGACTCTACCCCAGTGGATGCAGGAGACCTATGAGCTCAATGTAAGGAATGTACTTTCTGTTTTCGAGGAACAACTAGCTTCGAAGGAGTTCGATGGACAGTTTGAGTACACGCCATACAAAGAGTATGATGCAAAGGGCTATCACATTTATTCCAATCTTATGTCAGGAAACTGGGCGTTTTTTTTTTTTTTTTTGATTGTGTTTATTCCGGGGCAGTAGAACATACAAAGCCGGTCCTCAACTCCCTACAGAGCGAGATTTACGAGAGGTAACGTAATAAGTAATCACGTGCGCCGTGCGAAGTAAATAGTAGGGAAAAATAACTGAACTAGAGCCACCTCACCAGAGGAAGGCCAAAAACCAACGGGGACCGAAGTCAGGGTAGCGTGTCAAGTACATAAGATATGACAGAGGGGGTACGTTAAAGGGTCATCGCAGGCACGCGACTCACCGGGCAGCCTGTAGCTGGGTCTAGGGTTTTGAGGTCGAGAGCATCTTCAGCCAGGATCAAACGGCACAATGGGCACATTCTCAGGTCGTGAGGCGGCACCAGAGGATTGGAGGAATAGGCAGAAGTCATGAGCGACATTGCCTTTGCCAGTGAACAGGTCCAGGGGCTCAGTGGATTCCGGGCGCCGGCTGGAGAAGAGGTGGTAGCGTCGTTGTGCCGTAAAGAGGGGGCAGTCGTAGACAAGGTGGTAGAAAGATTTGTCGGGGAAGCCGCATTGGCAGTGAGCAGCTTCCGGTGGTAGGTCGGGGTGGTGGGTGGATGTGTAGTCTGATGTGAAAGAATGGAGTGTGGCGAGCTGCATGGCTGTGCAGTGGGTGCGGCGGGTGATGGGTTTCCAGTAAGGAGAGGGTGTTTTGGGGGGTATGGCAGCGGACCATAGTGGGTGGTTGCGCCCGTCAGGGGGTGTGTGGTAGTGAATGGAATGTCCGTAGGCACAGGCTGGTGGGGGTTTGTCGGAGTTGATGCGTGTAATCCAGAAACTGGGCGTTTCGTGAGGTGGTAAGTACCTCCATGTTGTTGTGGTCTAGTTGTCGTCTGATGAACGGCTCTAGGACACAATTTCTCAAGACAAGAACACGGATGGATCGATGTTTGTCCCAATCGTTGCTGGGAGTGACAAGACAACTGTTTCCATCACAGCAGGAGGTCAAGAATATCACCCTGTGTACACATCACTTGGTAACATCGCAAATACTCCTCGGCGTGGACACGGAAATGGTGTAACACCTGTTGCTTTTCTTCCAATCCCAAAGAGTACGTTGTAACATACTTTGTCATCTTGTCTTTGTTGTTGAGGGACAGTACATTTTCAAGCAAGCAAACACCAGCGAAAACGGCCAGAGTTTCAGATGTTCTGTCGCCAACTTTACCACAGCTGTCTCGAATTAGTTTTCATGCCTCTCAGGCCTTATATGACGAAGCCAAGAGTCATGAGGTGCCCTGATGGACACTTTTGCCGCACGATTTTTGGTCTTGGGCCATACATTGCAGACTATCCTGAACAGGTCTGGCTTGCTGGTATTGTCTCCACATGGTGTTCAAAGTAAGTTGATCACTTTTCTGGGATCGCTAAAGTCTTATGCTTATGTAAGATGTGATGCGGTGCCCACTGACCTTGACGGTGAACGTGCTCGAAAGCGCGTGCGTGAGTAAACGTGGGCAGAGGGTGGAGGAACAGTTTAGAGGAAAGCAGCCAAAGACGGGGAAGAGATAAGTGGGAAAATGTCCTTCGAGTGCCCGCGTTTGGGCCTAACTTCCGGGATATTCACACTAAGAGAGAGGACAAGGGGGAACAATGGCGACCAGGGCGCTCCTATTGCATGGATTGATTGAGAGTAAGAGTCGAGATCCTTTAAATACAAAAAGGGCTGTACTCAAAAGAGGAAAAGGAAAGGTGTATAGGTAAAGATAAGGGAACACCGAGAAAGGCCGCGTGGCCGAGGCAATCGAACGCGTGAAATAAAACAAATGGTTTCAGGCTCAGCCCGAAGGCTGGCCTTACAACGGTCCAGGAAGTCATCAATGCTCGCACAAGAAAACCGACCTCCTCATCAAGACATTTAAACCCAGTGTCCTCTGGGATGATTTTGGTGTTCGGCACAACATTGTGGTATGTACTACACTTTCGTTTTGACGTCAATGCTTGATAAAGTGTTGGACAGCCATTCACGCATTCGTTCCCACATGCAGACATCCATGAACTACTCGCACCTGATCTCCTTCATCAACTAATCAAAGGGGTATTCAAAGACCACCTTGTCAAATGGGTCCTGGAGTATCTACACTTGACACATAGAGAGAAAGTCGCGTTGGAAACTATTGAAGATATTGACCGCCGGTATGATCTTTCTTTCATTCTTGGTGCACGGCTCATGACTCGTCTGACTCCAGGATCTCAGCAGTTGCTCCATTCCCTGGTCTTCGCTGGTTTGCAGATGGGCGTGATTTTAAACAGTGGACGGGCGATGACTCTAAGGCATTAATGAAGGTATGCGCGCGCCACACGGTGATTATCGCGTCTGGCACATTAACCTTATCTTTCAAGGTTTTTCTTGCTGCAATCGCTGGCTATGTCCCATCTGCAATGGTGCGCTGTGTTGTGGCATTCATGGATGCCTGTTATATTGCCCGTCAAAATTCCATTAATTCCCTATCTCTTGAACACTTTCGGGACTGTGTCAAGACATTTCATGAACTACATGCCATCTTTATCAAGGCAGGAGTTCGTGCGACACTCTCCCTTCCACACCAGCACGCTTTGAAGCACTTCTACCACTCAATACACCTCTTCGGCTCTCCCAACGGACTCTGCTCATCAATCACTGAATCAAAACATATTTGGGCTGTCAAACAACCTTGGCGACGATCTAGTCGATATCAAGCTCTCACTCAGATGCTCACGACCCTCGAATGCATGGACAAGATGTTGATGCTACACCGGTGTCTTGGGGACAGTGGGATGCTGCATGGGCTTCGTTCCACATCCGAGCTTGGTAATACTGTAGCCAGTGGGCCAATTGATAACACGGAAGAACTCGAAGACGAAGACGAGGCAATTGTCTCGGGTACATCTCAAGATACAAGTGAGTTTGATGTTAAGCTCGCAACTAAATTTCGTAAGTGTACACTTTTTAGAATAGTGTATCGTTCACTTCTCAAACTTTCAGAATCCGGTTATCCATCTCAACTCCATGCCCTTGCGGCGTACATCAAGCAGCCCATGTTTCCGCTTATTTTTTCTCAGTTCCTCTACAAATTTCGCCACTCAGATGAGCGCATTGCTCCATGAACAATAGAGGAATGCCCCGTCTTTGACGGTGCCATCAAGGTCCATCACTCTGCCATTGCCACATTTATGCTCCTAGTGATCTCTCTGGATCGGGTGGCCTGCGGTGTGAGCGAATTTGGTCAACTCCAAACTTCTTTGGCCACCCCTGCTATGATACTGTTTTTGTTGTCATTGATTCCCAGCCTGGCATGGAGGGCATGGAAATTGGGCGCGTCCTACTCTTCTTCTCATTCAAGTATCAGCGGAAGAATTTTTCGTGTGCATTGATAAATTGGTTTGTTCATGCTGACGAGCGTGACCCAGACACAGGCATGTGGATTGTGAAGCAAGAGCTAGATCGTCGTGGCAAGCCCACTCTTGAAGTTATCCATGTGGATTCCATTGCTCGGGCAGCGCATCTTTTGCCCATCTATGGCGGCTCACAGGTACCAGAGGACTTTGATTACCACACACCGCATTGGACAGTTATTGCACTTATTTTGTTAACCATTATGTCGACCATCATGCCCACAAGTTTATTAGTAGACATTAGATTATATTCGACAATGTTTAAGGTAGTTAGTTCATCGTTCTGGACTTCCTATACAAATATTTGGGTTGGGTGAGCGAGTTTCCCGGTCTCTGGGTTTCAAGTTTCCAGATACCGAGAAAACCATTAAAAATGGTAAAAACCAATGAAACAACAGAAACTAAATTGCCCATTTACTGATGTCCATAGGTCAATGTAGAGCACTAGTGGGACTAGCTCTAGTTCCACTAGTGGCTTTCAGTCTTGCTGATGGCCTACAGAATGTGACTCAGAGTAATTCACATCCAGTCCTGATGTGGCCTGCCAGCGATGCTTGGGGGACTTGTAAGACAGAAGCATACAAAGTCTAGAGTCCCTTCTGCAAAAGATCTTACAGTAATGTTACATGCAATAAGGTGTATCGTTTGAAGTTTGTAAGGCGATTGCCGACAATGGACGGCAGAGCGATGATTCACAAGTCATTTGGGGTTTGGGGTCTGTGAAGCCAAGAGATATATAGTGATGTGCATGGCCCGGCTTCAAGCCAGAAGCCGGGCCAGGCCAGGCCCTTTTAGGCCGGGCCAAGCCAAGCCGTGGTGACGGCCTAGAAACGGCTTTGGCCCGGCTCAGAAAAGCAAAAAGCCAAGCCAACAGCTCAAGCCGGGGCTTTGGTTACGTAAGTGATCACATTGTTCATCAGTGGTTCTCCGCGAGTACAAATGTTGTCCTGCCTCCAATGCATTCTGTGCGCCAAATGGCTTATCTGCATTCTTTTGTTGTCCCTAGTGTGTTCCTCCTCAGTTGACCACTGCACCTGCCCCTTGTGCTCCCCAGTGTACCGCACTTGCACGCGGCCTTAGCAACCCGAACCCAACACGTTTTTCAGACCCAGGTGGACACTTAGACGGAGTTTTGCGCCGCGCAGAAGCGTGCGCAAACTGTTCCAATGACCTTCAACGACCTGACCCAGCAGGTTCCAAGTAGTCACTCCAACCTCGCCGCACTCGCGCGGCGGCCTTAGCTGCTTTAAACCAGACGTGCTTCCAATACAGGCGTCCGAAGTTTTGCACTGCGCAGAAGTGTGCGCAATTGTTTCCGACGACCTTCGATGACCCTACCCCAGCAGACTCCGTATAGTCGCTCCCAACCTCGCCGCACCCGTGCGCGGCCTTCACTACCCGAACCAACTGCGTTTCCAATTTAAGTGGAACACTTTAGACGGAGTGTTGTGCCGCGCAGAAGCGTGCGTAACCATTTCTGATGACCTTCAATGACCTGACCCAGCAGGTTCCAAGTAGTCCCTTCCAACATTTGTCGCACTCGCGCGCGGCCTTAGCTGCTTGAACCCGACGTGCTTCCAATACAGGGCGGTCACATATGCGAGGTTATACGCCGTGCAGAAGCATGTACAATGGTTTACGACGACCTTCGACAACCCGATCCAGTATGCCCTGTGTTTCCCTCCTTTCGACCTCGCTGCACTCACGTGCGGCCTTAGTTACTCGAACTAAATGCGTCTTTGGTTCAGGAGAACGCCTAAACGGAGTTTTGCGCCGCGCAGAAGCGTGCGCAAACCGTTTCCGATGACCTTCAACGACCCGACCTAGCAGGCTCCGTGTAGTTGCTCCCAACCTCACTGCACCCGCATGCGGCCTTAAAAATTCAGCACATACGCGTTTGCGACCATCGCGGATCTACTACTACGTTCGTGCCCCGCGGGGGCCTGCGCGACTAGTGCAGTGCCAGAAGAGCAGGAAAGCCAGAGTCCAGGCCAGAGCAGCAACACGAGGGAACAGCGAGCACAGCGGAGCACAGCGGAGCACAGCGGAGCACAGCGGAGCACAGCGGAGCACAGCGGAGCACAGCGGAGCACAGCGGAGCACAGCGGAGCACAGCGGAGCACAGCGGAGCACAGCGGAGCACAGCGAGCCAGCGGAGCACAGCGGAGCACACGGAGCACAGCGAGCACAGCGGAGCACAGCGGAGCACAGCGGAGCACAGCGAGGCACAGCGGAGCACAGCGGAGCACAGCGGAGCACAGCGGAGCACAGCGGAGCACAGCGGAGCACAGCGGAGCACAGCGGAGCACAGCGGCCAGCGGAGCACAGCGGAGCACAGCGGAGCACAGCGGAGCACAGCGGAGCACAGCGGAGCACAGCGGAGCACAGCAATAGAGCATGGTGGGTGTAAATAGATTCAGATTAGGTGCTTTTATTGTAGACACAACTTTGTAATTCATCTATGCAAGCCGCGGCCTGAGCCAAGCCAAGCCGGAGCCAAGCCCTAAGTGGGGGCTTTGGCTTGGCCTGGCATTTTCGAAAGCCGGAGCCGCCTTGGGCCAAGCCAAAGCCGGGGCTTTCAGGCCAAGCCGGGCCGGAACATCACTAGAGATATATATGAGAAAGCTATTGCAGTGAATACAATAGGCCGAGCTTAGAGCCCTGAGAGTTACAGGAGAGTCCTTAAGTACTACAGGGAACTTGACAGGGAACAACATAGCGAAACATGGCGAAACTACTAGAACAGACGAGTCGTAGCGATTGACCAAGTCATACATATGTGGAGTTAACATGTTGGGTCGAGTATAAGAAAGAATAGAGGCGTAACACTTAATCACGTATGCTATCCCACACGCACAGCGGCTACATGATTCTGTCAGTTCAGAGGCTTGATATGAAGACCCATCCAAGTTCCCTTCTGCCCCAGTCTCATGGGCATCATGACGTGAGTTGGCCTGCGATAAATCCTCGTCGTCTCGTTTTGAGGAGGAAGCGAAATTTCAAAATTCTCGACGAGCGCCAAAATGATGATCTGTATCTCAAGGACCCTGCAAATAACGTCAACCATCGACGGACAGCACTGTGTGCAAGGGTCAATACTTACGCGAACTCCAGCCGATGCACCCATGAGTGCCCGACGCTAGAAAGCTCGCGCATCAGAAGACGCCTGATAGGACCACTCTTTCAAGTACGTACAGAAGCTCATCCTGAGCAGGTCGTCAGTCAAGTACGGTTGAGATGGATCCATACTCACAAGCTGCCAAAGACCCCAATATTGGACGACGCTTCCTTGAATCCTCTCAGTGGGTCTAGGAACCGCTCTGGATTCCACTCGTTCGCATCTCGCCCCACACATCCGGCAGCCTATGTTCCGTTCGTTCACACCAGCCTACCCACGCGATATCAGATTCACCGATTGTAGACCGCTAGAGAAATATCGATTGGCGTCCCCTTCTGAATGGGAATCGACGTGATTTGTTGTCCCGACTTGGTTGTATTGGGAAAGCAACGGGTATATCGTCCCGACTCGCTACCCTGGAGTGTACCAGATGACGGGATCGAGCCTCATCGACTCCTACACATCGTCAGCTCTGAGGTAATACGGACACAGAAATAGGTAAAGTCGACCACCACCTTCAGTGTAGCCAGAGTGTATGCCATACTGTCGAGGTCCGCGATGGTCAACTCCTCCGGCTCTGGCACGGACAAGTGCGATCTCTTCTCGGATGCGCACCTGTGCCTCGGGATGTTTCGCAATTGCGTAGAAGTACCATCCAGGGCTTTGGCGATGGTTTCATGGCCAGCAGAGAGGAACGTGCTGTTGTCGGCATACCAGTAAGCAACATACAACCTGGCCATCGAGTGACGCACGCGATCTGGTCGACCATTTCATCATCGGTCATCTTGTTCTTGGGTTGGAAGATCCATTCGCACGCAGAAGAACGCTCATGATGTCGTTTCCATCTCCTTTATCCGTGCTCTGCTTGATCAGTCCCCTAGAGAATACACGGACATTGTCCAGCCAGGAGCGGAATCCGCGATACTCGCGCGTGGGTATGTAGCGGGTGTATTCAAGCAGTGGTTCTGGGATGTATTTCCATGTCTCCTTGAAGATGAGGTCGTACCAAGAAGGGTAGAGCATGGAGTTGACGCTATTGATTAATGACATGTGTCATCCTGAGTCGTGAGGGCAGATGAAATATTTTGGCCTTACAACTCTTCATCATTTCGAAGCACCACGGGGTTCGC
>JAKELH010001054.1:0-15260 GCA_021525015.1 Lactarius pseudohatsudake | reverse complement strand
CCCACCTCTAATCGTAAAATATATCCCCCCTTCCCATATTCCCAACCCCCTCCCTCCCCATATCCTCCCTCCCCTATCCTCCCTCCCCATATCCTTACTCCCCATATTCCCCTCCCCCATCCCTATATCCTCCCTTCCCATATTTCCCCTCTCCCTCCCCCCTCCCCTCCCCCATCCCCATATTCCCCCTCTCCATGTTCCCCTCCCCCATCCTCATATTCCTCTCCCCCATCCCTATCCCCTTCCTATATTCCCCTCCCCCATCCCTATATCCCCTTCCTATATTCCCCTCCCCTATCCCTATATCCCCCCCTTCCCATATTCTTCTCCCCCATCCCCATTTTCCCCATTCCCCTCCCCCATCCTCATATTCCTCTCCCCTATCCCTATATCCCCTTCCTATATCCCCCCCCCCATCCTATGCCCCCTATGTTCCTCTTCCCCTTCCCCATCCCTACATCCCCCCTTCCCATATTCCCCTCCCCCCATATTCCCCTTCCCCATGTTCCGCTCCCCCTCCCCCATCCCCCCTTCCTATATTCCCCTCCCCCATCCCTCCATCTCCATATCCCCCCTCCCCACATTCCCTCCCCCATCCCTATATCCCCCCTTCCTATATTCCCTTCCCCCATCCCTCCATCCCCACATTCCCCATCCCTCCATATCCCCACCCCCATCCCCCATATCCCCATATCTCCACCCCCGTCCTCATATTCCCCCTCCCCCATCCTCATATTCCTCCTCCCCATATTCCCCTCTCCCATCCCTATATCCCCCCTTCCTATATTCCCCCTCCCCCCTCCCCCATCCCCATATCCCCCTCTCCATATTCCCCTCCCTCCCCCATCCCTACATCCCCCCTTCCTGTATTCCCCTCCACCTCCCCATATTCCTCTCCCTACATCCCCCCTTCCCCCATCCCCATATCCCCCATCCCTACATCCCCCCTTCCTGTATTCCCCTCCCTCTCCCCATATTCCCCTCTCCCCATATCCCTCTCCATATATCTCCCCTTCCCATATTCCCCTCCCCCATCCCCAAATCCCCCCTCTCTATGTTCCCCTCCCCCATCCCTATGTTCCCCACCCCTATCCCAATATCCACCCTCCCCATATTCCCCATATTCCCCATACCTACAGTAGATCCCACCTGCATTACCTCAATTATAGTTTTTCTCTAAGTTATATGACTCTGAACTGACTACAAGCTGACTACAAATGACTATGTAAACCTTTGCCTCCTAGTATATAGTCTGCTGTAGTGTACCCTGTATTTGGCATCTTGGTCTTTTTAACAATCCAGCCCTCAGTTCTCTCCTCCTCTCCTTTGTTCTGGAACAAGGTCACCACTATTTCGCTTAGCTAAGCGACCCAACCTGCTGGCCCAAAACTCTGGGTGATCATAACAGTGGCAATGCCATGAGTGCGCGGACCCCCAAGTGGACCCCAGCAGCATATACAGACTAAGTACAATCATTCATGGCTCAATGGACCACTCAAAAATTGTTGACCTTCGGAAACTTGTTTTAGTGGACAATGAGCCAATTCTAATAGACCAAATTATAGTCATGCGAGTAAACTACCTATTGAGCACTTAAAAACTGTTATCAAATGGTGTTGAACGATGTGATTGAAGAATCAGCAAAGAAAGTCATTATCAGCTGAAACTGGGTCAATGGACCAGTCACATTGACCATGACTTGTCCCAATCGGGAGAGGCCCCAATCACGATCTCCTACCGCCATCATCCTCATCGCCATTGTTGTCCTCGTCCTCATCACTCTCCAATCCCTGTGTAACAAAGTCAGCTACCAGTGGCTTTTGAATGGCCTTCTCCAATGGTGGCATTTTTGGCTTTGTCCATCCTGGTTTGTGGTTTCAAGTTTTGCACTGTCTCATTCCATCCCCCATTTTTTCACGTTGTCTTCCCATCTGCCCTTTAACTCAATGTTCTGTGCCTTCCGATCCATCTCCCATACTTTCCAAATGTCCATTGCCATGTTGTATTGTTCTTTAGCCTTCTTCTTCAATGTAGCCTCCTCAATTGCCTTGTCTTGACCATCCTGCCACTCTTTTACTCCTTTGATAATGTCGCCCTGTGTCAGAATTTTCACATGCCCGTCCATGTTAATTTTATCTGTCTTCCTTTTTAAAATCTTCTTCTCCTCTTGAGCCTGAAGCTGACCTCACACGCCTTCGAGGTACATGGACTGCAAGACTGTCTGGGCCTGCATTCCTGCCATCACCTGTTTCTGCATGGCAACAACCTTGTTGCTGGTGCGCAAGGCTTCTTGTAACTGTGCCTCACACTTGGTGCTGGGTCTGACATTTAGGAGTGCTGCATCTCGTTGTGTAGGGGGTGTAATGACAGTGGTGAACAGAGGTGGCAACGCCACGCTTGACTGAATTGGTGAGTCTGACACTAGAAATGAAGCAGAAGTTGTTGCTAACGATGCCAACCCATGTCGCACAGGTGTGTACAGAGATGGGCCACCTGCCACCCCCTCCTCAGTTTCCTGGTGTTTCCACTTTCGTGCATTGTGATGGGAGATCAAGTCAACAACTTCGCGTACGGGGGTGGCCAGTCTAAGTGAGAGAAAGCTTGTTGTTGACGTCTCGAGACTAGGTGCCATCATCTCCATAGTTATTACCCTGGGATTATATGGCACAATTCCAGTCTTCGCAAAGGTGGCTCAAATGTTGCTCTTGGTGAAAGCGCAGACATGTGCCCTGGCGTAGACTTGGACAGACATAAAATTGAGTTTTGTTACAGCATGTCCCTGTGCTTCAAACTGGTCTCGTTCGCCACTCCAGGTGCACTTTAGGACGCCAAATGTTGCGTTAGGCTCGTCCTAACGGTGCCCGACTTGGGCATTGACAGAGTGGCTTGCTTCGTATGTCTTTAGTACTCCGTAGGCGACTGCCAAGGCAATACGCAAGGCATGCCCGAGGTATGCTAGGCAAAGGACAAGGATGTGGAAGTCGAGAATAGTGATGGACGACTTAGCAGATACTCGGACGGCTAGGGTCACGATGTTGCGTTAGGCTCGTCCTAACGGTGCTCGACTTGAGTGGTGACAGAGTGGCTTGGTATGCGAAGGACGACTTAGCGAATATGGATACACGTCCTGAGTAGGAACGTGATCGGTGCGAGCACTGGGGTGAGGTCCACCAGGCGTATACGTCGTCGAGCGATCTGCTCTACAAGAGGAGAAGACCAGACGAAGACAGACGAGAAGGGAGACAGACGAGAAGGGATGAGACGAGAATTGGACTGGTGATTCAAGAAGACCAAGCTAGAGAGCTCGGTCTTCGTACTACGAGTCCTTTATACAATTGACGAGGAGCTTTGAAGCTCCTCCTGAACGTAGGCTACCCAGTAGCGATAGTAGCTCGAACCCTACTACAACTATCCTAGGAACGAGTCACAAGTCCGATGAGATATACATGTGATAACAACCCTAAGGCTGACTGATACGACTGTCCCTGACTAATACTAGGGTAGTCAGAACCCCACGAGCCCACAGTCCGTACCGATGAGTCCGATCGCAACACACGAGATCCTTTACTGATATGGGGTGCTTGGCCACCACACGATCCTTCCTTGTGCCTATACAAGGGAACGAGCCTTTCGAGAGGAGAGAGAGATGAGGAAGAAGACGAGGCTAGTGATTCAAGAAGACCAAGCTAGGGAGCTCGGTCTTCGTACTGGGAGCCTGATATACAGTTGATGAGGAGCTTTGAAGCTCCTCCAGAATGTAAGGTACCCAGTAGCAATAGTAGCTTGAACCCTACTACGACTGTCCTAGGAATGAGTCACAAGTCCGTACCATATACATGTGATAACAGCCCTAAGGCTGACTGAGACGACTGTCCCTGACTAATACTAGGGTAGTCAGAACCCCATGAGTCCGCAGTCCGTACCGATGAGTCCAATCGCAACACTGAAGATGATGACATCAAGCCCTTGGTAGACATGAGTCGAATGAGAGGGATAACACAACACGATGATGTTGTTGTCACGTGCATGCTCCAGAAATCCGAGTGTGTAATGTAGCTGTGGCCATCAACGAGAAGCAGTTGCATTTGCCCTCCCATCTTCGCCTTTGTCTGTTTATCCCAGTCTTTGAGCCAGGCAACACCGATCTCACCCAATGTGTAGCCCTTTTTCTGGTATCCCATCCTGCAAGTACACCGGTCAACTTGGATGGCCCAACTATCACAAGAACCATACCTTGCATCCAATGGATTGTCCTGTAGCCACTTTGTTTGGAAAGCTTCTCCCTTATAGATGACGGTGGGTGCAAGCGATGTCCCATCAGCACAGATAGTGGGTAAGACTGTGATATTTTCTCTGTTTCCACTTTGTTGCTGATGTTGTATTTTTGCTCCTTTTGGTCCGACCACCCACTCTTTCACGCCAATCCCTGACTGTATCCCAGTTTCAGCACCATAGACCAGCTCATCAGGGATGTTACGCTCTGCCTGGACCTCCTTCAGTATCTTGAAGTACTCCTCCTTTGTTACTGGATTCACAGCACGGCCATGGGAACCCTCAAGCGCACTTGACCAGTACATGCCAAGCCTGTCGTTGTGCTTTGTGATGAAGTGGTTGCCCCAATCCCTGCCCGGGCCCAGGCCTCCTTCCAGAAAGTTATTGCCCAGCCTGTGTTGTAAGACTGCCTTGCAGTGATCCTTTAACCTCCGTGGGCTGAGTGGAAACCCTCGCTGTGCAACTTCAATAGCAAAGTTGACGATGTTCTCCTCTTCTTTGACAGTGAGCCAGGACAGTGAGCCAGCTCTTTTGTTGATTTGACTCGGTCAATGTCATACCCCCTTTCACATGTCGGGCCAACTTGAACGTATTGTGTGCCAGAAGAATGTGTTGGCCTGTCTCTGCAAAGTGAGCGTCCGACACTGATGAACAGCAAAGTAGGAGACGCATACTCACAGTGAATCAAGAGATACTGTGGTGAGATATGTGAGGCACAGGGAAGCAGAGATCTTGCAGTGGAAGCAGTAAGAGTGTCTGATAACACAGAGTGAGGAACTGTTCTGTTATTACAGAGAAGAGAACTAACCTGATAACACAGAGTGAGGAACTGTGGTATCAGGGCGTACAGTGTGCACTACTTATACTACAGAGAACAATGACGCAATGGGACAATGGGACCACAACAAAGAGCGTCATACAATAAGTAGAATACAATAAGACCCGGAACAATAGTGGGTCAGGACAAAGGGAATGTACTTAGACAATAAGTACAATAGAACGTCTAGACAAGGATGATATCATAGTGACATCACAATAAGGATATAACAAAAGAGAGTCCTAAAGCATAGTACAATAACAAGTCCAGTGCAGTCCATATGATGTCATTGTACAGTGATGTCATAGATAAGGAATAAGTCCGAGATTGTAATGATCATACATGTAATCTAATCTACAGCAGTCCATATCTGATATGTCCATTTAGAGCCGCTAAGTGCGCGCAGGTCACTTATCAACAGACACATCTTTGCAGATTTGATGCAACGACTTTCGCTTCTCCCCCTGTGCAAGTGGCCTCTCCTGTTCAGTAGTGTAAAGTTTCACAGCATAGGCCTTGAGATTATCTGCCTCCTTCCTGTAGATCTGCCTCTTGAGTGCTTGAGACTTGGCTATGCCTACCATATCTTGTAGTTGATGAATCCCATGTTTTGCTCCTGACTTCCCAATTTGGAAGGCATCACCATGATGTCACCAATGTGACTCTCCAGACCACTGATCTTGACACATTCAGTACACTTCTGCGAATATCCTGCCATCCTGCATAACACACTGAAAGGAAGGTTTTTTGAGAGTCAGGATCTGATGTGCACACAGGTGTCCAGGACACCACACGCACACTGGCTCTTCCCTGAGAAGATGGGATTTTGAGAGTCAGGACGTGATGTGTGTTACAGGTGTCCAGGACACCACCAGTCCACACAGTCCAGTTGAACATAAGATATGGCATGCATAACACACTGAATTGTGACTGAAAGGATGGGATTTTGAGAGTCATGACGTGACATGTGCACAGACATCAAGGATGCCATGCATACACTGGCTCTTTCTAGCCCAAGTCCAGTTGGACAAGATATGACACACATAACACAATGAAAGAAAGGAAATTTGAGAGTCAGGATGTGACATGTGCACAGGCACCTGGGATGCCACGCACATACACTGGCTCTTCCTGGCCTGTGCAGTCCAGTTGGACACAAGACATGACATGCATAACACACTGAAAGGATGGTATTTTAAGTGTCACAATGTGATGTGGCATCCAGGATGCCATGCACACACACTGGCTCTTTCTGGCCCAAGCCCAGTTGGACAAGACAAGACATGCATAAACACACTGAAAGAAAGGAATATTGAGAGTCAGGATGTGATGTGTGCACAGGTGTCCATGACGCCACCAGTCCGCACAGTCTAGTTGGACATGAGACATGCATAACTCTCAAAGTTCCTTTCTTTCAGTTATGCATGTCATGTCTTGTGTCCAATGGGACTGCACAGTCCGGAAAGAGCCAGCGTGTGTGCGTGGCATCCTGGACCCCTGCGCACATGCATGACATGCATAACACACACTAAAGGAAAGGAATTTCGAAAGTCAGGATGTGATATGTGCGCAGGCGTCCAGGATGCCACGCACACACTGACTCTTTCTGGCCCATGCAGTCCAGTTGGACACAAGACATGACATGCATAACAAAGGATGGGATTTTGAGAGTCAGGACGTGATGTGTGCACAGGCGTCCAGGACACCACGCACACACACTGGCTCTTTCTGGCCTGAGTCAACACACTGAAAGGATGAGATCTTGAGTGTCAGGATGTGATGTGTGCACAGGCGTCCAGGACACCATGTACACATGCTGGCTCTTTCTGGCCCAAGTCCAGTTGGACAAGACATGATATGCATAAACACACTGAAAGAAAGGAATTTTGAGAGTCAGGATATGATATGTGCACAGGCGTCCAGGATGCCACACACACACTGGCTCTTTCTGGCCCGAGTCCAGTTGGACAAGACATGATATGCATAACTATTCCCTCTCTACTTTGCATGCCACGTGAAGTATTTTATTTGCTTTTATTTTTCTGGTTTCTCCAATTTCCAATTTTAGCGTGCTGGTTCCAGATCCATGTTCTGTGACTGTGGACTCGGACTCTGTGCTCCCCCTCACGCTGTATAATGGACCGGTTATCTATATAGGGCCCTCACTTGTTCTTCCCTTTTTGCCGCAGACACTTAACCCCTTTTTTGGGTGTGCCCAATTGGGCTCGTGTTGCGCATCTTGTCAGATCCTCCCCTTTACGTTGTCCTCCATGTGTGCACATGGGAACATATCGTCTTTGGGATTTACAGCCTAGGAAATGTTATTTTATCCTCTCTGATTTATTCCTTTTTACTCCCTGTTTGCGTTGGCAGCTATTGCATGGCCTGGTGTCACCTTTGTCATCAGCTTTGCCTTTGACTTTCGTGCCCATGGCAGCGTGCTCCTTTTATGGGTTGTCTCTTAAACTCTCTTTGAGCTGTTGCAATGCCTGGTGTCGTCTTTGTCATCGGGTTTGCTCTATTGGCCTTTGCCTATGACCTTTGTGCCCAGGGCTGCACGCTCCCCTTTCAATCTCCCCCTCGTGTGGCACATCGGGTGCAACCACGAAGTCCTCTGGAGGGGTGTCTAGGGATAGAGAGTTTCGGAGGGTAGGTCCTTTTGTGGTCTTAGGTCTGTCTTTACAGCCATTTTTTCCGCTTCTATTACTGACAATGCTTCTCCTCATGGGAGGTACAACATTTTTTTCTGCGTTCACGGCCTTCTTTGGTCCGTCTTTGCAGTTCCCAACTATTTTGGGTACATTCTCATCTCCTTATAGGGTACTGCTCCTCTATGCAATTGGGTCAGATTGTCAACACCGCCCGTGCGTGGGAGAACCATGTTTGTGCATGCTATCAGGTCTGGTTATGATACCCCCGTGTGCAGACACTTCATTACTCTTTCTCTACTATCGGGTCTGGCTTCACCTTTGCCCGTGCGCGGGAGAATACCATTGGGTCAGTTTATTCGGCTACTGCCTGTGCACAGTCACACTTTACCATCCTTCCTCTACGCTATCAGGTCTTACTGTGTCATTGCCCATGTGTGGGAGAATAGTCATGTGCTTGCTATCGGGTCAGTGCTGTTACTGCCCGTGCGTCCATTCAGCCCTGTGGCTCGTTAGGTACGTCACTTTGTGCTCACAGACTCCGTGACAATGCTCATGTGATGTCTGTGTTCGTATCTTCGACCGCATTCGCTGGGATGTGAGGGGTGTTACCTCCTCCACAGTCTTTTCATTTACAGCCTATGCCTCGTTATCGGGTGTTTCATGTCCTGGCTGTATTCTCTGGTAAGCTTTTTATTCTTTTACTAGTGTTGATGGACGGCCCTCTGGGCCGTCCCGTGCTGCAACGTTGCACATCGTGCAATGTTGGTTTGCGGGAAGGTTCAATAATGTGTTGAACACTGGCAGAACATAGGGGCTCCATCGAACAGCACTGACAGCTGAATGTGGTCAGCAATCTATCTGTCAGCATAGGGGCTCAGCGTGCTGAGCAATTGGTCAAGTCACGGCACAGCAAAATTGTAAATGGACTGTACACTGCGTGCAAAGCACGGTTTTCAGACCAATACAACTGAAGCACAATGAGAGACGCCCCTATTTCATCTTTATTACAGTCATAAGTAGCAACCAAATCGAATTGATGAATTATTCTGACAGGAAAGTAGTGAACACCACAGTGACCAACCCATGTGATGCTAATGATGTCGTCAGAAGAGAGAAGTGAAAATCCATGGCCCACAGGTGTGGTGAAGAACATTGTGCAGTTCAGAGAGGAGGGTGAATTATATTGTGCTGAATGGAACATGGGGCTCCATTGGACAATCACTCACAGAGTTGCCAACACTGTTGAGCATACGAACCGAACAGACCATTCCATCGAAGAGCAGGAACCTACCATTTTTGTTGATACATCATGGTGGAGACCTGTACTTTCAATCACTTTCACTTTCTCGCCCACAAGCTACGACAGCGTGCAGCACGTTATTTGACAACATCGTACATGCAGCAATGTAACATGGGGACACGCACAGTTTGTCACTTCTTGATGGCCAACCATCCTCAGTGAAGTGTTGAATCCGCACCAGATGTACAGACTTTGTGCTGTGAGAGGATTTTCTTGGCGATGGCAGGGGGACCCGGTAGGGGAGTAGATGACGCACTATCGCTCCCTGCGCTGTTTTTGTTAGTGATTGAAAGTCCAGTCCAGTCCGGTTTTTTTCCCTAATTTGGAAGGACCGGGACCGGGACTGATCCATCGGTTCATCCCCCAAGCCCAAAACGGACCAAGCCGACATGAGTCGGTCCCACCTGGTTGCCAGATTCTCAAAAGACTGGTCTTTGTGGTCTAAACCAGTTCTTCCCGGGTCAGTTGCAACTGGCAAAAGACCAACTGCAACCTGTATTGAGCTGTACTAAGTTACTGGTAGTTACAACTTGTGGCTACAGCTACTCTATGGATGTAATATATGGCCCTCGTCACCAAGACTCGGAGGACAGCGTGAACGTGTCGTGGTCGCCGTCCTATCGTTGCGTCGTCAAGTTGTTGTCATCATTGTCGTGCTAGTGGTTGTCGATATGTCGATGTTGTGGCCAAAGTTGCAGTTGTCACGCGTCGTCGTTGTGAACCGTGGTTGTCGATGTGTTGTCGTTGCGGCCGTCGTTGTGGTTGTTGATGTCTTAACATTGCGGCTGTTGTGTTGTCGTTGCGACTGTCGATGTGTCATCGTTGTCATCGTTGTTGAGGCCGATCGTCATCGTTGTCGATTTGTTGAAGTTGCCGCTGTCGAGGTGTCGCTTGCGGCTGTTGATGTGTTGTCGTCTTGGTCGTCGCTGAGGTTGTCAACGTGTTGTTGGTGCAGTTGTGGTCATGGTTGTCGATGCGATGTTGATGGTCGTGGTCCGTGGTCCGTGGTCGTTGGTGATGGTGCGTTGTTGTTTTGAGGTTGTTGTTGTTGAGGCCAGTCCAAGGTATCGATGTCAGCGTCGCTGCAGTCAGCCTGGGTGTCAGAATGGTGGTCATAGTTCGCATTTGGTCGTCATTGTCAATGCTGGCGTTGTCGGAAGGTCGTGGCTGTAAAGACCAGTTGGGACCAGTCCCAACCTGCCCTGTGGCGGTTCATCCAAATCTGGCAATTTGGATGAACCGCAACCAGTAAAATTCCCAGGCGGGATGAACTGCAACCGACGGTCCAGTTGCCATTGGCTGCAGTCTGGTCTGGTCCCGGTTTTTTTCCGGTTCATCAGACTGGACTTTTGAACACTAGTTTTTGTGCACTTTCTCTTTTCCTTTGCTGGTGTCTGCGGAAGCGATGCCTCTGGTGAGCAGAGTCTAGACGGAGAGATTAGTTCAATGGCGAGGTAGGAGAGTAAATAAATGCGTGCCAACCTGGTATTCAAATGTCTGCTCCCTGGACTGGGCAAGCTTGGCCTGGATAGCATCTGCTATAGACTCGGTGATCCCCTCTTCTTCCAAAAAGTGGACCTCGTGTTTGGTAGGATGCATGTTGACATCAACCGTCATGGGGTCGAGTTGTATGCCGAGGAAACCTTCGTTGGCTTTGCTGAAAACAACACAGAAGAGGAACTTTACGTGAGGTATACAAATGGCGAAGTGCCTTTTGGAAGAACACCGGTGTAGCATGTTTCTATGGCCTTCTTGATTTGCAACGACTCTACCAGACAACGACCCATGTGACGGCAAGGATCAGAAGAAATAAACAAAAATCTATGAGAACTGGATGATCGATGTTGGCCACAGGGATGGTTGAAACTGTTGAAGACTTCACAGAGGATGGAGAGCGAATGCGTGCTGAAGAGAACATTGGGCTCCATCGAACATTGATCATCAGAGTTGTGGAGACTGTGTTGAGGAGACTGTTGAGCACACGAAGGGAACGTAGGACTTCATCAAACAGCACAGCGAAAGGTCACTATCTGTAAGCGGTGTGTGAGCAGCAGAGCACCAGAGTAGGGAAGCAGTCAGTGCACCTCCACTCAAATGGAGCAGACATGCAGCTCTGACACATTGTCATAGCGGGGACACCCTCAGAATTGAGAAGGCAGCGCAAGTAGGGGCCAATCCTTGGAATAAATTCCTCCATGTAGGTATGCTGGGACTGAGACATGTCAAATACTGTTGAGGACAAACATGCAGGTGAACTCACTCTCTTTGGTTCTGGTATGACTGGCTCCTCTATCCAGAATGTCTCGTCAATATCCATGGATGGAGGATCAGTTTCATGCAATATTGCCTCATGGTTATCTATCTCTCTTCCACCGGCATCTTTCCTTGGAATCAGCAGATTTGTTGAGGTGCTCACTTCAACTGGGATATTTCTGGTTCCCCGAGAGCCCTTTCGAGAAACCCAGTCGATTATCTTTGCCTTAGACTTTCTCTGGAAGACTTTAGATGCCTTTATGCCTTTGGGTGCCATGGGGAGAAAAGGGTCGCATTTTGTGATGTGATGTATGTGCTTGGAGGAATGACTCTTGTCAGCCTGTCGGCAACTTTGGTGGTCCGGGTATTGTTTCGGCAGCTCCGGGACTCGAGATATTTCATCAACAGCTTTGGCAGGCTGGGCATTGTATCAGCAGATTGGGCCGACTGGGGCATGTAGCCGCCCACCTATCATTGGCGGCACCGGCATTGACAGACCTGGATCAGCGGCCACTTTGGGATGTTTAACGGGTCCAATGTCTGTTGGAGACATTTTCTAATCAGTTTCTGCCAATTTAGTAAGGCACCTGGGGTCCTCAATGACCACCGTTTCATAAATATAGCACATGTTTTATTTGTGTTATAATGGTGTGAGATGACGAAACACAAGTAGCTAAATACGCATGTAGCTTGAACATGTGCTGGGAAATCGGCATTACCAGCCATAACGCTGCCGAAACTTCCTCAGATTAACTCTGAGCAGGTGTTAAGCAAGGATGTGGCAGATGAGTTTTTGATTGCATACCCTCGACCATGCCATACAATTGCGCCATCCTCCTTGGCACATATAGCAGCATACCCAGGCTGCTGTACCAGCTCCACTTCCTGAATGGCGCCGGCTACCAAGCGTCGTAATCCATGAAGGTGGATTGGGTCTTCTTCTATGCCTGGCGTGGCTATAATACTTGCTGCCTCTGAAAGCTTTTCTCAAATGAAGTCTTCAGCATGCATCTGGAATAGGTCTGTCCATGGGAAAAGGCAGAACATTTGAAGCATGAGCTTCAACTCATTGAAGTAGTTGCAAGCCCTTTCTTCCTCTTCTATCATGGCTTGTGTTCTTCGGGGATCTGCTGATTGAGAGCGCCCGATGAGCGAACAGTTGTAGTGTCATGGACGCGTATTATTTTCCCTATTTTTCTGTATTTTTACGGATTTATATGGTGAAGATATAAAGGGCCAAAGTATGAGACTTGGTTAGTCACATGCTGCCACCATGTGCACCCTCAAGCATGTGACCCTGAGACAGTTGCATCCTTAACAGGACAACCTAATCCGGTCACATTCCCTTTTATATATGGACTTGTATGATTGGTAGATAAGGATCGAAGACTCTAGAGTGTTCTAGAATGTGCTTAGTAGTTTACGCTTACTCGCTGTATTAGGTTTACTCAGCAGATAAGGCGACACATCAGCAGCTATGACAAGTGCATCAGTCAGCACAATAGATAGCGCTATTATTAGATACGACGTGTCAGCCTCTGAGTCATGGAGTCTTACTACACACTTAGTAACAGTGTTCAGACTCAGTTCAAGCTCAGCTTCAGTAGTGTATATAAGCTTCCCTGTAGCGTCCTGAGTGGAACCAACTTGTCCTCTTGGTTCTCCACTCAGGTGTGTATTCCCTTGTACTTCCTTACCCTATCAGTCCAATGTTAACTTGTCCTCTTGGTTCTCCACTCAGCTTACTGCTGTGTGACATCGCGAGTTGTGTTCCTGTATAAGGATCACCTTTGCTCTCGCACGCTCCACGTCGACTGTAAGTTCGGCACGTGATTTATCTCCGTGCTAGGCTTGAGTCCTGAAGGCCTGACAGTTCACTCAAATCTTCAACTTGAGCTTAGCATAGCGAGGTGTCATACCGCTACATGTAGCCCCTTGATGGCTATGTGAGGACCAAGCAACTGGAGGGGCAGAAGATGCACCAGGT
Source organism: Lactarius pseudohatsudake (assembly GCA_021525015.1). Classification (NCBI taxonomy): domain Eukaryota; kingdom Fungi; phylum Basidiomycota; class Agaricomycetes; order Russulales; family Russulaceae; genus Lactarius; species Lactarius pseudohatsudake. The sequence goes on along the minus strand of JAKELH010001054.1, from coordinate 1,980 downwards.
AAGAGCTGCCTTTGAGTACCGCGGCAGGTTCTCCGCTGCCTTTGAACACTGCGGCAGGTCCTCCACTGCCATTAGCATGCGCCTCTGCACATGCCTTTCCTCCAATAGTGTGCGCTCTGCTTTGCTGACCTTCCGACGCCCAGGTGCTCGTTTCCGCTGGGCATACTCCTGCTGGTTAGTTTTATGATCACCTGGATCATCTGCGTTTACAGTCCAAGAGACTCGTTTACAGTCCAAGGGACTCTAGGTGGGCCAAACGGGCCGGGTCGCTGACTAAGCGGAGAAGCGGTGGCTCTGGCACAGCAGAGGAGAGGAGAAATGGGCTATATTGTGAAAAGACCAGAATGCCGACTACAGAGGAGAATACAGCAGACTATATACTCAGAGACAAAGTGTACATAAGCTGTATGCCAGCACAACATATCTGTCAGAAGTTTCTAGAACACAGAAGAAGCAAGGGTGAAACATAGAACAATGCAGCAGAAAGATCAGATAATCAGATCTCTAGATATAACTGTGTCAGGCCAAATCTTAATTAATCCAAACCAGGAATGTGAGTGTAGTAATGTCACATGCGTGACATAGCCCCCTCTCTTGCTTCATTCGTCCCAAATGAATCTTTTTTGATGCCTCTGCTATGTGAAGTCGTCATTGTAGTTGATGTCATATTCATATGTGTGGTTGAGGTCTGTGAATACAGATTGTCAGTCTGGCGGTCAGGAACGTGATTACGTGTTTGGTGGCGGTGTCTATGTTGCGGGTTTGTCCGAGCTGTGGCGGGACAAGGCTCATGGTGCGCAGCTCTGGGCGCGGTGTTGGGTTGTAGTTGACGTGGGCTAGCCATTCATAGAAGTGTATGACGGTGCGTATGAGGTGCGAGATGGGTCGGTTCATCGGTGTGGCTATCCGGCGAGCGTGTGGGTCGATGATGTTTGCATGTTGGTGCAAGGCTAGTTGGTCGTTGTGGATCTGTGTAAGTCTCATATGTTGATGATGTGGGAGGTCGGGATGCGGTGGGAATTCTGCTACATTAGGGTGGATTGGTCACTGGATCCAGGGCGTTGACGTGGTGGTCTTGTGCTGTGCGACTGGAGCTGGGATTGATGGGCGTGGAGAGGCTATTGTTAGATTAGCGTGATGATGTGGATCGGTGGATTGTATGTGACTAGCTCAGTAAAAAAGAAAAGTCGGCCAGTAGTCAGAGAGTAGTCAGATGGTAGTCAGAAATTTCACCAAAGTCAAGAGATAGTCATTTTGTAGTCAGCTTGTAGTCAGTTCAGAGTCATATAACTTAGAGAAAAACTATAATTGAGGTGATGCAGGTGGGATCTACTGTAGGTATGGGGATATGGGGAATATGGGGAGGGTGATGGGGGAGGGGAATATGGGAAGGGGAGATATAGGGAGAGGAATATGGGGAGAGGGAATATGGGGAGGGGGAGGGGAATACGGGATGGGGGGATGTAGGGATGGGGGAGGGAGGGGAATATGGAGAGGGGGGATATGGGGATGGGGAGGGGAATATAGGAAGGGGGGATATTGGGATGGGAGAGGGGAATATGGGGAGGAGGAATATGAGGATGGGGGAGGGGGAATATGGGGATGGGGGGGGGGATATGGGGATGGGGAATGTGGGGATGGGGAATGTGGGGATGGGGGGGGGAGGGGAATGGTGGGGATGGAGGGATGGGGGAGGGGAATATAGGAAGGGGATGGAGGGATGGGGGAGGGGAACATGGGGAGGGGGAATATGGGGGGGATAGGATGGGGGAGGGGAATATGGGGATGGGGGAGGGGAATATAGGAAGGGGATATAGGGATGGGGGAGAGGAATATGAGGATGGGGGGGGGAATGGGGAAAATGGGGATGGGGGAGGAGAATATGGGAAGGGGGGGATATAGGGATAGGGGAGGGGAATATAGGAAGGGGATATTGGGATGGGGGAGGGGAATATAGGAAGGGGATATAGGGATGGGGGA
>JAKELH010001053.1:0-15300 GCA_021525015.1 Lactarius pseudohatsudake | reverse complement strand
CGACGACAGCGACAGCAACACCATGTGCGCCGACAACGACAACGACAACTGTCCGCGACCCCTACCACGACGACGACGACAGGTAATCGAGTTCAACGCAGCCTCGAGTCGTGTGCACCGCCAACCACGACTGCGATGACGGCGATTCGAACGTTGCGACAACGACAACGGTGACAACACCCTTATCCCCATGCGTTGCCAACGACTGACGAATATCTTACTATGGAGATGGCAAGTTCGGTGCACAATCTTGCTGTCACGGAGGGGCCCGAGGAGCCGCAAAACTGATGGAAGACGGCGACACGACGACGACGACGACTGCAGCGGCAACCGCGCACAACGATGCGACTCCGAGTCTCGTACACAGCCGACCGCGATGACGCGTCCCCGGAGGTGTGACGGCCTCGTTCCCGAGCACGCAGGAGAATGTGAGCACGATTTGAGCCGTGCCGATCGAGGCCACCACGGTTCCCTCGCATGCCGCCTCACAGATCATCCACATCTGTCTACGTTCTGCGGCGACTCCGTCCGCGTCCGTGAAGCCGCCGAACCCCGCGATTCCCGCGCCGCGCGATGCACCGTCGTTCGACATAGCGGGCGAGGAGCGCCTGCTGCAGGATATTGTAGACAAGGCGCTCGCGCAGGGCGTCGCGCGGGCAGGAACTCGCCGAGGCGCGTCCGACCATCCGGCTTGCCATCTCCGCAACGAGTTGAGCGAATTCGGCGGTGACACTGCGACAACCGTAGCAGCCACCTCAACGACATGACAATGTACAACACGACGGCGGTGGCTACTCGGATTGCGATAATGCGTCGATGGTAGCAGCTGCGACATGCGATGTGGTGGTGACCGCAGTAAGGGTGATGATGGGTTTACCTTTTATGAGGCAGTACTGTACACACATAGGACTTGGTCTTGTTATCTAGACACATAAATTGATTGATTTTCCAAGCTCTACCACAAAAGCGTAACACTACGTTCTGCGGTACACATGCTTGGTGACTCTGCGCATTTGATATGATTACATAAGTGGGATCCTGCCGTTTGCGTTCGGTTCGGGGTTCGGACCCTCCCTGAACCGAACCGAACCAATGTGAACCTGAACCAAGGGTTCGGTTCGAGGGTTCGGCCAAACACCTGAACCGAACCAATAGTTCGGTTCGGGGTTCAGCCAAAAGGGGCTCTGAACCGAACTGAACCGAACTTTCCCATCCCTATTGTAGATTAGATTATTTTGATCCTTACAATCTCGGACTTCTTGTATTCTCTTATCTATGACATCACACATGAACATGACATCATGGACCACTCTGGATTGCCCTTGTACTATGTCTATGTACTTCCCTTTGTTCCCTTATCTTCATTGTGATGTCACTATGATATCATAGTCTGGACTCTTCTTGTTCTTTATCGCCTTGTTCTCCTTTACATCCACTCCTTTGTCCGTGTATAGAACAATGCGCTCCTTGTATTTACTGTGACTCTGTGTTACTAGCGTCACTCTCTGTAGCAGTATAAGTAGAGTACTTTGTACGCTCTGGCACATCACCAGTTCTCATCTGTTGTGTGCCAGACTCTCCATCTGCTTCACTTGCAAGACTTACTCTGTTGCTGCTTCAAGCCTACCTGCATATCTCACCACAGTCTCCCTTGTCACTGTGAGTATGCCCTTCATGTATGCTGTTCATCAAAGTGTGCCAACATAGGTGGTGTCCCAACCCGATAACCTCCGCCTCACCTGTGACCACCCAGACTAGCAGGGATGCGGCCCACTGCTCCTATTCCCAACCTCGCTGCACCTGCGTGCGGCCTTAGAGACTCAAGCACAACGTGTCTCCGACCAAGGTAGCCAGCTCTGCGAAGTTTCATGTCCTGCGGAAGTGTGCACGGCCGCTTGCGATCACCTGCGACTCAGCAGGGCTCTGTAGCCCACCGTTCCCTTTCCTGACTGTGTTGCACTTGCGCGCGGCCTTAGCCATTCGACACAGACGTGACCACCACTGCCATAGACATACCTACGACACCTCGCATCCCGCGGAGGCCTGCGCGCTCACTTGCGCTGCTCTACACCCCAACAATCCTGCGTATCTTAGACGCGTTCCCCAGTGATCAGTGATGGTTCAGGGTATCAGTATTGATGTTTTGACTCTTTTTCCAGTCGATTGACAGTCTCGGTGGGTACAGCAAGACAGATTGGGGGCCAAAGACCCAATCTACCGTACACGGTGTACTCCACCCAGTGGTGGCAGTGACATGGATATATTTCACGCCTGTGTACAGTGTGTCACGACATTACCAGTCACGCTCAGTAAAAAGGGAAGTCGCAAGAAAGTCGCTAAAATAGGACGTCGGTCAGTCAAAGTCGAACCACTAGTCAAGATTTTTGCACAAGTCAGGAAAAGTCAACCAAAGTCATTTGAAATTTGGAGAAAAAAACCAAGATATTATTTTTGAGGACATGAGATGGTCAGTCAAAGTCAATACCAGTCAGGTAAAGTCTATTGAACTTAGGGAATAAATTAAGGAAAAAACGCGAACACCAGGGTGGGTGTGGGTGGGATGGGGATGGGGAGCATGGGGGTGGGTGTGGGTGGGATGGGGATGGGGAACATGGGGGTGGGTGTGGGTGGGATGGAGATGGGGAACATGGGGGTGGGTGTGGGTGGGATGAGGATGGGGAGCATGGGTGTGGGTGTGGGTGTCATGGGCATGGGGAACATGGGGGTGGGTGTGGGTGGGATGGGGATGGGGAACATGGGGGTGGGTGTGGTGGGATGGAGATGGGGAACATGGGGGTGGGTGTGGGTGGGATGGAGATGGGGAACATGGGGGTGGGTGTGGGTGGGATGAGGATGGGGAACATGGGGGTGGGTGTGGGTGGGATGGAGATGGGGAACATGGGGGTGGGTGTGGGTGGGATGGGATGGGGAGCATGGGTGTGGGTGTGGGTGGGATGGGGATGGGGAACATGGGGGGGGTGGTGGGTGGGATGGGGATGGGGAACATGGGGGTGGGTGTGGGTGGGATGGAGATGGGGAACATGGGGGTGGTGTGGGTGGGTGGGATGAGGATGGGGAACATGGGGGTGGGTGTGGGTGATGGAGATGGGAAACATGGGGGTGGGGTGGGTGGGATGGGGATGGGGAACATGGGGTGGGTGTGGGTGATGGAGATGGGAAACATGGGGGTGGGTGTGGGTGGGATGGAGATGGGGATGGGGATGGGGAACATGGGGGTGGGGGTGGGTGGGATGAGGATGGGGAACATGGGTGTGGGTGTGGGTGTGGGTGGGATGGGGATGAGGCCTAGTTCAGTGAAAAGGGAACTCACCCAAAAGTTAGCTAAAAGTCATTGACTTTTTACTTGACTGACATCCTATTTTTTCGACTTTGAAAGTCACTCAAAAGTCACTCAAAGTCAGATAGAAGTCACTCAAAAGTCGGCTAAAAGTCATTGACTTTTTATTTGACTGACATCCTATTCTTTTTGACTTTGAAAGTCAGGCTTTAGTCAAAAAGTCAAGCTAAGGTCAATGTATAGTCACTCTAAAGTCAATGGACTTTCCATGACTTACATGGACTTTCAATGACTTTTTGTTCGACTTTGAATCGACTACCAAAGTCAAGCTCCAGTCAACAAAAAAGTCAATGAAAAGTCAATGTAAGTCATTGACTTTTCAATGACTTTTTGTTCGACTTTGAATCGACTACCAAAGTCAAGCTCCAGTCAACAAAAAAGTCAATGAAAAGTCAATGTAAGTCATTGACTTTTCAATGACTTTTTGTTCGACTTTGAATCGACTACAGAAGTCAAGCTCCAGTCAACACAAAAGTCAATGAAAAGTCAATGTAAGTCATTGACTTTTCAATGACTTTTTGTTCGACTTTGAATCGACTACCAAAGTCAAGCTCCAGTCAACAAAAAAGTCAATGAAAAGTCAATGAAAAGTCAATGTAAGTCATTGACTTTTCATTGACTTTTTCTTTTGACTTTGAATTGACTACAGAAGTCAAGTTCCAGTCATTAAAAAGTCGACAAGAGGTCAACAAAAGTCAACAACTTTTTATTGACTGAGGTCCGACTTTTGACTGACTATTGAAGTCAAGTACCAGTCATAGTCATTCAAAGTCAACCAAAGTCACAAAAAATCAAGCAAAGAATGCATTGACTATGAACTGACTTTGTTCGACTAATAATTGACTTCGAAAGTCAATTATTAGTCAAACAAGAGTCAATCAAAAGTCAGCTAATTCAATTGACTACAAACCGACTTTGTTTGACTGCAGACTGACTTTGAAAGTCAAAGTCAAGGAAAGTCACACAATATGACCAGGTTTCTCCGACAGCAAAAAATGTATATATTTTTTTCAAAATCGAAACACGCCACCATCGCCGACAGTACCTAGAGCGCGAGTGAAAGATATAAAGGTGGCTGCTATGCAGCCTTCGTGTTGCGCTTTGATTTGCGCTGGAGCAGAGTTAGTATAATCGAATAGTTTAAGAAGCGGGGACTTACCTCAGTAACGATGCTCTCGATGTCCTCCTTGGAGGGCTGTTCCGACTTTGCCGCTCCTGCGATCGCCTTGATGAGGTCTGTAAAACAGAGTGAGTAACAGGCCGAAGAGGAAAGGGGGAGAGGGGGCGCGACATACCAATTCTTGTCGGCCGCTTGCCCTGCGACTCGATCTTGTGTTCATCGACCCACTGTCTAAGCTCGTCACGCAAGAGAACCTGGAGGTGCGAGTGCGACTCGTCGTCGTCATCCGAATGCTACAAATAATGAACCATTAGAAGATCCAGACAGCATAGCGATGAGACAAAACCATACCTCAGACGATGAAGGCGCCATTCCGGCCTGATCAGGGCTCTCGTGCCCGGGGTCCTCAGCGGGGGTCACCAAACGCGACTTGGGCTGCGACTGGGCAGCCGCATCGTCGTCCGTCGCGGAACGGCTGTCCTTGGCCTTGGCTGCCCGTGTCGATGGAGCCTTGACAGATGACGAAGCGTGGTCTGACTTGGAACGCGTCGTCTTGAGAGGGGGGGCAGGTTCGCTCGAATTCTACAAAAAAATGAACCATTAGAAGTAAAGAGGAGTAGCGACGAAATGGTACGTTACCTCGAATGACGAAGTCGCCATTCTGACCTGGATTTGGGCACCCCATCTTGGGCTCTGGCACCCGGGGTCCTCAACGGGGGTCACCGGACGAGACCCAGACACTGGCTGGGCAGCCACGTCGTCGTCGCCGTCGGTCACCGCGGAACGATTGCTCTTGGCCTTGGCTGCCCGTGTCGATGGAGCCTTGACAGATGACGAAGCGTGGTCTTGCTTGGAGCGCGTCGTCTTCGAAGGGGCAGGTTCGCTCGAGTTCTACAAACATTAGTACTGTAGAAAGTAGCAATGAAAATGTACATTACCTTAGATGACGGGCTCTGGCACCCGGGGTCCTCGACGGGGGTCACCGGACGAGACCCAGACACTGGCTTGGTAGCCATGTCGTCGTCGTCGTCGTCGTCGGTCACCGCGGCACGATTGCCCCTGGCCTTGGCTGCCCGTGTCGACGGAACCTTGGCGCGTGACGTGGCATGGTCCTGCTTGGATCGCGGCGTCTTGGAGGGGGCAGCTTCGGCACTCGGGGTCTGTGAACGGCATTATGGGATGTCAGTGGTTCGGTGGTAAGGGTTAAAGTCGAAACTTACCGACTGAGAGGCCGGGTCAGGTTGGAGTAACGACATGAAGGCGGGGCGGGGGGAAGGAGACCGTTGAACTATGAATTCATTAGCCAACGGCGCGTCGAATATATCTGATACTTACCTGGATCGGAAGCCGCGGATGTCCCACTGGCACCCTCGTTGGCTTTGGAACGCTTTCCGTTTCGCCGTGGCGGGCTTGGATCGCGCCTACGCTTGGCCTTGGAGCCGGCCTTGCTCGCCGACTCTGGCTCCCGGGGTGACTGTGCCGGTGCACGCGGTCGAGGATGGGGGGACTTGAACGAGGCGCGACGAGGGGACAGCTCTGAGGGGCGGCGAGGGGCGACACTGGAGGGAGTGGAGGGGCGAGAAGCCGCGGCGCGGGAAGAAGAGGTGACTTGGCTGGACGGAGGGGGACGGGATGATGAGACGAGACTAGGAGTCGAGGGTCGAGAAGTAGGGGAGACCCAGAGGCAGGATTTCAGCACCGAACCGAGGACCATATCGCCCTTCCAATTCCCGGCGCACAGTGAGAGGAGAGGACACAAACGTTCGAGCGCTGTGACAGCGTCAAGCCACTCGTTCAGAAAGGCGCCCTTCATGAAGGTCTTCCTGTGCATCTTCTCGGGAATGGCGCGGGGATCACGCCGAAGTGGGTCCAAGTGGGAGCGGGCGACAGTGAACGCAGCTTGGCGGATCGACTGCCACTCCGGATCTGAGATCATCTTCCCATTTTCATGTCGGACCGCGTGGTGCATAGGGGGTCGGGACGAGTTGCTGGCAGAGCCGCCGACATCGGGATCGGTCTTGCAATCCTTGGTGGTCCAGACGACAGACTCCGGGTAGCAATCCGGGCGGGCGAGCGGTCGATGAGGAAGGAGTGGGAGTCGCAAGCTGGCAGCGCCAGAGGAAATCTGCGAAGCAGACTCGCTTGGGCGCAGGGACGAGGTAGTCGCCGAGCTAACGGTTGTAGCTAATATATATATTTAAAAAAAAGGGAAACGGTCAGGAAAAAGAAAATAAGAAAAAGGCTGGTACTCACAGTTCGTCGTCGTCGAGGGATTTCGTCGCAAGTTGAGGAGCTCTTGAAGGTGGCTGACCATGTCGACATACTTGACGAACTCGGGGTTGTGTGTGAGCTCGTCGTGAGTCAGCCGGGCGATGGATTGGATGGGGAGGCCCGAAGGTTGAGAGAGCAGAGAAGAAGGCGTTCCAAGAGACCGCGTACTTGCGGTTGCAGAGAAAGCCGCGCTCGGGGCGCAAGACCGAAACGGTTCGTCGTCCTCGTCGTCCATGTCATCGAGGTTTAACAACGGCTCGTCCTGGTCATCAAAGAGAATCGACATGATTGAGAAAAAGGGAGATGGAAGATGGAAGTAATGGAAGACGGAGGATGGGTGGAGGATGGGTGACGGAGAGTGAGGTAGAGAGAACGAAAAAAAACACGAAGTCAACATTCGCTCTGCGCTGACAAAAAAATGGCAGCGCCGGCCCGCGGGTTACCGACGCTCGTCCTCGCAACTTGTTATCTGCAGGCCATCAGCATCTGTGCTACCTAGTACATATACATCTTCTTACAACAACCATGGCCCCAATATTAAAATATATTTGTCCATGCTATAAGTGCACCTCAAATAAGGAGCTTTCTAAGAGGACTATTAGGTTCCACTTCAGGGACAACCTGAAGCACCTAAACAATCTGATAGCTTCTGATGCACCTCAGAACACTGTGGACTTTGTCCAGAGCTGTCATCAGCAGCTCTCAGACCTGCTTACCAGCCTAGCTGAGGAGTCCCAGTCATCTAAGCAACCTGGATCTCCTTATCCAGAGAGGGGGATGGTCAATGATGATGCTATGATTGTTGATGATAATTGTGAGTAATATATTGTGAACCTATTATGTTTTTATTCTAATGCCACCATAGACACCCCACAGGAGGGAGGCCCTATGGGCACAGAGCCAGACAATACATCAAACTATGATGTTGATAGCTCTGTCATCTTTAGGATTCCAGAAGAGACCTTAAATGCTACTCCAGACCCTGGCTCTGAATCTGGCTCTGGTTCCAGCCAACTGGGGGATAATGATGGCTTTTTAGGATCTGATGAGGACTTTCCCCCTTATGAGTCTTCATATAGACCCTCTGGTGGTAGTGGTGGTGGTGATTTGCCAGAAATTATCATCCAGCTTCAGAAACAGCTGTTGAAGGATTATACACTCCCTCCTTGTCCTCCTCATCCCCCATGGCAACACACACTATCCAGGGCAGAGACATTATCCCTCCAGCACTACCTTGCATGGATAGGGTCCAATGGCACTGTCAAAGCATACAATGCCCATGCACAAGTACTTGGAGGGGCCACAGAGGAGGAAATCCTCAGCCTTTATAGGGTCAGAAAGCTAGCTGAAGACCTCACTGGGCTACACCCCTCATTCATTGATATGTGCCCTAAAAGTTGCATGGCATACACTGGAGACTCCCATTCTCAGTCCACTTGCTCATACAAAGACTGTAATGAACTGCGCTACAAACCACAACAGAGCTCTACAGCCAAACCAAAGCCAAGGGCAACCATGCTCTACATGCCCATCACTCCCATCATTCAGGCATACTATGCCAATGCAGAGACATCCCATGAGATGCGCCATAGGGATGAATGCTTAAAGAGGACACTAGATTTGCTTGCAAGGGGTGCTGGTGTAAAGAGGTCAGAGTTTGCCAACTCTGACAATCATATTTCCCACCACACAAAATTGGGGCTGTTTGATGATGGAAGGGACACTGCTTTGTCAATCTCTACAGATGGTGCTCAGCTCACCATGAAAAAGCAGTCCAATATGTGGCTCTTAATTGTTGTGCTGCTCAATCTCCCACCAGAGATGTGCTACAGGGCAAACAATGTCATCATTCCACTTGCAATCCCAGGCCCAACAGCACCTGGGAACATAGAGTCCTTCATATATCCCCTTTTTGAAGAGATGGCAATGGCAAGTGTGGGGATGTGGACATGGGATGCTGTTGATTCATCCTACTTTGTTCTGAGAGCATATCTCTGTGGTGTAAAAGGAGACATGCTTGGATCTGCCAAGTTGAGTGGGATGGCAGGACATTCAGCCCTTTATGGAGATCGCTTTAGTTTGGTACAAGGTGCCCGCCCTGCCAAGGACAGAGGTGCTAGGGCCCAGTACTATCCAGTCTCTCCACCTCAAAAGGAGAGACATAATCCAGATCGCCATATTATTGACCTGGACAACTTACCCATGCGAGGCCAAAGGCATTATTGGCAGACTATTGAAAGGCTTGAGTCTGCAAGAACCCAAGCAGAGCACCAGAGGATTGTAAAGGAGACAGGAATTTCTCGCCTGACAATATGTGCAGCCAGTCCTACATTTTCACATCCATCATTCTTCCCACTGGACCCCTTCCATTTATTCTATGAAAACTGCATGGTGCACATCTGGGATTTGTGGGTGACACACAGTTCCATTGATGAGAAGATACACATGGATAAAGACATAGCTTCAGAACTTGGTGCACAGGTTGAAAAGGCAGTACAGACCCTTCCTTCATCTCTCTGTGGGCCAATTAGGAACCCATATAAAAAGCGCCAAAGCCAGTACAAAGTCTATGAATGGATGGCCCTCCTTCATTGGTATATCATTCCAATGGCATGGGAGCTGGGATTTGATAGAGATGTGTTGAGGAACTTTGCACAATTTGTGGACATTGTTGAAGCTGCAATGTCTCATTCACCAAAGTCTGATGAAGACCTAGCATCCTTACAAAATCTAATCAAGTCCTTCCTCCAAGGATTTGAGAGGCTTTATGTTGGGGATGACCCAGTCAAGGTCTCAAGATGCAGACTGTGCATCTGGCAATTAATCCATGTCCCACACCATATTTTCTGGAATGGCTCAATCAGATTTGGTTCTCAAGCTACAGTTGAGAGGGCAATTGGAGAGATTGGTCACAAAGTCAGATCCAAGAAGGCACCCTTTGCCAATATAGCCACAATTCTATATGAAAGGGCAAGCACCAAGGTGTTGACCTTGCAGTATCCATTCCTGGCTGTTCCCCCTAAAGAAGGGAGGAAAACAGAACACCTGTTTCAGTCACTGCCAATCAAAAAGACTGAGATAGAAGAGCCCTCAGAACATTATGATCACCTTGCTGCCATTTGTGATTTTCTTGAAGTCACTCTGGATATGGACCTCATAATTCAAAGATGGGGAAAGTGCAAAATTCCAGGAGATGTCACTTTGAGGAGCAGAATCTCTGAGAAGGGAGGTGAAGCCTCAAGGTCATCTAGACATTTTGAGGCTCAAGGAGAGGATGGGCCTATCTTTGGAGAGGCATTGGCATTTTATCTTTTGCAAGACTATGGCTATAGTCTGGTGGTCTATCATGAGCTAGAAGGGATGAGGAATGTACTAGGGAGATGGTGTGGAGAGTGGTCAAAAGACTGCATGGTGTTAAAAACATCTAGCCTTATTACACTGGTTGGTATTTGGGCATGGGGGTCAAAGGTTCATATCCTGAGAAAGCACCCAGGATTAGATATGCTTAGCTCTAGTGAGGATGGTATTGAAGAGCAAGATGAGTAATAAAGTAGTAAGATAGATGGCTTGTACTTGTGATTGATGTATAAAGAGATTGAAAAATGTCTACAATGATAGGCTTCTTTCCATGAATATTTGAAGCATAGGAGAGGGAAGGGATTAAACGACAATGGTATTGTGCTGCATAAGAGAACACCAGGTTGACTCTTATATTGTTCTGAGAGATTGTCAGGAAAAGAAGACAGAGTTGGGGGCTCTCTGGAACATGGTGTGAAACTCCCTCCCTCAAATAGCAATGAATGTAGAGCACCAGAAGCAGCCAGTTCAGAGTATAACTAGCAGAGGCGATGCTGGCCTTGTTAACAGATCTGGTGGGATGACAATCTACAGGGTGAAACAAGTCATAGTGCTTAGGTCTTCTCATGTTCTCAACTTGTCTCATATGGCAAATGTGCACCTATGTGAGCAATAGCATGGCCATTCTTGTTGTTTGGAAACATCATCAGGAAAGAAGACAGAGTTGGGGGCTCTCTGGCACATGGTGTAGAACACCCTCCTTCAAAAGGCAATGAAGGTGGAGCACCAGAAGCAGCCAATGTAGAGTATAACTAGCAGAGGCGATGCTGGCCCTGTTAACAGATCTGGTGGGATGACAATCTACAGGGAGAAACAAGTCAAGGTGCTTAGGTCTTCTCATGTTCGCCACTTGCCTCATATGGCAAATGTGCACCTATGTGAGCAATAATAGCATGGCCATTCTTGTTGTCCTGAAAGATCATCGGGAAAGAAGACAGAGTTGGGGGCTCTCTGGCACATGGTGTAGAACACCCTCTTCAAATGGCAATGAATGTGGAGCACCAGAAACAGCCAATGTGGAGTAGTAACTAGCAGAGGCGATGCTGGCCCTGTTAACAGATCTGGTGGGATGACAATCTACAGGGAGAAACAAGTCAAGGTGCTTAGGTCTTCTCATGTTCTCAACTTGTCTCATATGGCAAATGTACACCTATGTGAGCAATAGCATGGCCATTCTTGTTGTTCGGAAACATCATCAGGAAAAAGGATAGAGCTGGGGGCTCTCTGGCACATGGTGTAGAACACCCTCCTTCAAATGGTAATGAAGGTGGAGCACCAGAAGCAGCCAATGTAGAGTATAACTAGCAGAGGCGATGCTGGCCCTGTTAACAGATCTGGTGGGATGACAATCTACAGGGAGAAACAAGTCAAGGTGCTTAGGTCTTCTCATGTTCTCAACTTGTCTCATATGGCAAATGTACACCTATGTGAGCAATAGCATGGCCATTCTTGTTGTTTGGAAACATCATCAGGAAAGAAGACAGAGTTGGGGGCTCTCTGGCACATGGTGTAGAACACCCTCCTTCAAATGGCAATGAAGGTGGAGCACCAGAAGCAGCCAATGTAGAGTATAACTAGCAGAGGCGATGCTGGCCCTGTTAACAGATCTGGTGGGATGACAATCTACAGGGTGAAACAAGTCAAGGTGCTTAGAGCTTCTCATGTTCTGAACTTGTCTCATATGGCAAATGTGCACCTATGTGAGCAATAGCATGGCCATTCTTGTTGTTCGGAAACATCATCAGGAAAAAGGATAGAGCTGGGGGCTCTCTGGCACATGGTGTAGAACACCCTCCTTCAAATGGCAATGAATGTGGAGCACCAGAAGCAGCCAATGTAGAGTATAACTAGCAGAGGCGATGCTGGCCCTGTTAACAGATCTGGTGGGATGACAATCTACAGGGTGAAACAAGTCAAGGTGCTTAGGTCTTCTCATATTCTGAACTTGTCTCATATGGCAAATGTACACCTATGTGAGCAATAGCATGGCCATTCTTGTTGTTTGGAAACATCATCAGGAAAGAAGCCAGAGTTGGGGGCTCTCTGGCACATGGTGTAGAACACCCTCTTTCAAATGGCAATGAATGTGGAGCACCAGAAGCAGCCAATGTAGAGTATACCTAGCAGAGGTGATGCTGGCCCTGTTAACAGATCTGGTGGGATGACAATCTACAGGGAGAAACAAGTCAAGGTGCTTAGCGCTTCTCATGTTCTCCACTTGTCTTATATGGCAAATGTGCACCTATGTGAGCAATAATAGCATGGCCATTCTTGTTGTTCTGAAACATCATCAGGAAAGAAGACAGAGCTAGGGGCTCTGTGGCACATGGTGTAAAACACCCTCCTTCAAATGGCAATGAATGTGGAGCACCAGAAGCAGCCAATGCAGGGTATAGCTAGCAGAGGCAATGCTTCCCTATCATCATCCCACACCAACACCAAGCACCCACATTCCACACCCCCACCCCCACCCCCACCCCCATGTTCCTCATCCCCATGTTTCCCATCCCCATCCCACCCACCCCCATATTCCCCATCCCCATCCCACCCACACCCACCCCCATGTTCCCCATCCCCATCCCACCCACACCCACCCCCATGTTCCCCATCCCCATCTCCATCCCACCCACACCCTCCCCCATGTTCCGCATCCCCATCTCCATCCCACCACACCTCCCCCATGTTCCCCATCCTCATCCCACCCACACCCACCCCGTGTTCCCCATCCCCATCTCCATCCCACCCACACCCTCCCCCATGTTCTGCATCCGCATCTCCATCCCACCCACACCCTCCCCATGTTCCCCATCCTCATCCCACCCCACACCCACCCCCATGTTCCCCATCCCCATCTCCATCCCACCCCACACCCTCCCCCATGTTCTGCATCCGCATCTCCATCCCACCCACACCCTCCCCCATGTTCCCCATCCTCATCCCACCCACACCCACCCCATGTTCCCCATCCCCATCTCCATCCCACCCACACCCTCCCCCATGTTCCCCATCCCCATCTCCATCCCACCCACACCCTCCCCCATGTTCCCCATCCCCATCCCACCCACACCCACCCCCATGTTCCCATCCTCATCCCACCCACACCCACCCCCATGTTCCCCATCCCCATCCCACCCACACCCACCCCCATGTTCCCCATCCCCATCCCACCCACACCCACCCCCATGTTCCCCATCCTCAATCCCACCCACACCCACCCCCATGTTCCCCATCCCCATCCCACCCACACCCACCCCCATGTTCCCCATCCTCATCCCACCCACACCCACCCCCATGTTCCCCATCCCCATCCCACCCACACCCACCCCCATGTTCCCCATCCCCATCCCACCCACACCCACCCCCATGTTCCCCATCCTCATCCCACCCACACCCACCCCCATGTTCCCCATCCTCATCCCACCCACACCCACCCCATGTTCCCCATCTCCATCCCACCCACACCCACCCCCATGTTCCCCATCCTCATCCCACCCACACCCACCCCCATGTTCCCCATCCCCATCCCACCCACACCCACCCTGGTGTTCGCGTTTTTTCCTTAATTTATTCCCTAAGTTCAATAGACTTTACCTGACTGGTATTGACTTTGACTGACCATCTCATGTCCTCAAAAATAATATCTTGGTTTTTTTCTCCAAATTTCAAATGACTTTGGTTGACTTTTCCTGACTTGTGCAAAAATCTTGACTAGTGGTTCGACTTTGACTGACCGACGTCCTATTTTAGCGACTTTCTTGCGACTTCCCTTTTTACTGAGAGTCACGACTCACGGGCACCAGCATCACCCTGGTGACGCAGGGACATGAGGGTTATTTTCCGTGTCTATATTGTATTATTGCCCTGCTTTGGACAACGACAACCAGTATTGGAATTATGCCACAGCTTTTACATAATAGCTGAGACATCTATCTCCTATTTTTGTAGATAATTAGCATTATGTCATCACCCGTGCAAAGGCGCTTGTGATTATTCGCTCCTAGCATGAATTACTCGTGCATTATCTCTGTTACTCAGGATATTGATAAATTACGAGCGCTTAACCTTCGCTAGCTCGGGAGGTTTTTCCTGATGTACATGATGTAGCCAAACATAGGAGGACGTACATGAATAATCGACGCGACAACGTATAGAGATCATGATCTGCGTCATCATACGGGAACGTGTTGGCGGAGGGTCGGTTGTACATTAGAGGTGGGGGAGTAACGTCAAGATCGGATACGCTGAAGGACTGGCGTTGCATGGAGGCGACATGCGGTCGTTGTTGTAAGGGCGGCGGCGGAGGTGGTGAAAGGGTTTGAAGGGGAGAAGATGGCGCAGGTAGGGTGACGGTGATTAGGCTGGGTAGGGGAACAACGAAAAGGAGAATAGGCGGATTGGTACAACAGTTCGTAGGTGGAATGTGTTCCAACTCAAAGGGAAGGGGAAGGGAAGGGGAAATGAAAGCCAATGCCAGGGGAACGCCGTATGCCAGTGGTACCGTACTATACACGGTACGAATACCTACCTCTTGGTACTTGACGGTACGACATGCAGCATGGGTGCCTGGACGGCCATCTGACAGTGAATACGACAATACAGTAACAGAAAGTTCAGATAGGGACATATCAACTACTACACAACACTAGTTACACTTTGAGCGCGTGCCAAATGAAGCCCCTTCTTGGCAAGCATGAGGACTCTGATTGTGTCGGGGCGAAGACTTGCACGGCGCAGTGAAATGGTATCACGACCACCCGTTCGACTGCAACAGCAGACCCTAACATGTGGTGTTTGTTACCTGGGACACCTGTTACGCCTCTGCAGGGGCGTTCTGCGGCACTGAATCCTGGTCTGTAACTGATCCCACCTGAGGTGAAGGATTCAGAGTTGGTTCGGCACTGGGTGCAATGATACCTAGCAGTGTACTGGGGAAAGCTCTCACAGGAGCCTGAGAAGATGGTACTGAGGGGACTGGGTGAGGCAAAGTATTTCGCAGTAAACTAACGAAGACTAAGCTAAGGGAGTACAGGGGAGTACAGGGGTATATAAGTAGTACTATGCAGGGCAGTCCAAGCAACTGAGCCGGCAGGGCCAGGGGGTCAGGGCAATCAGATCACAGTTGCTAAGCTGGCAGTGAGATGAGATTAGATCGCGATCGGATCGCGATAAGATTAAGACAAGATAAGGGGGCGAA
>JAKELH010001052.1:0-15390 GCA_021525015.1 Lactarius pseudohatsudake | reverse complement strand
CCTTACGCATGTATCAAACACTTAAACGATCTTCAGGTGGTTTCGTTTAAACCCCAAACTCACGACGGCAGCCCCACTCACCGGGACACACAATTCGATTTGATGGGAGACATACTGCGTCTATATAACATCCTTCCTCACAATTCGTTCGCTAATCATAGAAAGACACATGCAGCTCTTTCGTGTGTCTTATGGAAGGCCGCACGCCTTTCTAATGTACCGCACGTTGTATCATACTCCACCAAGACTGTCGGTATGTGGGAAAGTCTCCGCAAGTCAACCCGACATTCGAACATTCACGATGACGGTCCAGCAAGTCATCCGATGGGCTGCCGTAGACACCACCATAAAAATACGCGCTGCCTTGGGACTTCGCTCCATGTGGCCACCGCTGGACCAGCATCTGCCGGTCACGAACAGTGTCATCGCTTTCACAGGACAGTTACTCGGATATGACTCCAACGTGGCGTTACTCGCGTTGGATGACCTTTGCTACCTGCCTGATCCAGGCGAAGTGGTTTAACATTTCACAACGTTCCACGTTTTCCGCGGTATCACAACTTGAAACGGTTTGCATATTCTATACGTCTCTGCCATGGTCCAAAACCCCACAAAGGTTGGGAACAATGATGATTTCCTCGCGCGCTCTCAAAGTTGTATCCTGTACGATAGTGACTATGCTATCTCCTTTCGTCTGCAATATGAATCGTAGCGTTTCATAACCATTCCGCTCTCCACAAATGTACAGCACAAGAACAATTGCTTGACGGAGGTTTGCCAACATTTCGCTGCGTTACCGCGCGAACAAAATTATGTTTTGCTGGGCCGACTTCACTGGCTAAAGGACGGTCCGGAGGACGGTCCTTTCAATGCTAGTCTATCTATGCAACACGGATGTGCACTTTGCTGACGCATAGAATGCTGACACACATTCCTTTCGTAGACGTGCCGCGCGCTCACACACCTAGTGACCTTTCGCTGTGCTGTTTGATGAAGTCCTACGTTCCCTTCGTGTGCTCAACAGTCTCCTCAACACAGTCTCCACAACTCTGACGATCGATGTTCGATGGAGCCCAACGTTCTCTTCAGCACGCGTTCGCTCTCCATCCTCTGTGAAGTCTTCAACGGTTTCAACCATCCCTGCGGCAACATCGATCATCCAGTTCTCATAGATTTTTGTTATTTCTTCTGATCCTTGCCGTCACATGGGTCGTCGCGAATCAAGAACAAGAAGCCATAGACATGCTACACCGGCGTTCTTCCAAAAGGCACTTCGCCATTTGTATACCTCACGTAAAGTTCCTCTTCTGTGTTGTTTTCAGCAAAGCCAACGAAGGTTTCCTCAGCATACAACTCGACCCCCGACGGTCAATGTCAACGTGCATCCTACCAAACGCGAGGTCCACTTTTTGGAAGAAGAGGGGATCACCGAGTCTATAGCAGATGCTATCCAGGCCAAGCTTGCCCAGTCCGGGGAGCGGACGTTTGAATACCAGGTTGGCGCGCATTATTTATTCTCCTACCTCGCCATTGAACTAATCTCTCCGTCTAGACTCTGCTCACCGGAGGCATCGCTTCCGCAGACACCGGCAAAGGAAAAGAGAAAGTGCACGAAAACAGCGCAGGGAGCGATAGTGCGTCATCTACTCCCCTACCGGGTCCCCCTGCCGTCGCCAAGAAAATCCTCTCACAACTATTCTCCCGCGCATGGGCAATGGCACAGTAAGACCCGATAGCGTAGAGGAAGGATGGTAAAGTGTGACTGCGCACGGGCAGTAGCCAAATAAACTGACCCGATGGTATTCTCCCGCGCACGGGCAAAGGTGAAGCCAGACCCGATAGTAGAGAAAGAGTAATGATGAAGTGTCTGCACACGGGCGGTATCATAACTGGACTCGGGCCGGAAAGAGCCAGTGTGTGGTGGCGTCCTGGACGCCATATCACATCCTAACTCTCAATATTCCTTTCTTTCAGTGTGTTAAGGGTTTAAGGTTATGCATGTCATGTCTTGTCCAACTGGACTCGGGCCGGAAAGAGCCAGTGCGTGTGCGTGGCGTCCTGGACGCCATATCACATCCTGACTCTCAATATTCCTTTCTTTCAGTGTGTTAAGGGTTTAAGGTATGCATGTCATGTCTTGTCCAACTGGACTCGGGCCGGAAAGAGCCAGTGCGTGTGTGTGGCGTCCTGGACGCCATATCACATCCTGACTCTCAAAATTCCTTTCTTTCAGTGTGTTTATGCATATCATGTCTTGTCCGACTGGACTCGGGCCGGAAAGAGCCAGTGTGTGTGCGTGGCGTCCTGGACGCCTGCGCACATATCACATCCTGACTCTCAAAATTCCTTTCTTTCGTAGTGTGTTATGCATATCATGTCTTGTCTGACTGGACTCGGGCCAGAAAGAGCCAGCGTGTGTGCATGGCGTCCTGGACGCCATGCACACATCACGTCCTGACACTCAAAATCCCATCCTTTCAGTGTGTTTGACTCGGGCTGGAAAGAGCCAGTGTGTGTGCGTGGCGTCCTGGACGCCTGTGCACACATCACGTCCTGACTGTCAAAATCCCATCCTTTCAGTGTGTTATGCATGTCATATCTTGTGTCCAACTGGACTGCATGGGCCAGAAAGAGCCAGTGTGTGCGTGGCATCCTGGACGCCTGCACACATATCACATCCTGACTCTCAAAATTCCTTTCTTTCAGTGTGTTTATGCATATCATGTCTTGTCCAACTGGACTTGGGCCAGAAAGAGCCAGTGTGTGTACATGGCGTCCTGGACGCCTGTGCACACATCACGTCCTGACACTCAAGATCTCATCCTTTTGGTGTGGTTGTGACTCGGGCCGGAAAGAGCCAGTGTATGTGCGTGGCGTCCTGGACGCCTGTGCACACATCACGTCCTGACTGTCAAAATCCCATCCTTTCAGTGTGTTATGCATGTCATGTCTTGTGTCCAACTGGACTGCATGGGCCAGAAAGAGCCAGTGTGTGCGTGACATCCTGGACGCCTGCGCACATATCACATCCTGACTTTCGAAATTCCTTTCCTTTAGTGTGTGTTTATGCATGTCATGTCTTGTCCAACTGGACTTGGGCCAGAAAGAGCCAGCGTGTGTACATGGCGTCCTGGACGCCTGTGCACACATCACGTCCTGACACTCAAGATCTCATCCTTTCAGTGTGTTGTGACTCGGGCCGGAAAGAGCCAGTGTGTGTGCGTGGCGTCCTGGACGCCTGTGCACACATCACGTCCTGACTGTCAAAATCCCATCCTTTCAGTGTGTTATGCATGTCATGTTGTGTCCAACTGGACTGCATGGGCCAGAAAGAGCCAGTGTGCGTGGCATCCTGGACGCCTGCGCACTATCACATCCTGACTTTTCGAAATTCCTTTCCTTTAGTGTGTGTTTATGCATGTCATGTCTTGTCCAACTGGACTTGGGCCAGAAAGAGCCAGCGTGTGTGCATGGCGTCCTGGACGCCTGTGCACACATCACGTCCTGACACTCAAGATCTCATCCTTTCAGTGTGTTGTGACTCGGCCGGAAAGAGCCAGTGTGTGTGCGTGGCGTCCTGGACGCCTGTGCACACATCACGTCCTGACTGTCAAAATCCCATCCTTTCAGTGTGTTATGCATGTCATATCTTGTGTCCAACTGGACTGCATGGGCCAGAAAGAGCCAGTGTGTGCGTGGCATCCTGGACGCCTGCGCACATATCACATCCTGACTCTCAAAATTCCTTTCTTTAGTGTGTTTATGCATATCATGTCTTGTCCAACTGGACTTGGGCCAGAAAGAGCCAGTGTGTGTACATGGCGTCCTGGACGCCTGTGCACACACCACGTCCTGACACTCAAGATCTCGTTTCGGTTGTTATGCATGTGCGCGCAGCGTCCAGGATGCCACGCACACACGCGGCTCTTTCCGGACCGTGCAGTCCCGTTGGACACAAGACATGACATGCATACAGTCATTCATGGGTCAATGGAACATCGGGGTCAATGGACCAAATGACAGTGACGACCACATTTTTGGTCAAATCGCTTCGGACTTTTTGTAACATCCAATGTATAGTTCCTGTGCATGTCTCTACAAATTTTTATGAGGTGCAATGAGTAGATATTGCAGGAGATTCATTTCTCATGATTTTGGGGAAAAACCCGGAAATTGGCAAGCAAATACTGACAGAAACACTCTGATTATTTCCAACTTTTTGTGGCCATATACAAACTACATGCTATAGGTGAACTTCAGACAGTTATTTTGAGGATAGCATCACGGGATTGCAAGGTATTCGCAGAAAAATACTCAACTGGTCAGGATCAGCGCTCTGGAGAGTCACACCACGCGTGCCAAATCGGGAACTGCCAAATTTGGAAGTCAGGAACAAATGTGGAACGGTGGGAGTCACTGAGAGAATCAGAGAGATCATGATTTGGGCATCTCCTAATCGGGAAAGTCACGGTTGATCGTGACTTGGTCCATTGACCCAGTTTCAACTGATATGGAACTTTTGCACTGATTCCTCCATCGCATCGTTCAAACCCACCCGATAACAGTTTTTAAGTACCCACTGGTTGTTTACTCATATACTATAATATTATCTGTTCAAAATGACCCATCATTCACTGCAACAAATTCCCGAAGTCAAAAAGAATTTGAGTGGTCCATTGAGCCATGAATGACTGTAACTGAAAGAAAGGAACTTTGAGAGTTATGCATGTCTCATGTCCAACTGGACTGCGCGGACTGGTGGCGTCATGGATGCCTGTGCACACATCACATCCTGACTCTCAATATTCCTTTCTTTCAGTGTGTTTATGCATGTCTTGTCTTGTCCAACTGGGCTTGGGCCAGAAAGAGCCAGTGTGTGTGCATGGCATCCTGGATGCCACATCACATCGTGACACTTAAAATACCATCCTTTCAGTGTGTTATGCATGTCATGTCTTGTGTCCAACTGGACTGCACAGGCCGGGACAGAGCCAGTGTATGTGCGTGGCGTCCCGGGTGCCTGTGCACATGTCACATCCTGACTCTCAAATTTCCTTTCTTTCATTGTGTTATGTGTGTCATATCTTGTCCAACTGGACTTGGGCTAGAAGAGCCAGTGTATGCATGGCATCCTTGATGCCTGTGCACATGCACATGCACATGTCCGTCATGACTCTCAAAATCCCATCCTTTCAGTCACAATTCAGTGTGTTATGCATGTCATATCTTATGTCCAACTGGACTGTGTGGACTGGTGGTGTCCTGGATGCCTGTAACACACATCACGTCCTGACTCTCAGTTGCCACTATTCCGCAAAGTGTTACGTCCCATAAAAGGAAGGTGCCAAGCAAGTCACGTTGTTGGATTCCAAAACGAGAACGTCACTCCAATTAGCGTTCGAAACTCAGATGGGAGAACTTTCCTTTAGTCAGTGTACATAAACTTGTTTTGTTTTTATTGTTAAGTTAACTTATGTTTAAAACAGAATTTTATTTTATTGTTATTAGCTAACTACTTTACATGGATTTTTCTAAGTCGATCTACTCGCGTGGGGGTGCCCGCCGTTCGCGCGCACAGCCTCGCCCCGGCTTCGCTTCGCCTTCACGACACCCTCGCCATCACTCTCTCACTTTCGCACCCGCGCTCCGATGTGCCCACCCTTCCGTTCATGCGCGGCTCCCCCACCCGGGTTGCGCTCCGCTCCGCCCCGCCTCGCCCGCGCGCGACTCCTCCGCTCTCCGCTCGCGCTCGTCCCTCGTTCCGTGTACCCCCCGCGTGCGTGCGGCCCTCCCCCTTGCAGGCACCTCTTCTGGGCGCGGCGTGAAACCCGGGAGGGGCTGGGGTACCACGCGGAGGGGGCTGGGCTGGGCACCGACCCTCTTATCCCCGGGGGTACGCGGGCGTGGCGGGGTGCGTAAAAGCCGGAGGAGGGGGAGGAGGGGGTGGACGCGCCGACCCTCCCCCTTGCGTGCGCGGGCGGCTGGGCTGGCGTGGCCCGCGCCAAGGAGGACTGGGCTGTGCGCGCTGTCCCTCCCCTTGCGCGCGTGGGTGGGGCTGGACACGCCGTCCGTCCTCTTGCGTACGCGGGCAGGGCGGGGCGGGGGTTGGGCTGGCGTGACCCCGCGGAGGGGGTGGCGCACCGTCCCTCCTCTTGCTATGCGGGCGGGGCGGGGCGGGGCGCGTGGGGCTGGGCAGGCATCGCCTGCGCTGAAGGGGACTGGGGTGGGCATGCTGTCCTCCGTGCGCGGGTAGGGAGGGGCCGGGGCGACGTGGAGAGGTGGGGCGTGCCCCCTTTCCGCACGTACAGGGTGGCGCGGCCAAGGGGGAAGGGGAGGGGCCGGGGCGACGTACCCTCATGCACACCCTTTCCATGCGAACGGGGCGGCGTGGACAGGGGAGCGGCGACGTGTCCTCCTTCCGCGCAGACAAGGCGGATGTTGGAGGGAAGGGAGGGGGGGCGGCGGGCCCGCGCGAATGTGGTGGGTTGGTCAGACACGGGGAAGGGCCCGCCCACCCCTCATCTGCGTGCGAATGGGGCGGCGGCGGTCAATGCGGGGGAGGAAGGGGCGGGTGCGACTTACCCTCGTGTGCCCCCATTTCACGCGAATAGGGCGGCACGGACAGGGGGCGGCTCCCGTGAGCTCCCTCTCTGCGCGCGAACAGGCCGGCGTGCTGCGTCCACTTTTCGACGCGAGTGGGGTAGGCGAGGGGAGGGGAGCGGGAGGAGAGGAAGGAGGAGAGGAGGGGTGTAGACGAGGGGTGGGCGTCCTATGCTCACACACCCAATTCTGTACGAATTGGCATGCAACAGGGATAAGTGGGAAGGGTCCATTTACTGTCCAGTTCTGGACCCTGTGGCGGAAGCGAGGCGTGCCTGCCACGTACGCCAACGTGGCAGGCACGTTTTGCTTCTGCCTGTAGGCTCTGCACAGTGCAAAGGGCGTAGGACGCCCACCCCTCGCCTACACCTCCCTCCTCTCCTCCTCTCCTCTCCTCCCGCTCCCCTCCCCTCGCCTACCCCACTTGCGTCGAAAAGTGGACGCAGTGCGCTGGCCCGTTCACGCGCAGAGAGGAGCTCACGGGAGCCGCCCCCTGTTGCCTTGTCTCGATTCTGCATTTTGATCACCTCACGTCTCGACTTCCCTATGCCACCATTCCCTTCCTACTTCTTCTCTTCCTACCTTACCTAGCCTTAGGAGTACGGTTCCCATGTACTTAAAAGGCTGCTAAAGTTCTCTGCTAAATCATCTTGTTTTCCCCCTTTCAACGCTGTTCGCTTGTGTGATTTCTTGAGGTCAGGCCACTTGACAGCACCTGGAATTCCTGCAAGTCTAACAATTGTCAACTCAAGTGTCAACTTCTCCCTCTCTCGCTCTCGTCTGCGGAATCCCTCTCCACCATTGGACTCAAGGGAGCCTCACTCCCTACAATGTCAGTCTGTTCATTGTGCAACAGTGAAAGCATTGGGGTGAAAACATGGGAATAGGTGGTGTGGGCCAGGTTCTCCTCCCCACTGAAAATTGGACTGTCCCAGTCCTCAGAGGATGCATGACTGGGAATGGTGGGAATTAACCACGTGTCTTGTCCACATGTCTTGGTTGGAACCCTTGGGCCAAGTAAAAGAGTAGCCAGAGTGTTGTCACTTGGCACTGGCTTGTATGTTCCTTGTCACTGCACTCCTCACTGTGTTGCTTGTTGCTTGTAGCTGATGGAAAGCAATTGCAGTGCGGTTCTGCAGGCTGATGCAGAGGGGGGGGGGGGTCAGGAAAGCTTTGGGGGATCACGGCAGACTTCTCATTGCATGTGGGGCATGAGAATATGCAACACTGACTGAGGAGGCCTGGGCCCTGGGTATACCAAGACGAGCACTGGTGGGGGCTACATGATTTTGAACGGGGGTGGTGGGGACACTGGGAAGGTTGCTGGCCTGTGTATGGAGTAGTTGGCTCAGTTATGTGCTCTCCATCCACAGTGGGGCTGTGGTCCTCAAAGAAGTAAGTGCTTGTTTTCTCTAAGCTTTGTCTGTTGATAAGTGACTGGTGACCTGTGTGCACTTAGCGGCTCAATGGACATATCAGATATGGACTGCTGTAGATAAGACCTATGTAGATTAGATATATGATCTTTACAATCTCGGACTTTTTCTTATCTATGACATCCTTGATGACATCATGTACAATGACCTCATATGGACTCCTCTGGACTATCCATTGTACTGTGTCTTTGTACTCATTCCTTTGTTCTATCTTTATTGTGATGTCACTATGTGTTAGGATTCAGTGAGAGAATATCCCGAGTAGGGATGCGAGGATTGTGGTAGAGATGAGATGGAGAGTTATGGAGTAGGGCTTATGCTCCTATCTCCGCAGGTACTGGTGATTATCCAGTTATTCTACGGTAATTAACGATTATCTAATTATGTGGTCTGGCCTCGGGTTGTCTGGGGTTGTCCATTCCGGCAACGTTCTGGGCTCAATCCCAACACTATGATATCATCTTGGCCTGGACTCTTATTGTTCTTTCTGACCCACCTTGTATTCTGGGTCTTATTCTTTGTGCCTTGTTCTCCATTTTGCACACTCCTTTTGTCCTGTATGTAGAACAATGCTCCTTGTATTCTGTGACTATGCAGCCTGACTGCTGTCTCACCTACCTGGAATGTTGGTGAGGGGTAACCTCTGAAAGAAGCACTGAGTACACACAGACACACCAGTGTTGTGCTGGTATGGTCCCCAGCTGACGAAGAGCTGGAGGTGCAGACAGTGGCACACCTCAAAGCAACCGAGGCATGCTGATGCACCCCCCCAGGAGGGGTCAAACACATACAATTGGTGGCCTTCCAGAAGGACCGCACGAGGCAAAAGGCCTACCAGGAGTGGGCTACAGAGTGGGAGAAGAGGCAGGGGGATATCTGAGCAGGGCGCAGGACCACTAGCTTTGCGGACAAATTCACGCTCACCAAACCACCAGACGGGGACAACCACCCCCTCTGGCTGGCCGCAACGGAATGCGAGAGAGAACAAGGGGAAGAAGACAAACAAAGCCCTCTTCTCAAGGCACACCACCTCCACAGCCTTCCAGGCCACAGTAGACCATGCCTTCATGAGCTCATACGCCACCCACTTTAGACCGGCGGACCCACCAGAATCATTGTGATGCCCATGTGGGGAACCACTTCGCACCAGCGCCCACATGCTATACCACTGCCAGCGATTCTATTTTGAGCGACACACTTTCGGAGTAGTAGTAGTCAAATACGGCCACACCATCCCTTATGACAAACTCCTGTCCTCCCACAAGAAAAATGCCCTCCACTTCTTAACCTTCTTGCAGGAGACCCACGCACTCACAGCAGGACAATTGCCCCCTGCAGGCGATTAATGGTGAGGTTAAATAATGAGGAAACTTGAAGGAAAAGATGAGAAGATGAGAAGAGACATGCCACAGTTTTGCCCTGATTTGCCTTGAGACTGCCCTCTGACTGCTGACATCCCAGTGGTAGCATCTGCGTGCACACCCGAAGTCCCTTGGTGGGATTGGCAAGCCAAAGAGGAACCGTTCACACAGGAACGGATATGGGCAGCAATAACTGCCTTAGAGGAAGAGGGCATGTATGCCCGACATGCGGTGAGCGAACAATCCCCTCCCCCCGATAATCACTATCAGGAACCTTGGGAATAGGACCTGAAGATTGGCTATCACGTGACCTGCCTAGACTCGACCAGATGAGCCTGGATGAGCTTGTGCCTGGACTTCTGCCTCATGTTTAAAGGATTCGCATGTGATTACTGGTGCTGACTGATTGTGACTCATACTCAATGACTGACTCTGACTCATGCCCTTGAGCTCTTAAAGCCATTGGCCACTCATATTAGGATTTGTGGCTGTGTACTCACGTGCTCAAAACAGGTACTCGTGCCACAAGTATGAGTTTCAACTGGAAAAATTGGCAAGTACTCGCACTGATGAGTACTTGTGCCGACGAGTACAAGTCGCTCTTCGGACATTTCTGACGAGTACTCATACTTGTGAGTATAAGGCTTATTGGAAATGCACACTGGGTGGGGTCATATACAGCAGCTTTTGAATATATGAATGTAGCTTTCATGATGATCTGCAGGTCTTCCTCTGATCTCTGATATCCTGTCTGCAGTTAATAGTCATGTGACTGAAGAGTGTAACACAGTGTATGATTTCTATCATGTAGTACTGTAATTTTAAGTTGAAGGGCTATACTGTACATGGCTCACGCGGTTCCGCTGTACAGTATAGCCCTTCAACTTAAAATTACAGTACTACATGATAGAAATCATACACTGTGTTACACTCTTCAGTCACATGACTATTAACTGCAGACAGGATATCAGAGATCAGAGGAAGACCTGCAGATCATCATGAAAGCTACATTCATATATTCAAAAGCTGCTGTATATGACCCCACCCAGTGTGCATTTCCAATAAGCCTTATAACCCTAAAATATGGTTAATAAATAACAAATATAAACCCTATTTTAGGGTTTGTAGATAAGAAAGTGCTTGTGAGACACAGGGAAAGATTTATGCCACAGTGCTGTGCACATGTTATGTATATTATGTGATGCAGCACAGGCACACCAGGCTGTGGTGAGGTCGGGGTGTGTGGAGGCGTCCTGGACGCCTCCTTTCAGTGTGACCCTAAAGTTTGGTTGCATTTGGATGAGTATGCAAGCACGCATACACAAAACACTTCTTGGTTTGTTGGAATGGTATTTGATGCACGCGTGCATGGGATCTAATCTGATCAATATGAGATCTACATGCCATGCTCACACAGGGGAGTCCTAGACGCCATTACATGCACAAGGTGTGCAGTCACATAATTGTGCCACAGTGTGCTGTGTGCTGAATATATATTACGTGATGCAGCACACTGGCACACCGGGCCGTGGTAAGGTCGGAGTGTGTGGGGGCGTCCTGGACGCCTCCTTTCAGTGTGATCCTCAAGTTTGGTTGCATTTGGATGAGTATTCAAGCACGCATACACAAAACACTTCTTGGCTTGTTGGAATGGTATTTGATGCACGCGTGCATGGAATCTGATCTGATCAATGTGAGATCCGAATGCCATGCTCACACAGGGGAGTCCTAGACGCCATTATATGCACAAGGTGTGCGGTCGCATAATTATGCCATAGTGTGCTGGGTGCTGGGGCATCCAGGATGCCCATTCTCAATGTGTGTAGGAATGCACCCTACCACTAGTAGGTCACCCTAGGTCCACCCCTAGGTTCACCCCTAGGGGTACTGCAAAGTGCCTCATAACCTAGTTATAATTCGCCTGTATATAATGGGGAAGGGGAATCTGTGCATGGGTGTGCATGTGATGACTCACTGTCACTCGACAGGGAGGCACGACGGGGGATGCGGAAACCGGGGGTGGTGGAGAACTCGGAGCGGGGCACGGGACTACCGTGATGGTTACAACTTGGCTCTGCGGACGTTACCTTGCTCGACGGCAAGGAAGTGGCGCTTAGTGGAGGATCGTGTCCAGCTGAAGGGGCACCGGTTCAGAGGAGAGGCAAGTGGAGGATGTCACAAAAGTGGACAGTCTGAGGGACTGTCCGATATATTGCGCTAGCTATATACCCAGAGAGATGGTCTGTGCGTAAGTTTAGGGCAGGCTTAGGGCCGCCCGCGGGTGCTGCGGAATACTGCGGAATGGAACATTCCAGAGACATCTAAGAATAGTGTCCAATGAGAAAACAGGATAATGTCGTACGACTGCTCCGCAGTCGATGACGCCATATGACGTGACTGCTCCGCAGTCCAATCAGAATAATCGTAGGAGTGGTATGACTGCGCCGCAGTCGAGTGTGTCATGATGATTTGACTGCTCCGCAGTCCAATCGGATAAATCCAAGGAATGGTACGACTCTCAGTCGTCAGGTGACTTGATAAACGATGGGAGATCACGTGACCGATCACGTGATCGTCGGAGTACAGAATTCAAACTCCGACTTCGGATTTCCCCTTTAGGAAGGTGATTACATAAGACCGGGCCGGCGCGGACCGGTCTTAGACGCCTGAGTCACGACCCAAGTTTCATAGGTTCGTGACAGTATCCCCTTTTTAACGCCGTGCTGCACCGACAGCACTGGTTGACTTTGGATAAGGGGCGCGGGGGTGGTCCTTGTGGAACTTCTGGACCAGGTCTCGGGAGTGCGTCATTCGGGATGAGGGGAGCCAGGAATTCTCGGAATCGGGGTATCCCTTCCACTTGATCAGATAAAGTATCCCTTTCTTGTTGGGTGATACTTTGGATTGCAGAACCGCTTCAACTTCATAGTGTTCGTCCTCCTTGGACGATCTCGGGAGGTGGTCGGGTGAAGTTCGGTCCGTGGATATCATTCTCTGATATGGAGAGATCAGGGAATTGTGGAAGACTGGATGGATGCGCCATGTCTTTGGGAGTTGGAGTTTACAGTTAACTCCCCAGGTGGTTAAGACTTTGAATGGACCATGGGTCTTGGGGCAAGCTTGGGCTTGGGATGCGTGGTGTGGATGTTGGTTCCTTCCAACCAGACTAAGTCTCCAGACTTGAATTCTCGGGATGGGGTTGCGATTTGGAATTTCGCATATTTCCGCCGCTACTTTTAGCGCTGCGGTGACCTCGGATCGGATTTGGTTCAGGGTTTTCAGCCGGTCTTCGGCTGCAGGGATGTTGGTCGTGAAGTGGATGGGGGGAATGAACTCGGGTTTGAACCCATACCACACTTCGAAGGGTGATTTCTTGGTGGCACTATGTTGCCGAACATTGTGCGCGAACTCCATGAATGGGATCAACTCTGCCCAATTATCTGCTTGGAAGTTGCAGAAAACGCGAAGGTATTGCTCGAGCTCTTGATTGACTCGCTCGGTCTCTCCATCCGTCTGTGGATGGAACGCGGTTGACATGGTGGACTTGACTCCAAGTTTGCTCCAAACTTCTTGCATCACTTTAGATGCGAACTGAGGTCCTCTGTCCGAAATCACTTGTCGGGGTAGTCCGGTTCTTCGCCAGACGTTTTCCAGGTATAACTTGGCAGTTTCATCAGCCGTATAGTCTTGTTAGGGAGCGATGACCGTCGCTTTACTGAGGCGATCTACGACCACGAATGTGTCGTAACCGAGGGACACGGGGAGATCGGTGATGAAGTCCATGGTGATGATTCCCCACACCTCTGTGGGAATCGGATTGGGTTGCAGGGGTACTTGGGTTCGGGGTTTGATCTTCGTCGATTGACAGATAGCGCATCCGTCAACGTAACTCTTGACGAAGGTGGACATTCCAGGCCACCAGAAGTCTCGGGATACCAGCTCATAGGTTTTCCATCTTCCTGGATGTCCTATAGCGATGTGGTCGTGGTATTGTTAACGATATCTCTTCGTAGATGATCGTTCTTGGGAACGTAGACTTGTCCTCGGAATAAGATGACTCCATCTTCTAGGTTCCACTCTTCCAATCCTTTGGTGAGTGAACGGGGGCCGCTCTTCAAGAGGGTTTCCAACGCCATACTGACTTCTCTGTCATATGTCTGCGTGTCTCGGATTCGTTGTCGCAGGGTGGTGTCTCCTAACACCGTGATTGCTGCTCTTTGTACAGCGTTGACTTGAAAATATTTCGTATCCAGGAGCACTCGCTTTTCATCTTCATCCGCTATCCCCTTTTTATGATCTGGACGCCTGGACAGAGCATCAGACTTGTTCTGACTGCCCGGTTTGTGGATGATGATGAACTGGAACTGGGACAGAAACAGCGCCCATCGGGCCTGTCGGCGGGAAAGTTTTTGCTTCTTCATAAAGTAAGCCAGGTTGCCGTGGTCGGACCACACCTCTGTGGTATCACTACGTCCCTCGAGGTAGTGTCGGAATGCATGGAAAGCATGGATGATCGCAAGGAGTTCCTTGTCGCAAATCTCGTAGTTTCGTTCGGCGGGGAGGAGAGATTTCGACAGAAAGGCAACGGGATGCCATCGTTCCAAGGCATCGGGTTGCTCCAGAATAGCCCCAGTCGCAAAGTCACTGGCATCTGATGAGTCGGAATGGCTTGGAATGGTCAGGAAGGGCTAAACAGGGGCCTGTGTGAAGGCTTGGATCAGGGTGCGGAAAGCGCTTTCCGCCGCGGTATCCCAAGAAAAGAGCACATCTTCTTGGTGAGGTCGAAGAGTGGTCGGGCGACGGTGGAGTAGTCCTTGATGAACCGTCGGTAGAAGTTACAGAAGCCCAAAAACGCTTGGACGTGTTTGACAGTGCGTGGGACCGGCCACTCTGTAATACCAGCCACCTTGGCTGGGTCCATGGAAACTTGGCCATTGGAAATCACGATTCCAAGGTATTCGACGGAGGTCTGAGCAAATACGCATTTCTCAGGTTTGAGGTAGAGGTCTGTCGCTCCAGGATTTGGAGGACCTCGTGGGTCAACGCAGTAAGGGGGCGAGATCTTCCGTGAAGATGAGGATGTCATCGAGGTAGACCACAACGTGTCCACCATCGATCAGGGGCTCGAAAATGAAGTTCATGAACGCTTGGAACGTTGCTGGTGCGTTGCAGAGACCGAATGGCATTACGGTCGGCTCGAAAAGGCCGTGGGAGGTCTTGAAAGCGGCCTTGTATTCGTCGCCCGGACGAATCCGGATATTGTTGTACCCCAACGAATATCCAACTTGGTGAAATAACGCGCGCCGTGAAGCTTGTCATCAACTCGGGAATGAGGGAAGAGGCGCCGCGTTTTGACAGTAATTTCGTTCAGAGCCCGGTAATCTTGAACCGGGCGGAGCTTTCCGTCCTTCTTGTCAACGAAGAAGAAGGGGCTGGCCATGGGGACTTGGAAGGGTGGATGTATCCTTTCCGCAGGGATTCAGAGATGTACTCCTTGAGTGCATCGGCCTCTTTAGGCGTCAGGCGGTAGATGGAGCAGTTCTTTATACTGCTCCAGGTTTCAGATCAATCGCATGATCCCAGGGTTTGTGCGCAGGCAAGCGGTGGACGCTTCCTCGCTGAAGACTCGGGTGTAACGTTGGAAGTGACTGGGATGTGGTCCGCGGAGGGTTTAGGGGCAGTCTTCGCCGCTAACCGGGTACTCGTGGTGATCTTCGCTCGGATGGCCAAGTGGTCGTACTTGGATTCACTGTGCCTCCACAGGAAAGGCTCGATAGCCTCGTGAAAGAACGCGCGTTCTACAGGTTCTACTGCGTCAGTAGTCGGGTTTAAAGCATTTGAGCTTGTTCAGGTCCTAGCGCTAGGATATCTCGGAAAGGGACTCGGGAAGGAGCGGCGTCGTTAGCCGGGACTCGGGATGGAACTGCTTCACTAGCAGGGACTCGGGATGGAACTGCTTCACTAGCAGGGACTCATGGAACTGCTTCTACTAG
>JAKELH010001051.1:0-15409 GCA_021525015.1 Lactarius pseudohatsudake | reverse complement strand
ATCAGGGAGAGAAGTCGGTGGGACAGTGTTTGGGTGGCAAGAGAGCGCATCGGCGTGCAGGAGCAGTCTGGGGCGATGGACGAGATGGAGGTTATAATCAGCTAGAATGTTAACGAGACAAGCGATGCGGCGACTGATGTGTTGCAGATGGCAATAGTGAATGAGGTTCGGGTGATCCGTATGAACAGTAACAGGGTGTGGACTACCCACGAGTAGATGACGCCAGTGTTCCAGACCACAGACGAGGCCGAGGAATTCGTGATCGTAGATGTCATAGTTCCGTTCGGCATTGTTGAAAGATTGGGAAAAGTAGCCTACACCTGTGGCTTCTTCCGATGGTCTAACTGTGTTAATATTGTCCCTAAGGTGAATGCTGAGGCATCCGTTTGGATCTCGTAAGGTGCTGACGGGTCTGGCTGTCTGAGGGCAGGTCTGCTGGTTGCGATCTCGAGGAGTTTTGCAAGGGCTTGTGTACAGTCGTTAGTCCAGAGGAAGGGGGTATCCTTTTTCAGAAGAGCATTTAACAGCCAAGCAATAGCTGCGAAGTTGGGGATAAACAGTCGTTGATAGTTCAAAACCCCCAGTGTGCTGCACACTTGCCGGACAGTGGAGAGGGTGCGTGGCCAGTCTCGAAGCCCACTAACTTTATCCGCTCCCATACGTATGATGCCGCGATTAATGGTCATGCCTAGATAATTGATTTTGTGGACCTCGATGTCACGGAATGATCGGAAGTGAACGCTTACTGTACGGTGATGACCTCGTTTGTAAGTGCTTATGTGTCATGGACAGATCTCAGTTAGTAATACAAGTCACATGCCGATGTGGCATGACTCATTCCCATCATAGTCGTAATAGGGTTCGAGCTATTATTGCTAGTCGTAGTACCGGTTCAAGAGGAGTTTTAAAACTACCTCTCATGTATATAAACAAACCGGGAAGACCAAGTATCGCCATCTTGGTCTTCTTCGACAATCATCACTCTTCCCTCCTACTTCTTGAGAGCCTGGCGCCGCCCCTGGCATCGCCTTAAGAAGTAGCGTTGTATTCCTTCACCCCTCCTTCATATCCACCTGCTAGCCTTTGATTAAGGCATTGACCTAGTGACTCAGAGACGGTCCTAGTGCCAAGGAAAACGAGAAGGCTATGCCTTCATTTAATCACGGACTCAGAACGTCACATGACCACCAACACCTTCGTATATCACTAAGTTGTGAATGCCCTCTCGTGTCCACGTCGGACCTAACGCCCGTGGTGACGTTACACTCGAAGACGCACTTAGATAATTTGAGGAAGTAACTTTTGCGTTGTAAGACATCCAAGACTGCACTGACAATCTCACGATGGCGATCGAGATTGTCTTCCATAGCTATCAAGATATCGTTCATATAGACATAAAGTTCTCCAGGATATTTGAGCAAGAGATGTCGAAGCATGCAATTCATAGCTCGGGAGAATGTTGCCGGAGAATTTGTCAAGCCGAAGAACATGACGAGAGGTTCGAATAAGCCCAGAGGTGTTTTAAATGTGGCTTTCCATTGATCTCCGTCTTTGATGAGGATATTGTTATATCCCCAACGTATATCAAACTTAGTGAAAAGACTTTTACTGCTTAGTGAGGTCAGGATATCGCTGATGAGCAGGAGCGGATATTCGTCACAAAGAGTCCACACGTTTAATGCTTTGTAATCTTGTACGGGTCGGAGCGAGCCATCTTTCTTTTTGATAAAGAACAAGGGAGAGGCGTAGGGTGACTTTGATTCTTGGATGTATCCTTTGGCTTGATGTTCGGCCAAGAAATCGCAAAGATGGTTTAATTCCGAGATGTTCATGGGGTACACTTTTGTTCCTAAATGATCCGGAGCTCCTTCTTTTAATACCATTGCATGGTTGTCTATTCGAGAGGGTGGGAACCATTGTGCAGCTTCTTCTGAGAAGACGGTTGCAAATTGTTGGTAAGCTTCGGGCAATTCCGCTGTCTTCTTTACACCTGCTGCAATGGCCATTTTCTGGGCTATTGTCTCGTTGATTTGTTCGCCTCCTTGTTCGATCAACATAGGTCTGCTGTGATAGGTCCGCGTGCTCCAGTTGATCAATGGTTCACGCAATTGGAACCAAAGGATTCCTAAGATCGCATGGCAAGAGCCGAGATCGGTAACGAAGAAGTCAAGGACATGTGAGACGTCTCCATCTGTTAAGGTAAGTCGACATTTTTTGCTAAGTGCCCCAGCAGTATTGACGGTTCCATCTGCGTTGCACACGTCTATTGTCTCGATGTCCTCGGTGGTAAAGCTGAGTAATTGTGCAGCTCCTGTATCGATAAAGTTTCCGCTAGCACCCAAGTTGAGGAGAAATAGGAGTTTTTGGTTAGTCCCTCTTACTTCCGCCGCGATCGTGACCGATTGTTCACAGACGCTCTGTATCGCTTTGATCGAGAGATCATTGTTATCTTCTCCTGCATCCAAAAGGAGAGTTGATATGAATTCTTGGCGAGCGCTGGCCGACATACTATTCAAGACAGCACACTTCAGGACTTCGTTGTCTGGCATAGGAGGGGAAGACGTCTGAGGTGTTTGTGGTACGTCTGCTGTTACTGCAACGACCATATTGATTCGCTGTTCCCCAGTTTGTGTTCTTTTCTTCAGGCAAGTTGAAGAGAGATGTCCCTGTACCATGCAACGGAAGCATCTGCCTTCCCTTTGACATTTGAGCTTTTCTTCTGGTGTCCGCTTTGTCTGCCATGCCGGTTTTGCCGAGATTGTTTGGATGTTATCGACGTCCATCGGGACGACTTGGTCATTCTGCTGTGGCAGTCATGGGGCTTTAGTGGGTAAGACTGGTTGCGTGCTCGGTTTTCCGGTACTGATATTGGCGATAGCGTTTGAGATTGCTTTGAAGCGCTGTGATTCTTCTCTCGCATATTGTGCCATTCCAACATTTTCTTCGGCATCGGTTGCCTGCATAGACAACTAATGATAAGTCCTTTCTTGAGGCCCTTTTTGAAGAATTCTATCGTGCCATTGGCGTCGGGATCCCACTTTGCTGCGGTAGTAAGACGATTGAATTCGGCAATATATCTGTCAATATCATCTCCTGTCATGGTGAGTGACATTAACTTTTGATGAGCATTTTGTTCGCTCAATGTATCGGTCCAGGTATTGGTGAAGGCCTTTTCAAAGTTCGTCCATAAGACCTCATCTGTCTCTGCAAGCGTGGGGACCGCAATGGTTACACTATTGTCAAGATCTTTGCTAACCGTTGCAGCCCAGTCATTGACTATTGGTCCACGGATATAGGTAAGCGCGAGACTGACGCAACTATAGGGCAACATCATCATATCATGGTGTCTATTGATGTGCTTGTACTGGTAGAATTTGCACAAGAATTGTACACCTTTTGCTCGATCGCTGGTAAACTCTTTTGGAGCTAACCCTTTTAACGAGCCATTATTCATAGAGGGAGTCATCATCGTAGGGATTGGTGCTGAGATTGTCGGTGGAGGTAGTGTCAAGAGAGCATGAGGGGAAGGTTGGTGAGCACGTCTCTTTCCTTTCTTTTGCTTAGTTGATCCTGACAAGCTGTCATCATCTCCGATGTTCAGGGTATTTCACCAAACGTGAAGGTCTGGTTGGATATTGCCGGCGAGTTTTAATCCCCACAGTTCCGGAGCATCTACCTTGCTAACATTGTGTGTATACCAGGTGTCTTCGTGCGGGTAGACTTCATACCACGCGTCTTCAGCTTCGATGAATTCAACGTTGATCGCTTGTTCTCCCGAGGCAATAATACAGTAGCCTCTTTCTGGTTCCCAGACAGCACCACCTGCTGCGAGATGATCAATGCTAGGAGTCTTTCAGCGTACAACAATGCGCCTTTCAGCTGAGTCAGAAGGATCTTGGGCCGGTTCAATGTGCGCTATATTAGCATCATGTTTTGGTGTGAACAGGGTTGTCTGTCCATCGTCCAGGATGTCTTAGCACCTGTCTTTTTAGATCTTAAGTCGACGTGTAGCAGGTGTCGAGCATTGTAGTTTACGCAATGAGCATAAGAGCAAATAAGATGATCTTGTCTTGTTTTACGATCCAGCCAGATTGGTTGCGCTGTAGGGCAGAGGGTCGGAGGTCAAGGGTTCGTCGTGAGTGAAAGCGACAAGGCAATTTAAGCCAGAGGGTGAAGTCGACTGAGTCGACGAGAGGGAGGCGTTGCTCAGACTCGCACTGAGTAGAGACTAGCTGGTTTATTCAAAGACAAGATACGGAAACATGACTACTACAGCCTCTTCTTATAGTTGTACAAACTATGGATTTTTGTAACTGTTTTCTATGGACGTGCAAGCATTTGATACTATGAGTCATGAGACGCGTCAGCCTCTCTTTGCTGGCGGATTTCCGAGTGTGCTGGCAAGCCACATCACATGTCACGTGATTGTGACAATGTGCACAAAACACCGGGTCTGGTTGGCAGCACCAGGAAACGCATTGACTATGGTGCTGAGATGCTTGATCATAGTGTCATTATTAGATGCGTTATCAGTTGTGACACTAAGAACCTATAGAAAAGTAAGTCCGGGAACACACATCAGACCCAATTCTAAACTCACCTGGTCTTTGGTCCCAAACGCTCCTAGGACCTCAGCAAAAGTGATCACCAGATTCACACCAGTATGGGACCTTGGAACTTTGACAATATTGAGAAGGAGTGTCATAGGAGTGCCATTTTTTTCGAAGTGCACCGTAACGGCTACATACACCTTGTAATTAGGTGACGTCCAGGCATCAGTGGCAAAACTAAGTTTGCCATCGATCCCCTGGCTTCATGTTAGTATCATATCTTTTAAGTATTAGTTAACATTAACGTACCTGTAACAACTTTGCAATGCGTTCACGAACATGCACAAAGACATTCTTGACATCACGAGAGAGCATTGCTGCCGAAGGGATATAACAATCCGGTCTTCCTGTCTTCATTAGGCAATGAAAAGCACAGTCATTGACTATCTGGAAAGGGTGCTTATTCTCAGCGACCCAATGGACAAACTCTGCCCTGTAAAAAAGATTAGATATTATTACAGTCAGTTCAAGATATTGGAACATACCGGGCTTCAACCTTAGTATGCTGGCGGTGGCTATAAGTCACATTTCCCATTCCAATACGTTTGAACACGGTTGTGATTGAGCTGTTCATCCCCTTGAAATTTCTGAGAGCCTCACGAGCGGTCTTGACATCACACGTCTCATCTGCAGCTGCAAGTGCTTCATCACCCCAGCAAACTCTTGCATGTTGATGGAGATTGCTGGTAGAACTGGTATCACCAGTGTAAAGGAAACAGCAGACAAAGCCTTTGAGGTGGCAGGGGCTAGCGGCACATGCGAAGACATGGGCCTTACGGTTCTTGACGTATTCCACTGTAGGTGTAGGCTTGAAGAATACATAAACAGGCGCATCCCAACTTCTAGAGAGGCACTCTATTGAAGTTTTAGTGTGTTGTGCAATAGAATATAATGGACGCAGACTCACTTAACTCTGATATGTCATCCTCTACTTCAGGCTCGTCATCAGACTCAGGGTCATCGTCAACTTCAATGGCATCAGGTGTAGAATGCGCATGAGTACCTATGGTATTGGTCTCTTCGCCGCTGCTGGTGGTGGCCCCAGAACTTTGATGAGTATGAAGCGGCGGATGTTGATGGTGACAAGTGGGATTGGCGGTTTCTTCAACAGATGCCTGTGGAGTAACAGGGACAGGTCTTGCATTGACTCTGGTTTTAGGCATTGTCTTTGCTTTCTTCCTGGCCAAAGGATCGCCATTTTCGGTGACACGCTCAGTAGGACAACACTTGCATGGCCCTTGTATGTCATTGGAGTTGGTCCCAGTAATTGCGGGTACAGATTGACAAGGCATGATAGACTTGGTGTTCGCAGCACACTCAGGGTCACAGCAAACGAGAGGAGGGAGGAAGTATGCTCTGAATATTCACAAAGCCAGGGTTGATTAAATACATGTGCGGTGAATACTACCTAGAAGCGGCCAAAGACAGGGAGGAGAATGTGTCCTACCTGTATTGTGTCAATGATCAGAAACAGTAGACAGGAGTAGACATTGTACTATACCTAGACAGAAAGGACTTGCGACTTTGTGGTATGACACGCATGAGGCAAAAATCGAGTAAGGAGGTAGAGGCATGGGAATGGAAGGAATGGAGGCAGCAACTGACCACAATTAATCCTTCAATATGATGGTCCGATGGAGGCCCTGAGTCATAGGGGCACGCAGTGAGGGGATGGAGGTGATGTGGTGATGGTGAGGATGTGGAACAGTGGAAATGGCGAGGTCCACGAGGGATGTGGAAATGGTGAGGATGTGGCAATGGCGATGATCGGAGGATGTGGTGATGGGGACATAGTGCCTGAGGGCAGCCTGCCAAGCCTGTACTCGTTGCCAAACCAAAAAAAAAAAAACTGTACCCATGGTTCAGGTTCAGGTTTGCCTCGGGTTGAAGAGGGCTACCCGTACTCGTACCCGGCATTACCCGACCCGTGACCCATGTGGGTTTCCCGCACCTGTGACTAACACTACCCTTCCCCATATTCCCCTCCCCATCCCCATATTCCCCCTCCCCATGTTCCCCTCCCCCATCCTCCCATCCCCAGATCCCCTCTCACCATGTTCCCCTCCCCCATCCCTGTATCCCACCTTCCCCTCCCCCCTTTCCCCATGTGTCCCACCCCCCTCCCCATATTCTCCTCCCCCTTCCTTATATCCCCCCTTCCCATATTCCCCTCCCCATCCCCATCCCCATATTCCCCTCCCTCATCCCCATATTCTCCTCCCTCATCCCCATATTCTCCTCCCTCATCCCCATATCCCCCCTCCTCACGTTCCCCTCCCCATCCCCATATTACCCTCCCCATCCCCATTCCCACATCTCCTCCCCATATTCCCCTCCTCCATCCCTATATCCCCCCTTCCCATATTTCTCTTCCCCATTCCTATATCCTTGCCTATATCCCCCTTCCCATATTTCCCGACCCCATCCCCATTTTCCCCCTCCCTATGTTCCCCTCCCCACCCCATATCCCCCCTCTCTGCTCCCCTCCCCCATCCCTATGTTCCCCACCCCTATTGTTACGATCTGACCACTTTCTTTTGCTTGCTTCTATGTTCCCTGTACGATACGCGGTTTCCGCGGGCTTCTCGTTTCTCACGCGCCGCTTCGATTTCCCTGATTCCACTTACGCACGACTCGATTCGAGGGGTAGTTTGCGCCATCGAAAACCACCCCACATTTCCGAGCTACTTCCATGAGCGCATGACCCCGCGCGTCTTTATCTCGCTATATCCGAATTCCCCTTTGTTCCATTCTCGAGCAAGAGGCTCATTATCACGTCTTGTGTTTGGCCTGGCCAAACGCCCTGTACTACTATATAAGGTCTCGTATACCTAGCTTGTACGGTAGACTTGACTTCTTGTGTAATACCACATCATCCGTCTCACGACCCTGAGTGAACTCGCCTTTGCGCTTGAGTTAACCTGTCTGCTCGCTCTTACGCTTGAGCCTACCTTGACCCCTACTATTATCCTTGTGCTCCGGGAGGCCAAGTGATACTTGTGCATCATCGTCTCCGGTCCTAACTGACCAACGCCCTTCCGTGACCCGCACGACTTACGAAGTACACGTCGTACTTAACGCCCCTGTGGTGGCGTTACATTAAGTCAAGTCTCTCACCGTGGCGACTACCAGTCGAAGCCGAACGCAGTTTAAACCCGAATATATTCACCGTCTTAGCTCTGACGACCTTTCTGACCGAATTAAAGGAGCTGCGGTTTGGGGAGAACACAATGGAGTCGAAGGATACTTTATCTTCGACCAAACCACCAAGTCCTATCGACAGATCCATTACCTTGAAGACAAACGCTTGTGGGCGTTCATCGACTACTCCCCTAGCGAAGGACAGTGGTACACCATCAGCCCCGTACCCACGACTCTGAACGTTGGACCTCTAAAATCGTCCAACCCATCAGGCATTGACGTTGATCCTCCCAGTGATCATTCACCCAGTGTTCCTATCCCTACAACAGACCTTCCTTCAACCGCTTTTCCCTCATACGCAATGGCCCAACCAACGCAAGCCTCAGCTAGCACTACTCTCACAAACGGAGGAACAACGGGAAGCATTAACCCCCCCACCGGAGGAGGAGGAGCCCCAATCCCACCAAGTGGAAGTGGGGGAGCCGCGGTCCCACCCAGCGGAGGAGCCCCGTCTAGTGGCGGTGGCGGTAGCAGTGGCGGTGGCGGTAGCGGTGGCGGTGGTGGCGGTGGCGGTGGCGGTGGTGGCGGCGGCGGTGGCGCTGGTGGCATAGTCCCACCAGCAGGAGCCGCAGGACCCCCCGCACCAGGAGGCCACGGACGCCTAGGAGGGAACCCACCCCCAGTGTTTGATGGGAATCGAGAACAGAGTCGTTCGTTTCTCCGA
The DNA here is from genome assembly GCA_021525015.1 of Lactarius pseudohatsudake. Classification (NCBI taxonomy): domain Eukaryota; kingdom Fungi; phylum Basidiomycota; class Agaricomycetes; order Russulales; family Russulaceae; genus Lactarius; species Lactarius pseudohatsudake. The sequence continues at coordinate 6,934 of JAKELH010001051.1, read as the reverse complement.
GCATTTGTCATCTATATGGGGATGAACCCAGACGTCGAACAGTTGGCAGTCCCATACAGACGAGCAATGACCCTCCTCTCATACTTAAGGGGGCCGCTTGTCGACGACTGGGTAGACGAACAAACCACGTGGCTCAACGGCCAAATAACCGCGGGTGTCAACCACAACGAAATAAATCTGTGGGACACAGTCCACACCCGCTTCACACAAGCATACACCGACACGGCGGAGCAAACCAGAGCCCACAAGACGCTCCAAACCCTCAGTATGAAAGGGGAGGATATCGATTCCTACATCGCACAATTCCAGACGCTGGTCACCAAAGCAGGATACAATCCTGACGAAGCCACTACCCTAGAGATGTTCCAAGACGGCCTCCCGAACCAGTTAGTGATCAATGCCATCCGCTTCCAACATCCCATCACATGGGATGAGTGGAAAGCGGCCGCACGGTTACAACAAGCTGAATATCTGGTTCTCAAGGACCGGCTCGGAAAGAGCCGAACTCCGCGCCAGAAAAAGGGGGTACACAACCGGGACCAGTGGGTCCAGGCCCTTAACAAAAACCGCGATCCGAATGCCATGGATGTTGGACGCGCTCGAGCCAATGTGGCTCTCACCGATTCTGACAAGGCCCAGCTTCAGAAAGAAGGACGATGTTTTCGCTGCCGTGTTCAAGGACATATCTCGCGTAATTGCCCACAAAAGGGCACGCGCGCTGCTACGGCCTCCTCGACCAGTCACGCAGTTACCATCCCCGACACCCTATCACTATCAACTCCCGCCGTCACTACTGTCGCCGTACACTCAAACCGCGTACTGTCGAATGATGAGCAGGCTAACGCTCAGATCGCGGCGATGACGGCCCAGACACAGGAAGTGCACGACCTAATGGTTGAGAAGCTATTTGGGCGAGAGGATTTTCAAAACGCTTGAACCCGGCGGCCTGGGCTAGAGCTTTAAACTTAAACGTGTACCATAGCAGATATCGTTCCATGCGAATCCCAGTTCTGTTCAAATCTGCACACGCGACGGCCGAAAGACAAGTACTTATCGATTCGGGAGCAACCGACAACTTCATCTGTTCAAATTTACTCAAACGACTACAAATCTCCACACGTGACATTGCAACACCCATCCACATCTGGAACGTAGATGGGACACACAACCAGGACGGTGCAATTACCCAATATACCGACCTCACGGTACGAACAGGAGAAAAGACCAGGACACTTCGCTTCCTCATCACAAATCTTGGGAAAGACGAAGTGATCCTTGGGTACCCCTGGTTCACGGCCTTCGAGCCGATGATAAGATGGGGAGAAGCGACGCTGAACGAGGAGTTTCAGCCAGTGGTCATTTCCAGCCTACACTTGTCGGACGAAGCCATGCCGATGGAAGCCTCCATCCGCGCATTGGAGACGTACCAACTCGACGAGGAGGCGTGGGAACAACTCATGGACGAGGAGCACGAACCCCATATCGCATTCTTGAGAAAAACGACGATAGCATCCGAGTTGGCACAGCGAGAGGCAGCGACAAAGGAGGATCGTACGTTCGAGGAAATGGTCCCGGTGGAATATCACAAACATCGAAAGGTGTTTGATGAAGAAGCGTCTCATCGCTTCCCACCCTCACGTGCCTGCGACCGCGCCATCGACCTCCTTCCTAACGCCCCCGCCACACTAGACTGCAAAGTCTACCCCCTCGCCCAGAACGAGGGAGCGGCACTCACAACGTTTCTCAATGAACAACTGGCAAAGGGCTATATTCGACCGTCGAAATCCCCCTATACATCCCCCTTCTTCTTCATCAAAAAGAAAGATGGGAAACTACGACCGGTCCAGGATTATCGACGGTTAAACGAAATCACCGTCAGAAATAACTATCCCCTACCCCTTATCCCAGAACTCATCGACTGAATAAGACCCGCACGTCTCTACTCCAAACTAGATATCCGATGGGGATACAACAACATCCGAATAAAAGAGGGAGATGAATGGAAGGTGGCCTTTAAAACAAACCAAGGGTCGTACGAACCCCGAGTCATGAACTTCGGGCTTACCAATGCGCCAGCTACGTTCCAGGCGTTAATGGACTGGATATTCCGCCCACTCATACTCACTGAGGAAGTGATCGTATACATGGACGACATCCTAATTGCTACGGCCGACGACCTTGTTCACCACCGAGCCGTCTTACACGAAGTTCTCCGCTTATGCGAAGAACACGACCTATATGTAAAACCGGAAAAATGCGTATTCGAAGTATACGAAATCGAATACCTCGGATTAATCATTGGCCATGGGAACGTACGCATGGATCCCGTAAAAGTTAAGGGGGTGCTGGAATGGCAAGCACCAAAGAACCTCCGAGAAGTACGAGCATTCCTCGGGTTCTGCAACTTCTACCGCCGCTTCATACGAGGTTTCTCAACCACCGCACGACCACTCCACAACCTCACCAGAAAAGACACCCCCTGGAACTGGGGGCTTGACGAACAGACTGCGTTCGACACCATCAAACACTGCATCGGGCGAGAACCCACTCTCCTCTTCCCCGACCTCGCAAAACCCTTCGAACTCGAGGTTGACGCCTCTAATGTAGCTCTAGGAGCAGTGTTGAACCAACTCGGACCAGACAACAAAATGCACCCGGTCGTGTTCCACTCCGAATCCCTCAATCAAGCAGAGCGAAACTATGACATCTACGACCGAGAGTTACTAGCAGTGGTGAAAGCGCTGCGCGCGTGGCGCACTTACCTAGTTGGCTCCCCCCACAAAATTATCATCCACACCGACCACGCCAACCTCCAATACTGGAAGGAACCATGAAAAATCAGCAGACGGGTGGCGCGTGAATTCCTCGAACTCTCCGAATACAACTTCGTGTTGAAACACATACCGGGAGTAAAGAACAGCCGCGCAGACGCCCTGTCACGGCGAGCAGATTACGCGGTCGATGAAGGAGACAACAACAACGTTATTGTCCTCCCTGCCGACCGCTTTATACGGACCACGGAAACCACCGAGATGTCAATGCATGACATGGACATCTGGACCCAAGTCGCACAGAACCTTGATGAGAAGGACGTCCTGCGTTGGGTGGAACCACACAGCCTGAAGAAACTCAATGGGCTGTGGTGGAAGAACGACGCTTTGGTTGTCGTGGGCGACAACGACCTTAAGCGGGGGGTAATCACTTTCTTTCATGATACTCCCGCCATGGGACACCCAGGAATTGCAAACACATACGAACTCCTACGACGCGACTATTGGTGGCCCAACATGCGCAAAGACGTGGAAGACTACGTCAAAGGCTGCGCTACATGCCAAGCCAACAAAATAAACACTCACCGACAAAAACCACACTTATTCCCCATCTCCACCGACCCAGACGCAGAACCTTTCGAAGTCGTAGCAATGGACTTCATCACAAAACTCCCCCCCTCGCAAGGATACGACTCTATCCTCACAATTACAGACCACGACTGCTCAAAAGTGGCTATCTTCATCCCCTGTAACGAGTCAATCACCGCAGAAGGAGTTGCACGTCTCTACCTCCAATACGTATACCCACACTACGGCATCCCACGGAAGCTCATCACCGACCGTGACCCCCGATTCACCTCCGCATTCATGAAACAGCTCTGCCAGGTCTTAGGGATCCGACAGAATATCTCGTCTGCCTATCACCCCCAGACAGACGGACAGTCTGAACGTACGAATCAATGGCTAGAACAATACCTTCGTCACTGGAGCAACGTACAACAAGATAACTGGGCAGAAGCACTGCTGGTGGCGCAGTTCGCACATAATGCATGGCCCAACGCGACTACAAAGCACTCCCCATTCTCACTCATCATGGGATGGGAACCACGTACCACGTGGACGCCAAAACCCACCTCAACCCCATCTGTAGATCAGCGCCTTGAAGAAATGGTCATCAGACGGCAGCACGCGCAAGACTGTATCAAGCATGCACAAGACCTGATGATGAAATGGGGAAAAACTCGGTTCATCCCCTATCAAGAAGGTGCACAAGTTTGGCTCGAAGGGACAAACCTCCGAACCTTCTACCCCACCGCCAAATTAGCCCCCAAGCGACACGGACCATTCCGCGTCAAAAAGGTTCTATCAGCGGTGTCTTATGAACTCGAACTTCCCACCACATGGAAGATCCACCCCGTGTTCCATGCGAACCTCCTAACCCCATATAAGGAGACGGAACTACACGGGGCAAACTTCCCGCGCCCACCACCTGACCTCATCAACGGAGAGGAAGAATTCGAAGTAGAACAAATCCTCGGATCTAGGCTCCATGGCCGAAGGCGCAAACTTCAATTCCTCATCCAGTGGAAGGGCTTTCCCATAAGTGACAGCACGTGGGAACCACTAGACAACGTCCATCACGCATCTAACCTAATCGCCGACTTCTACCTCCGCAACCCTACCGCCGACGGGGCTGGACGAAAGATATAAAGCACAACTCGTCAACCCAAACACTCCTCATCCCCTCTTCACTCATACTCCCTCGAACATGTCGACCACTCCTATCGTCTCTACCATTCCCACTCGCCCTCCAGTCGCTCGCATCCTCGAAAATCTGACCGTCCCCTCGCAGGACAATGGTGTCCCCGAGGACCAGGAAGGAGTCACCCCGTACTCCGTCATCCCCGACTCCCCACCGATACCAGTATTGGCCCTAGCCTCTGAACAACTCGCCGCGCTAGACTCTCCCCCACCTCTTGAGCTCGTAGCTATGAGTGTCACGATCACAAATCGTGCCATCGATTGTTTCATGTTTCTTATCTGATTCGCTTCTGCTTCCGGATTGTTCTCTCTGACTCACTCCTGTTCTCTCCAGAATTCTTGCCAGCACATACTCGTTCTATATTTAGCTTAGCACCTACGTGTCCCCGGAAAAACATAGAAAAACAAAAATAGTTCAAATTGTACTTAAGCAGCTTGTAGTCTATCATGTTTCCTCGTTCTAGTCTTGTCCAATTTGACTATTTCCACTTTCCCTTCCTCTGCTCTGCAGAGTCCATTTTCTCCTCTCTGACTGACAAATTGATTGACTAAACTGACTGACTGGCTGCGCTTAGCCGCTGACTAAGCAAACACTTACAAATCGACTTACGACAAAGTGGTAGTAGCATCGCCTACGAGTCCACCCCTTGGATCGTAAAAATGAGCGACATCCTGCAACTAGACCCCCGCACATCATTCCCCACTCGCGACGAAATACTAAACCCACCCTCCGACACATTACTCCTCCCACCTAATCCCCAACTCGCACTTCTCGATGACCCCATTGACTATAACCGCGTCGCCCCTCTCGAAGACGACGACCACGATTCCACCGATCCCGGCATCCCCTTCTTTCCAAACAACCCCGACTTACCCACCTATTTCCCACTCCTGATCGGAGCCGGTCACGAGAAGGAAGTCGCAAAATACATCTACTACCGCAAGGACTACCAGGAGGTGATCGGCACCATGGCCAAGGGGGAGCCCTGCTATGGATGCTCGGTCTATCTCAACCCTGGATACACCGGAGAGATGCCCAGACACATCACCGACAATATTAACATGTTCCACCCCCATGACCCCCGCCGCATCGTTCTCAGACGAAGTCTCGTTGAACTTCGTCAACCTCGCCTACGTGCCGAGGTCGCCCGCCTTCGGGACTGTCTCGTAGAGAAGGGACGCCATCACAGCGTCGAGCTACGGACGTTCGTCGTCTCGAGGACAAGCTCATCGCCGACCCGCTTCCACCTCGAGATGCGTCTCGGAGGAGTGCGGAAGCGTCTCCAGTACGCACGAGCCATCCCCCTCATCTCGGAGAAGTACGTGGAGCTCACGACCAAACCCACGCGTCCCCGATTTGACGCATACGCAATGCCCTTCGTACCACGCGAAGGAGGGCCCTGCGAGATGCCACGTGTCCACGGAGAGAGGGACAGGTATCGTCGCAAGTGCTACGAGTGTAAGGAGAAGGGACATCTCATCGCAGACTGCCCCCGACTAGGACGATCCCCCACACTCACCAACCCCTGCCAGTGGTGCGGCAGTCGCACTCATCACATGGACGTATGCCTCATCCGCCGTCTCGCTCCCACGACGCCCGTGTATGAGGAACCGCCTGTCCGCCCTCGCTGGTGCGGCAATGTGCCTCCGACATGACGCGAAGCATCAGGAGGTCGAGTGCCCCATGTACGAGCAGTGTCGAGACTGCGGGAGAGGGGACGCCTCCGATTCCTTCACGCCACACATGCCCAGCTAAAGATCCCCATCAACCCGAGCCCGACAAACGCACGCCCCGATGACGACTGGTACTACACCAGTGACTAGTCGAGGTCGTGGCGACCTCGAGTCTAACAGGGGGTAATGTTACGATCTGACCACTTTCTTTTGCTTGCTTCTATGTTCCCTGTACGATACGCGGTTTCCGCGGGCTTCTCGTTTCTCACGCGCCCGCTTCGATTTCCCTGATTCCACTTACGCACGACTCGATTCGAGGGGTAGTTTGCGCCATCGAAAACCACCCCACATTTCCGAGCTACTTCCATGAGCGCATGACCCCGCGCGTCTTTATCTCGCTATATCCGAATTCCCCTTTGTTCCATTCTCGAGCAAGAGGCTCATTATCACGTCTTGTGTTGGCCTGGCCAAACGCCCTGTACTACTATATAAGGTCTCGTATACCTAGCTTGTACGGTAGACTTGACTTCTTGTGTAATACCACATCATCCGTCTCACGACCCTGAGTGAACTCGCCTTTGCGCTTGAGTTAACCTGTCTGCTCGCTCTTACGCTTGAGCCTACCTTGACCCCTACTATTATCCTTGTGCCTCCGGGAGGCCAAGTGATACTTGTGCATCATCGTCTCCGGTCCTAACCGACCAACGCCCTTCTGTGACCCGCACGAC
>JAKELH010001050.1:0-15516 GCA_021525015.1 Lactarius pseudohatsudake | reverse complement strand
ACAGCCCGCGGCTTTGGCTTGCGAAGCTTGATTTTGACACCGTCAACGGCACGGTCGAAACGGTCGGTAATTTGCTGTCGCATGACGCCATATTAGACGAATAAGAACGACCAACATTGAAGAGACGCGTAGCTCACGGAAAAGAAGACCCATTTTAAACATGGAACTATACTTGGGTGGCGAGCTTTCTTTCGGAGCTTCTGGTTGAGGCTCACTAGGAGACACATCGCCGAGGTCAAGCGGCTCCACGGAGACGGAAATCGGAAATCAGGCGCTGGACCGAATGTCAGCGGAGACTGGGAAAGATTAATGTCTGCACATAATCATAATATAACGCAGATCGGCGTACTGATGATCCAGAATTCGGTCCAGGGTAAGAGTAATCCGTCGTCGACTCAGAATAGAGTGACAAAGGCTAATGAGTCAACATGGTAAACTTCCGGCTCTAGCTACGTAAAAAAAGTGGAATAGGGAACCTACACCGTATAGAGGTGACGACGGGGGCTCTTCGGACGAAACGTCCCTATTGCTGAGAGAGGCCAGAACAAATAATGTCGTAATCGTCCTCTTGATTATGTGGGTGTTTTGCAGGGAAAGCCCCGCCTTCGTGGCCATTTTGTTGATCAGACATGCAGAGAACTTGAAAACTGAGGATAGGGTGGTTGGCGGGGGGAAAGAACGAAGGACGACGGCGAACTACGCGTAGTTCGCGACATTTAAATAGCGGCGCGGGGTCTTTTCCAAAGCAAATAAGCCGCCGCGCTAAAGCGCTGCAAACATGCTTAGGCGATTTCGACAGGCGCTGGATGAGGATTTCGGTTTCTTCCCTTCAGCCTTTGCACCACTTTTCGTCTGGCAACTCCAACTCATGTCCGCGCACTTTGCTGCCTCCGTCTCGGTAGGTCGCGAAAGCCTGGAGGTTTTCAAGGAAGTCCTTGAGTTCGTGTTGGGACTCGGGATTTTCGCCCCGCCGAGTCAGATGTCTAAGAGGCAGCGCAGATCGATCAGAAATTCAACATTTGACATTTGCTAGTCTCCGCGTTTTTCTCGTTCCTGGTGACTAGAAATCCTTGGAAGGTTTACTGCGTCGCCCAGTGTATACCAGGCAAACTGGAAACGGCCATGATCTGCACCAATGGAGCTCTAGACACTCGGATCCTCCGTCTGCACATCTCCTTGTCCTTATTCCGCTCCCTGTCGCCCATTTATTTCTGCACCCTTCCCTCTTGCAATTGCGTTGCGAGCGTCGCGTCGCACAAGGGCGAAAGAGGGTATTACGCAATTACGCAAACACGTGCCCATGGGTTGATGTCACGTAGTTACGTGACAACGTGACAGAGGCGCATGTCTGCATTGAACGACGAGCAAGAACACCTTCAAGTGATCTGGTGATCAAGTACTTGTGCACGAAACTTTTACCCAAGACTGAGAACAACTAGTTCCTTGTGACTGGACTGAATGCAAGAGCCCCCTTTGCGGACTGACCAAGACACGCTGCTCACAAGAGGACGCTCAATTAGTTGTCCAGAGCTATAGACAAGACAAGAAGACAAGACAGAGTGATCAAGAAACATATGAAGCAGCCTGTGTGATTTGCTGTGAAGTCTGCCGCAAGAATATCAAGAGGTGCTGCTAGGCTTGGCTTTGTGTGCTTGTTTCTGCCGTCAAGATATCGGCTATCCTGCTCAACGTCAAAAAAATCTTGAGTTGTTAAAAGACCTACCGTGGACCATGTCAAAAGTCCGGGGACATCTATGGTCTTTCCCCAACACGGGGAAGCAATCTGGAATAAAACGCACCGCTATTCACGCAAGAAACTCGACGACATCCATATCGCACTGAAAAGGCTCCTCGAGGCTGTGAAGAACTTGCAGAGATCGTGCAGGAAGTGCGCAGAACGACAAATATAGAAGAGGAAGACAGTGGAAGGTGGCAAGAGCAAGTGTGTCGTCAAGGCGGAGAAATGTCTGATGTGGAACCAAAGATCCCCACTCCGACCACATTATTTTCCCAACTCCCAATTGCCTTCGCCTTGCTTTACCCACCGCGTTGGTGTCCCAGCTCCCCCCCTTGTCGTTGTGTTATCAACCCCGTATTTTATCCGCCCCCGCTCCAGATTTACGGGGACCTTTGAAAAGACACAATCGAGGGGTCTCCGCACAGTCCTCATTCCCTATCTCCACCCCCACGAATTCCATTTACCTACTCGCCCCACCTCCACTTCACCAATCCCCAGTCCACCACTCCTTTTGTCTTCCGGCATTCCCTCAGCTATCATACTTCTCCCAGCCTCCCTCTTTATTCCCAAGCGGTTGGATCAGCTGAAAACACGCAAATGGACCGTCGCCGCCTTGTGCCAGGCCACTCTTAGTGGACCTCTCTATTCACCTCCAGTTTTAGAGAAGTCCCCTGTACATTTTGTGGGTTCTCCCCCTCCCCCTCCCCCCTCTGCCAGTTCCCCCTACATTGCAACAAGACACACAGCAGAGTGGGCCTAATTCGGGATGGAGGTGGCAGTCTTTCGTGAGTTTGATCGATTCTCAATCACCGCAAAACTACCTGAGGGGGTGGCCAATTAGTGTGGAAAGTAGTCCGCTCTTATCCATAGCTCGGAGACTTGACTGTCTCTAGCATTGAAAATCCAGTTTTTAGACTGCTGTTGCAGACCACCAATTGCGATGTGGCCCCCGACAACATATTGCGACTCTGCTTTCATCCCCACCACCCCAAACGTTAATTTAATTTTTCCCCTTGAAGGTCCGTCCCCGTCGCGGCCACGGTCGCACCAGACTCGATAGCTGTCATACCCGTCCTCCTACTCATCGGTTTCGTGTTCCACCGGAGCTGGCAGTGAGCCCGTCGTGCCTCCCTACCCATATTTGACTTCTCGCCACCAGCACCATACCGAGCCGATGTTCAAAGAACTGACCGTGCCCCCGCCGATCCCGACCATGGGTGAATGGGACGACCAGACCTGGACTACCTCGAATTCGGGCCCGTGGAGCCGAACTCGACGCTCGATGAGAGGCCTCCCAGTGCAACGCGTTTGCCGGAGGAGCTGCCCCGCGCGCAGGTGGATCGCCCGCGTGACGGTTCTGTCCCTTGTGCTCCCGCCAGCGCCAATGCTAGATCCGGTCGCCGACCCGCCGGCACTCATGTCGACATCCCTTAGGCTGACGATGATAGACTGAGTAGGCCCAGCAAGGGCAGCACGTACGATGATTCTATCACGCATGCCTCGATCTCCCTCAGTCATGTGCGTTCACGCCCTCGCTCCCAGTCTAGCAAGACAGTTTTTTTTTTTGCGGGTCGGGTATGCTATGTGGTTAATTTATGTTTCCGAGCTGTGTCCGCATTCATCAAGCGATCGGTATATCGTTTCAAGATCGATCGATGCTTGTTGTATGAATATTAAGATCGAACATTTATTTCAAGCGAGCAAACCTTCACATTTTTTTTCTTTTTTCGGATGGATGATAAAAAAATTCTCGTCGAAATCTCTGATTTCGCTCATGGGTCATGACGGACCAACGTTGCGCGACCCCGCGCCCGGGGAGGAAAATGAAGAGGACGTTGAAGGGATGAAGCAACACACAAAAGTTTATCAAGCAAGACAGTCAATTCCACACGCGATGCCCTCCGCATGGCTCGTGAGGCGGAAGAGACCACTCGATGCACTGTTAACAGGCTGGGTGGTCAATCAGGTTCGTCAACCGCTTAGGTGTAGTGATCCTTCGATACTTAACGATTGTAGAGAAACTCGCCAACCCCGAGCGTCATCTCGATGTGGCCAAAGGCGACTCAACCGCTCGATTTTCCGCCCCGTGATCACCTTCAATAAAGACGCGAAACGAGCTGCACAGGAAGCAAAGGTACTACAGCGGCTACGAGGAAGAACGCGAGAAGCGCGAGAAGGCCACGCGAGACTCAAAATCGCTTGGGTCAGGCGTTGACTTACGGCTCCCGGGAGGAGGAAATCGGGGCGGGGCCAAATGTGGGGCGTGCCGTCGCGAAGCGCTACCAGTTTGAGGCGACTGCATCCGACGACGAGCTGGAAGATGAACTCGACAACAATCTCGACGAAATTTCAGACGTGGCAAAGACGCTCAAGGCACTGGGAACGGCGTTGGGTCAGGAGCTTGACTATCAGAATAATCGCATCGAGCGCATTGAAGAGAAGACGGTCAACCTCGATAATAGAGTGTTCAAGAACACGGAGAACTTGAAGGTACACCACCCCATGCACTGACACCCGCTCGAACAAAATTCATGGTATGCCTACAGCTTAAACGGATCTAGTTACCACTAGGTGTCGACTTCGTCGACTGTAATCTTGCTTGTCCTCGACAGCCCATCCCCACTCGAGTCACAAGACTTATCTGTCGTCCTCGGCAGACGGCCCACTGACGTGCGACCAATTTATCGCAAAATTATATTAGCCGATGCTTCTATATACGATAACGTGAATGCGGTCACAAGACTGATGCTGCGTAGAGAAAGTAATGCGAAGCTGCGATTGTTCCAAGAAGAGAGAAAGCGACTGCAATGTGATGACCTATACCAAAAGAGCGGTGGTCCCTACCAGGACACTGTCACAGCGATAGCCGCGTAGACAGCGAGCGGCGGCCATGCAATAGCCCATACATCTTCCACTACCCGCCGTAGGTATCTCCGCTTGCGCGGTGGCGCAGGGAGCGGTCGCGACACTGGCGCGCGGTATGCAGGCAGTTCAAGGGAGTAGCTCGAATCGCGCTTCGAATGGTGTGACGGCGCCGGCGCCGTGGCCGCGCGCACTGCCGCGAGTACAATGGTCGCAAATATGAGCGGGACGTACACCCAGCAGTATATGCGAAGCTGATCGGGTAATGGGCAAGGTTGGTGCGCACGAGTGCGTGCCTCACTAGAAAGCGACAGGAGCTGGAAGCCTGGCTGGCGAATGCCCATGGCGATCGAGAGCGACTTGACGGTTACCTCGGGGACGTGTTCCCCGGCAAAGTCGTGGGTATATTCGCAGTAGTCGTGGTCATCCCCGCTGTTCGGGGTTATTAAGAGGTTGTTAAAAAAAGGGGAGGGGATAAAACAAAATACCTGAAAATAAGCGATGGGCGAAACTCTTCGAGGAGGAGTCTGGACGTCTCCGGGCTGAGCTGCGTCTGATAGCCGTTCCCACGGACAACGGGAATGGAGCCTCTTTCGCGAAGCGGGCCGCAGCTCGAGTTGGAGGAACGGTACAGCGGGATGTGGGACAATAGGATCAGGGGCGCATCTGGACGCGGAAAAAGGTCATGGAAGAACGGTGTTCAGATGGGAAGAACACGTACCAGGTGCGTGCTGCATGCGCAAGTGCTTGAGATAATCGAGGTCTTGAGGCAGACCGTCGATTCGACTCTCGCCCGCCTGCTCCCGGCCCCAGTTCTGGTCGACGAGCGCTGGTGCATCAACCATCAGTATAGAATGCCCACCGAGCGCCACGTATTGGGCAAGTGGGCCGAACGCAGCCCTATAGCGTGGTCGCGCGAGTTTTGATGTGCCACGACCGTTCCCAAGGCCGACGTCGTGGTTTCCCGGTAAGTAGTAGACCGGCAGAGGTGGTGACGCAGTGAAGATCGAGTGGAAGCGATCGACGTACTCCTGGTACCTAGAGGCGATGCTGGATGAGAGAGCGGAAGGAAAAGGAGGAGGGGCGCGTACTTTGTGATGTGCATGTCCGCAAAGCCGTTGTCCATCATATCTCCGAGGAAGATGACGGCGTGGGGACGCATGCTCTTCGCGACGCGCCACGCCTTGCGCAGATTCATGTCAACGAAGATGCGCGAGAGGGTTCCGAGGAATGGGGATCGCTCCGGGTAGGATAGCTCATTGAGGATTTGTGGATCGGCAATGAGAAGGACGCGAGTCTGTTCACCTTTTCCCTGTTGAAGAAGGATGAGCCAAGTGTAAAAGAGGGAAAAAAAGAGTACGGTGGGCGCACTAAATCGGGCCAGCGACACCTGGCACCTGCAGCGATGAAGACGCAGACTTCACACCATAGTACGATGGCTACCCAGATCGTTCTGAGAGTTTTAAGCGAATAATTGGGCAACCACATATCTCACCGAGGATGTCCCGGTCCAAGTGCGGGATTACCTCAGCAGCTGTAGGTCTTGTGCGCTATGCCGCGCTAAAGTGCTTGGCCTGGGGACCCGAATATGCATCTCAGCGCCATCCTCACCCTCTACCATGTCTTCCTTAGTCGTCTCCGCCCCCGGGAAGGTTCTCCTAGCTGGAGGTTACTTGGTCCTTGACCCTGCCTACTCTGGCGTCGTCGTCTCGACCTCCTCTCGCTTTTACACCGTCATCAGCCCTGGAAAAGCTGGCCAGATCATCGTCAGATCGCCACAGTTCATCAGTGCCACCTGGTCGTATACCTGGTCCATCTCTCAGCCCAACCCACTGCCGTCTGTTCTTGTATCCCAACTCGACAGGTAAATCTCACCTTGCTTAGCTAGTCCTCCCGTCGTCCTGACCATGCTCTCGCCACAGCGCCGATGCGTCGACAAACAAATTCGTGCACCTCGCTTTGCAAAAGACATTGTCGCTCGCGCTAGAAACGAGAGGTCCCGTAGAGCTCGGACTGGCCTTGGGTGCCGGCCTAGACATCACAGTCGTTGGAGACAACGACTTTTACTCGCAACAGGACCAGGTATCGTATCTCATCTCAGATACCGTTCGCACTCCGAACTGACCATCTACCTCGGTTCCCGATTCCACCAGCTCAAGAGCCGCAGCCTGCCTGCTGGGCTCGCCTCGCTCGCGCAAATCCCACCTTTCAGTGCGACGGGCGTCGCGCTCGCAGACGTGGCCAAGACGGGTCTTGGTTCTTCCGCGGCGCTTATCACGTCCTTGGTCACCGCCGTGCTCGTCCGCACCGGTTTGATCGCACCTGACCAGCTCGCGAGCGCCTCGTCACGGCGTCTCGCGCACAACGTCGCGCAATTCGTGCACTGCCTCGCCCAGGGCAAGGTGGGCTCCGGCTTCGACGTATCCGCCGGGGTTTTCGGGAGCCAGCTGTACACGCGCTTCAGCCCGTCTGTGCTCCAGCCGCTCATGGACGACCCGGTGTGTGTGCTTCCCCCCCTCCTCCACCCTAATCCGGTCCTGTTGCTTATCCGCTTTAGCAGACAGGCTCACGTCCGCTCCTATCAGTGCTGGCGCCGGAGAACCGGGCGTGGGATCTCACCGTCAAGCCGTTCACACTCCCTCCCCGAACGCGCCTCCTACTCGCCGATATCCACGCGGGTAGCAACACGCCACTGCTCGTGAGCAAGGTGCTCAAATGGCGCTCCGAGAACAGCGCAGCTGGTGTGTTGCTACAATCAATTTTGTTTACCCTCCGGATACTTACTGCATCCGCCACAAGCGCACTCCCTCTGGACAGCGCTGGACCAATGCAATACCTCCCTCGGCCAGACGCTCACGCGGCTCTCTCAGCTCTATGAGCAAGATCAGCATTCGTACGTCGAGACGGTGCGGTGGGTCTCGGGCCTACAGCCCGTGCAGGTGCGACCATCATTTCTATCTTCTATCACCACATCTGCTTCCATTCCGGCTATAACGGCTTCCTTTTCTTTTTCCGGTGATACCGACCGTTTGCTCACACACCTGCTTCAGTGGCTCGCAAACCCTAATATGCAGCAGGGGCAGTCGACGTGCCTGGAGGCGTTCTACGAAGCTCACCTACTCACCGAGGTAGTTCCGCGCGTCGTATAACATCCTTTCACTGACCTCCACTCATAGCAAATCCGCGGCAAAATGCGCGAGATGGGAAAGCTCTCCGGCGTCGACATCGAGCCCGAGCAACAGACACAGCTTCTCGACGCGAGCGTATCGATGGCAGGCGTCATCGGAGGTGGCGTCCCCGGCGGTACGCACATACATACTTCCCCCTTATCTTTACTTCTCACACACGAACAACAGCGGGCGGATTCGATGCTGTATGGCTGCTTGTGTGTGAGCCGCCGGAGGATACGCCTGGAATCACGCCACTCGCGCGCATAGAACGGCTCTGGACGGGGCCAGAGACCCGCTTCCCCGGCGTGGCGCCGCTGCTCGCGCAAGAAAGCAAGGCGCAAGGTGTCGCACTCGAGAATATTGACGCCGTGCCTGGGCTGGCAGCTGCTGTTGCCGCTGGGAGACGTGACTAGCGGGGTAAAGGGTGTGATAATTACAAATGTAATCCTAGGTCCATGTAAAAGTGATACCTCCGGATAACATACATGTGTTCTACGTTTTATTTTTAGGGTGAAACGTGGAAGGGTAAGATAAATCAGCGGATAGATCACATGCATATCCTGGGTTCTCCGGCGGATGACCATGCGCTTTGGAGCGCGAGCGCGAGCGAGAGCACCATGACGACTACCCCAAATGCGACGCACACATATGAGGGGAGTCTCGAGCGGAGATCTCGCGCACTGCTGAGCTTTAGGAAGCACGCGGCAGGGAAGATATACGCGAGCGCGGTGGCGGAGATACCGCCAGTGATCTCGAGCGTAATGCCAAGGTCACACGTCATGAGAGATACTGGTCGTGTGGGGTCAGTGAGTTGTACGAGGAGGATGGACGAAAAGGTGCGCGCACTCAACATGGACGAAAAGATGATGACGGTGGTGAAGAAGACGTGACGCTGCATGCTGAAAGCTTCGTGAGCGAAGAAATATTGCTCGACCACCTCGCGACACACGAAGAGCTCCAGCGGGAGTGTCGAGAACATGTTCAAACCAAAGCAAAACCGGGCGACATTGATCAAGGTGTCGTTCTAAAATTTGGCAATTTTTTCGACTTGGCAATCCAAACTCATAGACGAGAGAGAAAACTCACCGGCGAGAAATTGTTGAGGATGTTGCCCTGAGTTCGGTCGGTAAATACGAGGTATCCCGCGACGGCCATCGTAGTACAGGCGACGAACGACAACGCGGTCGAGACATGTGTGACTGTCGCAAACCGATCCAGCGTCGGTGTCTTCAAGCCCCCATAGATCAATAACGAATTGTGGTGGCAAACAAAGGCAAAGCTGATGACCCCAATAGCTTGGAAAATCCCCGGCTCGATGAACGAGAAGCGTTTAGATGGGTCACCTTTGAGGAGCGGCGAGACGAGAGGGCCCTCGAATATGACGGAGCCGACGATGATAATCATACCGCAGAGGGCGAGACTGGAAGCAATGGAGAGTTTGTGGATGTCGCGGTATAATGACAGCGGATAGGAAACACCGACGGTGCAGAGCACGATTATGAATCGACGATCGGCAAAGAGTGAGAGGACAGGTACGGAAGGAAGGTCAGGAAAGATGGAAAGGATGACATGCGGGATCGTATCTCCTGCGAGGGAATAAGCTTGTGAGGGTGATTTTGAAACGTGACATACTGACCGATGATAATCCCGAAGGCGCACATTCCTGTCACGGGTGATGAGAAGCTCGTGCCAGTGATTGTGAGCACATATACGTACCACCAAATGCAAAGGAAAACTGGAAAAAGGAGACAGCAGCGCGCCCACTAGCGCCAAAGGACCGGTTCATTATCCCGATGTATGAGTTCGAGCCGCTGAGCTTTGCATTTGTGACTATGAGACAGATAGTCCAATCTGTGACATAGCAAAGAACGACCAGGAGGAATAGTCCTGTAACGAACCCCGCGCGACTCATGGCATAGGGCAAACCTGAGGAGGTGCTCAATACCGGGAAGGGATGATTAATTACCACGGGATGGCGTACCGATGATTCCTTGAGGAGGGGTGGTACCATAAGTTAGGGAAACCGAAGCGAGGAAAGGACGCACCAGCACCGAGGATGGAATTAGACATGTTGGCGATCGAATTCAGTATTCCACCTCCGGAACTCTGCTTGGCGACCAGCTCATCGAGGTCAACGTCCGCATATCCGGGAACACCGTCCGTTCCCATTGGAATGTCCAAACTCCTCCTTATGGTGGACGCATCCAGCAGCCCGACGAGGAGAGGCATAGACTGTTCTCCCGGGCGGTGAATACCACGTTCCAGACTTGATTGCGCGGCGGTCTCGTCGTCGATGTCATCAGGGTCGAGGTCATATTCTAATTGAAGGGAGGCACCTCAGCGATGATACGAATACAAACACGGCGGACACACCTGCTTCCCGGCTCTCTAAAGTGGACCGCAGGGGCGGTGCTATGACCTGCACTTGATCCTGAAAGCGCACAGAGTGGTCGGCTTTGCCTCGTGGATGTGGGTCTTCCAGGGCCGATGTGTCATCATCGTTTTCGACGGCAAATAAAGTGTGTTCGCTGTCCTCGTGCTCTTGTTCGTGAGAACTCTGGAGAAGGGGTTGATCATCGCCGTTGGTTCGACCATTTTGACGGCCGCCCCAGCCAAGCATGTGTCTTGGTTTATTTCTTTACGGAAAGGAATGAGGTGACGAGGGTGCCCAAGTTGGCGTGATGATGGTCGTTATATTTAGTGCCGTTTCCATTCCCTGCACAGCTCGGGTGCTCATTTGCGTTAGTCCGCGGTTGAACTGCACGCTCTCACCACCTCACTCCTCTGCCATAGACACTTCTTTCTGTACGTTATCTTGCAAGACATTTTGGTGTGGCATCCTCTCTCAATCCTCAATCTCAACCTCGACCGCGACGGCTAGCCCGTCTTTGGACAATTCTACACTATCTACGAAGTTCCACACGACGAAGAACATTGCACTTATTTATAGAAACCCTTATAATACATACTCTAGGGCAGTGCCCCCATCACGACGCCATGCACACGCTCGCTTTCTCTTTCCTCCTCTTCGCAGCACAGGCACTTGCACAGACAACCCCACCTGCATCCGCCGCATCACAGTATTCGCTCTCCACGAGCACCACGATCCCTTTCCCAACGGCGACTCTCGGTAACTCCGATACCCAATCTTTCCTTACATCCAACTGGGGTCTCTCCAAGGGCCGCATCCAGAATGGCGCATCCAACCTGGACTTTGTCGCCGATCCTTTCCCAACATCGCCCCCGCCCGGCGGCAGTTCTACGTCGGGTCCCGTCCTACGGGTACAGTACCCGGCCGGCAGCTTCGACAGCGACAACTCGGGCGGCGCGCAAATGTACGCGCTGTGGAACTCGAGCGGAAGTGCCTTCCAGAGCATGCTGATATCGTACGAGGTCGCATTTGATTCGGGGTTCGACTGGGTCAAAGGGGGGAAGCTACCTGGTCTGCGCGGCGGACCCGATCCGAACAACTGCTCTGGTGGCAATCAGGCGAATGGCACAAATTGCTTCAGCTCACGCCTCATGTGGAGGAAGGCCGGTGCTGGGGAGGGTGCGTCGATTACCTTTTCAGTTGGTCGAGGTCGGGTTCTCATCTTTTGTCCGCAAAAGTATATGCCTATATTCCACGGCCAAACAACATCTGCAGCGACTCGAGTGTACAGTGCAACGATCAATTCGGCGTTAGTCTGAGCCGCGGGTCTTTCAGCTTCTCTAGCGGACAGTACGTGAACTACGTCCTCCCTTCATCTCGGTGAAG
The DNA here is from genome assembly GCA_021525015.1 of Lactarius pseudohatsudake. Taxonomy (NCBI): domain Eukaryota; kingdom Fungi; phylum Basidiomycota; class Agaricomycetes; order Russulales; family Russulaceae; genus Lactarius; species Lactarius pseudohatsudake. The sequence goes on along the minus strand of JAKELH010001050.1, from coordinate 3,989 downwards.
ATGCTGACTCATGTGACAAGGTGGAACCGTGTCACCTTGTTAATCCGGTTGAACAGTCCGACCAACATCGCCAATGGGCAGGCGATCCTTTAGTCAGTTCGATTTACTCTTCCCCGGCACTTATTGATGTGCGCGCCTACCCGCAGTTTCAATGACGCGAAGGCTCTTGAACACAACGATCTCTACTTCCGCAGTAGCGATGTGATTACAGCGGGAGGCATGTATTTCTCGTGAGTCCCTCGGTCCCTGACTGTGTACGGCCGGGTATTGATCCGTGTGCATGCATTCAGCACTTTCTTTGGAGGTAATGTCCACGTAGTCTGCGCAGCGCGCTCTGGAGACATCACTCACCTTTTTCTCCTTTGTAGGAGACGACTCGTCGTGGTCACCGTCAAACCTCACACACACGTACTTCCGCAACTTCCAACTTTTTGCAGGCACCTCGCCATCTGATCTCCAGGGATCACAAGTTAAGAATGGCGCGGCGAGCCGCGCACCAATGCCGCTGGCAGGACTCGTTGTCATCTTGTGCTCCGTATTGTTTGGGTTATTTAATTGAGGACAGTAGACATACCAATACAGTAATAACTTATGTATCCCAAATGGACTCTGTACTGTACTGAGAGATCTGAGTCATTCTCGGCCCGAATATCTTGAGCAGTGACGATGACCTTCTCAGGTGCACTGGTGTGCTTTCTCTTTTACACTTTTCATATCTGAAGTACATTGATCTGCTCGCGTAGACTCTCACTGATCTGAATGATTATATTACACCTTCCCAGGCTTGCATCAAGCCCGTACAACAATCTAACGCACCACAAAACGACCGTGCTCCGGGAGATGCCGCAGTACGTTTTCACCCTGCTCCACGCGGTTCTCCAGCAACTTAGAATCGCAGACAGTAATTCAGATAGACGCAAGTGGTACATATTACGAAGTCGGCCGCACGAATGGAGACCCACAGAAACTCCAAACTGCCGAAATCAGCCTGAACGACTGTCTCGCATGCAGGTGACGTCGTGTGCCGTCTCTTTCTTTCTTTCCCTGCAACTCATCGAACGCACACAGCGGCTGCATCACCTCCGCCGAGTCCGTCCTAATCACCCTCCAATCACACACCGAGGTCCTCTCCGTGCTCGCGCAGAACCCGAGCCCAGGATCGCCGGGGCACCGCGTCCCCGTGCTCTCGATCGCGCCGCAGTCTCTCGCCTCCCTCGCCGCCGCGCTCCCCGCGCCGGTCCCGGTCGCGCGCATGCTGCGCCGCGTGCGGGCGTTCGCGATGCGCACGCTCGGCTTTGCGCATGTGTTCGATACGACGTTTGCGCGGGAGATCGCGCTGCGCGAGCACGCGCGAGAGTTTTTTGAGCGGAAGGAGGGCGCGCCGGGGGCGCCGCCGCTGCCCATGCTTGCAAGTGCGTGTCCTGGGTGGGTGTGCTATGCCGAGAAGACGCACGGCGAGATGCTGCCGTTCATCGCGGCGACGAAGAGCCCGCAGCAGGTGATGGGCACGCTCGTCAAGGAATGGCTGGCTGCGCACTACTGGGATAGGCGGTACGTTTTCGACCGGTTCGTGTGTCCCTGTGTTTGATGTGCTTTTTTAGCCCGGATGAGATATATCATGTCGCGGTGATGCCGTGCTATGACAAGAAGCTCGAGGCGTCGCGTTCTGATTTTTACAATGATCACTACGCGACGCGCGATGTCGACTGCGTGATCACGACAGGCGAGCTCTTGCTGCTCGCCCAGGAGCACGGCGTCGACCTTTCTCTCCCGGTCCCAGGCGAGGACGATACTCCCACTCCCACACCCTCAACCACGCCCACCCTCCCAGACCTCCTCACGCCCCCAGGCTCCTCCTCCGGCTCCTACCTCCACTCGCTCATCCTCGCCGTCGCACGCGCCTCGCAGCGGCCCCTCACGCTAGAGTCAAAGGCCGTCCGCGGCAACGCCGACTACGTCGAACACACGCTACGCGACGCGTCCTCCGGCGACACCGTCTTCCGCGGAGCGACGTGCTACGGCTTCCGCAATCTGCAGAACGTCGTCCGGCGCGTGGGGCGCGCGGCAGGCGTCCAGGTCGGGCGCGGCGCGGCCGGCCGCCTGGCGGGCGGTCTGCGGAGCAGCGCTACCAGAGGTGCAGCCGCAGCGGCGTACGACTATGTAGAGGTGATGGCGTGTCCGGGGGATGCGTCGGCGGCGGCGGGCAGCTACGTGCGCCTGAGAGAAACTTGAAGACGAGCGTGGACCCCGCTGCCGAAGCGCCGCTGTGGAATACGCGCGCCTTGGACACGTGAGGTCGACCGTGCCTATTGGGGCGGCCCGGCCCGGCCAGGGCCAGGGTCGGGTGACCTGAGCAACAAAGGCAACAACAAAGCCTCCTCGGGAGCGGAATCGGAATCGGAGCACGATCGCGTTGAGGCGCTCGTTGCGCGCGTGTTTCTAGATCTAAGCGCACCTACGCGTCCGCAGCAAGAGCAGGAGGTTGGCACGGGAGCAGGATCGGGACCGGGACCAGAGAGCAGGACACTGGATGAGGCATGGCGACGTGGATTGTTTCGGACAGAGTACCGCGCTGTGGAGAGCGAGGTGGTCGGACTTGGAGTCAAGTGGTGATGCAATAGCCAGAAATGGAAATGGATGTGAAATTGATGGATTGCTGTATCGATGATACTGATCCGCGCTGTGGAGTGTTCGTGTCCGGATGGAGCAATCACCGGTTGGAGTAACGGAACGACGGAATGGCTCTTTGATCTCGACGTTTCAGAAACCTGCTCAGGGTCATTCGCACTAAGCGACTTCAAAAGGCCCGTGTATTTGTGACCTGCTACTAAGAGGATCTAAGTACGTGGGCTGTGCTACATTGGATATTTGCTTTCAATGACGTAGTGGTGAGATACACTAAGATGATGATTGGTTGGAGCCCCACAGGGCGTCGGCGGATGCGTGCGTATTTGCAAACGAGTCGTGACGGTGGCAATCGAACATGCGGGTTGAGGCGATGGGATGGTGATGGGGATGGAGAAGGGACCGAACGAGTGCTAGCGCCTGCGCTGCTGCTGGCCAGCTCCGCGGTACCAATAATGGCAATCTGAACAGTACTCCGGCGTGCTTGCGGTGACGGTCTCTTTTGCGTCCGGGCCGAAGAACTGTGGGGAGAGGTGGGGCAACAAAAGAATGGAGAGATGGGATCAGTGCGGGGTTGACGGAGCGGAAAATGGAAGCGACCGTACTTTCTCGCAATAACACGGCTGGCAAGCGCTTGCAGGCTGCGGGTGGGCAATTGACCACACACAATAACGGTTGCCGCAATCGATCTTGCGTAACTTCTTGGTCTGGGACGGAGAGAGGAAATGGAGATCAGTCACCATGAGCGTCTGATATGACGGGACGGCCCGAAGAAGAAAGAATGAAAAGAAAAGAAAACACGCGCGACCCGAGCCTCATTGGGACGGAAAGGGAACTTACGATAACGTAGTGCTGTGACGTGCGTGTTAGGTACAGAATTTAGACGCAGAACATCGGAACGGCTACTCACACCACATCCGTACTTTGTACCTTCGCTGTGGGATTCGGAACGCGTAACATGAGCAAACGAAGGTGGTAGGGGTGTGGAAAGGGGGGAACCTACGTTTCGAGGTTACACATAGCGATGGTGAGGGGGAAGCGTCGAACAAGTCAATGGGTCTCGGGAGAGGAAGGATTGGTTAGAGGGAAGTTAGTTGTATGGATCTGGGGGATTAGCTGGATGGTAAACGGGGGATTATAGAGGGAATATATAAGGAGTAGGGAGAGGTGGTAAAGAATGAATGTGGACAAGTCTATGAGCTGACCGAGTGGCCAGCCAAGCCTCGATCATTTTATTTTATTTTAATTTATGTGACATACACTCCTTGTCACAGATTATTCGTCACACCCCCCAGCTTTGGCCAACTCAACCCAACGATGATGACCTCCACCTCCACTTTCACCCCCACCACCCGTTCGAGAAC
>JAKELH010000105.1:0-202741 GCA_021525015.1 Lactarius pseudohatsudake | reverse complement strand
TATATAATGTCCGAAGCTGAGCCATTCAATGGTAGTGACTTGTAGTTCCAACTTTTGGATGGACGCGATAACATTGGAATGTTTATATATGATGCGCAGCAAACCGACTGGGCTCGTCGGAGACCACCTAAAAAGGAAGGATAAGCGGTGGTTCAAACTGGAGCGCTCGGCTCTCAGCTCATCCAATTGTTGAATGTTGTTCAGCTACATCACCTTCGCTTCACGCTGAAAAATGACTGAATACACTGTGAGTCCGAAGTCTGTTGACTCGAAAATACAAGTCTCGGACTATGTTATTCACCCGTTAGCTACAGATACACCAGTTCCCGATGTTGAAGCAATCGTCGCAGCCGAGGATGAAGAGGAAACGGACGAGGGAGAGATTCTCTAAGTCACACACGTCGTTCATTCATGACAATCTACGTATATTTTATAGGTGGACTCTTCGATGACGAGGAGATGTCGAACGATGAGGCAGATGTCGTCTCACGTGCTGGCCTTTCCGACATAGGAACTTCTATAAAGGACCTCCAAGATGAGGCAACGAGAATTGTGGCAACAGCTAGGAACAATACGCGGTCCTCATACACAACATTTGAAGACATTCCCCTGCCATTTCGAGTGCCGCGCTCGACCGATCCTAGTATATGGTCCGTCCGGGTGAAGGTTGGTATTTTGCATTATCTGTAAACAGATACTGACGCCTGATGGACAGCTTGGTCGAGAAACCGATGTCGTATTCCAGATTTGCCGTCGATGTCTTGCGCCGAGTGAAATCCACCCGCCAGCCATTGCGTCAGCCTTTGCTCTGTCCTCTATACCGGGATATGTGTTTATTGAGGCGTTCGACGTCAGAGAAGTTCGTCATGTGGTGAAAGGCTTGGTTATTATCCGCGACAAGCAACCACAGTTCATTGCGCCAACAGAATACGTTGGAATACTCTCCCACCGGCACAAACGGTCCGCTGGGATGGAGGTTGGACAATGGGTGCGCTGTATAGCCGGTCGATATCGCGACGATGTTGGGTATCTCTACGAATCAGATATCTCAATCCAGGGGGACGTCGTTGTGATATTCGTGCCCCGAATCCCTCAATCGGGAGGCAAGCGGAAGAGAGATGGTCGGCCGGCCCCACAGGTATGGACCATTGCAGAGCTCGCACAGCAATATGGCCAGAGGAAAGTAAAGGTTCTCGGTCCCAACAAGTTCGTCTTTAGAGGGAGCGTGTACGAGGACGGGCTCGTCATGGAGCACATTCCATCGTCCTATCTTCGTGTCTTGGGATATTCTCCTCAGAACATTACGCCGTTCGTGCAGTCGGCGATGGTCCGATCTCATCCGCCCTTCTACCCATGTCTCAAGCGCTTCGTGCAGGATTCGACTCAAGTAGGCGATAGGATACTGGTGGTGTCCGGAGAATACGCTGGCATTATCGGCCGCACCGAAAGAATCCAAGATAATGTTGCGGACGTGGTTACTCAAAGCCCTGAGCAGCATTCCGGACTGATCATTCGCGTCGCTTTGCGCGACCTAATTCCCTATTTTCTCCCAGGTGATAACGTCAAGAACCGCTGGACAGACTCCTTTGGTATGGTGGTCGCCATTGACCACGTCGAACAGAAAGTAACCTTTCTGGACAGGGAAGCCAACGCAGAGGTGCGCCCACCCTCTCCTATCCTCTTCCATTTCCCCTGATTGATTTCTGGACTACATAGATCGATACGTCGACACTCAGCATCCAGTTCTTTAGTTCTCCCCTTCGATTTTTCCGTTTCACTCCGGGTCTCTATGTCGAATTCCCTGGGAAAGGCGGTGCGACGCACCGGGGTCGCATATTACAAGTACCAGACGGCAGCATCGCCCAAGTCATTGATGAAGTAAGCGGGCAACATGTAAGTCTAGGTCCATATCGTCAACGACGAACTCATGACAAGTTCAGATCAATATCGACCTAGACGACATAACGGTATCAGGGGTCCAAGCCGCTGCTTTGCATAGGTCCGAGCACCGTCGCATTTGGGAGGGGAAGCGAGTAATGATCACGAAAGGCTCCCTCAAGGGGTATCACGGCCTCGTCAAGGCTGAAGATCCAAATGGTGTTGATGTTGAGTTGGACGCGAAGATAGCGTCGCACGGTCTCGCAAAGCAACACTTTCAGTATGGTGAATTTCAAGTGGAGTGCGTAATGTGTTGCCCGCGAATGCTCCTTGCATCTCACAAACCTTTCTGACAGACCTATTTCAATGCCAGTAGTAGCATCACTAAGTCGTCTGAATCGTACCCCCCCTCCAGAAGATGTGCCCCGTGCCATCACACCAGAACCAGAAGAACCCGAGGAGAACACATCATGCTCTCGGGTCTCCCTTCAAGGACTCAGTGAGTCATTAGTCACCATTCGAGCGTTTTGTGTGCTTATTCCGAGTAAGCCCGGACACACTGGCTCTTTGCGGAAGAAATCCAGGGAGTGCTAAGGGAAGAATGCATTCCATTCCATGTTCGGGGCATTCCAGCGCTGTCTCCACATACTGGTTTGAATGGATTCACGGCAAAGACGGTACCTGTGGTAAACCAGAAGATTCTACCAGAACCGAACGAAGTCATCGTGTCTGTGGTCCAGAGGAGGAAACCGACACAAATTTCCATCGACCCATCAAACCTCGTACCTTGGACACCATCTGAAGGGAATAAGGTTGTCATTATCGGACGCCGTTGCACCGGACAAGTGGGGAAACTACTCAAGCTGGAACATGAGTGCTGCACCATTGAGCTTGAGTCTTCTGGAGAAATAACATTATTTATGGTCGAGGACGTTGCAAACGTACTAAAAATATGATTTACATATGTAAAGTCAATTACCCGTCACCTTGCTTGAGTCACAAGGTCATATGCCAGGTCGAAATTCCGGGCGTTTTTTTTTTTTGATCAATTTTTATTACCGGGATAAATTCCGGGCTTTTCGACCACACCGTCAAACAAAGTCTTGGGACAAATGTGGATGGGACAAATGGACGAACAAAGTCGTATTACAACTAGGACTAGGACAAACAGAGTCTTCACAAAGTTGTGCACACTCCAGATAACGCACTGCGTGCACCAACTGTTTAGTTTACATGGCCAAACAAAGGGACAAATGGACGAACAAAGTCGACATGCGGACAAGCATGCGGATTACAATTAGGACAAACAGAGTCCTCACAAAGTCCGAAAGTCGTGCAGAAACACAAATAAGAGCCCACTGCTACGACGCACTGCTCGACGCCTAGTAATTACAGTACTAGTGACTTCCATTATTTTCCGGACCAGAGTTAACTTATTGACCGACGGCCCGACGAGGCGATCCGGTTCTCCGACCTCTATCGGCCGTGTAGTAGGTGGGTACTTGTCCGTCAATTGCATAAGCAGGCCTTCCTTTTTCTTCCCCCACGCGTGCGTACCGAGCATGTACAGTACAGTACCAAGTAATGAGAATTCTGTAGGATTGAAATGTCTTGTAGCGATGTCTGCCTTCCTTTCTCAATAGACGTCATCACTCACTGTTAGTGAGCCTTGCTGTCTGTTTCAGGGACGATCCTCAAACGCGAATCAGGCATTTGGCTCGTTCGCAGAACAAAGACCCAACGGATTCGTGCTGTAATTCAGGTGTACCGGAAGGTCTGTCAAAGGCTGTTGCCCACTTCTGTCGTTCATTAACTCATATGTCTCTATCCAGGAAAACTCAGGTGACCAGCAGCTGGACTTTTCCAATCCTGCCACTTTGCCGCCTTGTATATCTCAGCCCATGCGGCGCTACGGAAATTTCAGTCGTTCGAAGGTCGTGCGGTTCTCGTCCACCGCAACTCACGCCCATCTCGACACCTCCCTTTCATATTTTCATCTCGCTCCATTCGTCGATCACACGGGCCATTCACCATCTACGCCACTCGTAACTGACCATTCCTGCTTTCCGTCTCATTTTGTTCCGCGTTCTGTATCGCCTCGGGACGTTCCTACGCTCTTTCTGTCTCGACTCCCTCTACCCTTTCAACTCGTTCATAAGTACAGGGGTCCCTGTAATCATCCCTTCCTTGCTTAATACACTCAGCGCCGTGTCGCCATGAGCGCTAATATTGGGTAGACGTACCCCGCGTTGGCAACCTCCTGATACCTCAGCTAAGTCCATCCTTTGTCCGGACGGCTTACTGACTCGCATATATATGCTCTTTTTATTGTTTTCATAGTCTGACCTTTTGTCTTGATTGGGAAGCCATCTGCTTCTTTTGTCTTCTCTGGCGTTTTGCGTTTTATTGTCAACGAATTTAATAAATGGCGAAGAGGCATCGGTATACCGAGTTGACTTAGATATTCCCCACATGGCCAATCCCAATTCTTCTACGCCTCAATGTGCCGTACCCTCCCAACCGCATGGTCAATCACAGTCATCCCCTGGCTTCGCCGGTCTCTCAGTGGAGTCCGTTCTCACATTACCTCTCCACACCGCTGACTGGTTATAGGCGAGCCATCGTGAGGACTCTGAATTTCTGGCTGCCAATGAGGCCACCCGCCCCTTCCAATTTACTGGCGAAACGGAAGATGAAGCTGTCGAGCGGCACCTCGAAGGCACGTATTTGGATCCTGCCACAGGCCCAGGTCAGTAGAAAAATGCTTGACTCGCTTGAAGCTCACTTTACTTGTAGGAGGTCTTCCTAATGCCCTGTACACCGGACTCGTTAACGCTGCTGCTGAGGCAGCAACCCTATCGGCCTTGAGAGCCCTGCAAAATGGGACTCTGAACCTGCCTCGCAGTACACCTGCTCCTCGTGACCCCTCGAGCCCAGATGGAAACGAGTCTGAGACAGGTGATCTCCGGCCTTTCAAGAGTACGTGGCCCTGTGTTCTGGCGGATATGTAGTGTGAGTTTTTTCCCCAGGACCCCCAGGGAAGAAGAGGGTTCCTCGTCCTAACGAGGACAAGCTCGTAGATGTATGTTATTTACACTCGCGCTTTTGGTCACAACTGATGTCATATAGGAGGCAATGCGCAAGTTCCTCGAAAGCATGGGGGCCCTCGCAAAAAAAGATTACTTTCCTGATCCCCCCGACGAAGGAATAGTCAAGGCGTACGAAGAGCATGGCCTTTTGGGACCGGATCCCAGCGCCCCTCGCGTTTGCTTGAAGCAGACGTTCAAGGGGAAATGGAACAAAGAGGTGGTAGACATACTGACGACAAAGTTCATCTCGGCAGTCAAGCTGGGGACGTACAAATCTGTCCAACACACTTGGCCCCAAATGACGGAGGACAACGTGAGGAAAAGGTGCCAAAGCAAACTGTACAGATCGCAACGCACTTCCTTGAACCCCCCAAAGAGTCCTGAGTCGGATAAGATTAACCGGATGCATCAGAGGCGGCAAGAGGTGTGTGTCCTCTCGTTGTACGAATCGCAATTACTGACATTAAGTAGACATATTATAGAAGGAGGAAGATCCACGCCTTAAACCATCATAGGAACCCAGAAGCATGGAACAACGTCGCGCTATTACTTGACGCTCTTGGCACTCTGGGTACTAGCGACGACGAGACTGACAATGATTCGGAACACTTGAACCCTGACCGGCGCTTTAAGAGTGTCCGGCGTGTTAATATGGGTTTCCTGAATCCTGCTATAGCTCAAATATGGGCTTCTGTCGAGTCATATCCGGCTTCTCTCCGCCCCTCGCGTGGCAATCGCGCGTTTAAGCGCATCTCCAAAGCCAAATCAACTAGCAAAAACCGCATGCCATTGTCAGGGCTGCCAGTTAATTTCTACGATCCTCAATGGCTCGAGGCGAGTCCCTCTCGTTTTCAGAGGGGCGTAAAAGCAGAGGTCCCTCTTCCTATCCTGGTGGGTTATTGCCCATCTGTAATATTAGGCGTGAAGCCTCACTACAGTCCATAGGTACCGCATGGCATGGATTGTGATGAGGACAACGACATTGACATGGACCACGATCGCGACTAGTATCTGCGCCATTTATTCGAAAGACTACATTGATACGCCTAATGTCTCCCTAGTCTCTAGGTCCTCGCTAGATACATTCCTTACTATACGTTCCATGTACTTACAACTTAGACAAGAGACATCTCTCCTCGCGTTTTAGGTCTCAAAGGGTTCAATGCAGCCAATAGTTTGCGTTCCCTAGCGATCAGAGACAGTTTAAGCTATCAACTCGGACCCTAAACGCCTCTACTTTATACGCAGTCATCTAATCATAATCAGTGAAAGTTCGCCCGCATGGCGTCATGAAGGCTAGCCCAGTGGTACGGGAAGTAGGGTAGGGCACGCGAATAAGGTCAGTGATAAATATAGTAAGAAGTCGATCTGCAGCCTATTTTTTGAACAGGAAAGGCGACGATACATTCCAGCGTCAAATACCAGGACTTAAATACATTATATTAGTGGAAGACCGGAAGACTGGAAGCCATGGGTTATCGCCCTACAATATTACCTTATCGGCACGTGATTGGTAACGAACGGCCGTGTAGCGGGTGGGTTTATTAGCTACTCCGGTAAATTCCGAAAACGCTTTTCCTCTTGCATGTATCGTGCGCGTATCCGCACCGCACTCGCGGACCAGATCTCGTGTATTCGATTGCTTACAAGTAGAACTAGGGACTATTAAAAGTCCTGGAAATGAGCGAAGGTCAGCGAGCTCGTCTTCCATCCAGATAATATTACTGACTCTGTTTAATGGCTTCATTACCATGATTTTATAGTCCCAGTCTCGGCAGATAGCATGGTAAATTTTCCGACTTCCCGGTACGATCGTCACTTCTTTCTGTGTCTCTGATGACCATAAACTCGCACCAAACTCCGGGTAACGTGCGAGGGGGTCTGGTAGAGATGTCGTAGGCGTAAGATAGCGGTGAACCGCTAGCAATATATGTGATGTATTGTTCTGTCTCACCAGGAAGATCGCACGAATCATTCCCGGTACCAGGGCAGGGGCATCGCCTGCTTCGTGAAAGAAAATGACGCCATGACTTTCCGACGTTCGGTGAGTGGCGAATTCATGTTCGTTGATTGTCACCCTGTCCTGAAAGTCTGCTTGCTCAAGACAGTGGAAAAACCCTGACTCGCGTTGCAGGTCCTTCTCACTCTTCTTCGCGTCTCGAATGGCCTCATCCAGTGGCTTCGATTTTGCTATGGCTTTTTTTGGTTTCGAAGAGGGTTCATCCGTGGAGCTTTCGCCTCAGATACTGTGCACGTCTCAGGTATGTACCTACCCCTTTGTTCGGTGTTGAATGATCGTCCCGTAATCACGACGCCATCATTCCACCCATCTAGATTACTCAAACGCCCGTGCATGGTCGACTTGGCACAGAACGCTGCAAACATTGTCTTCTCCATTTGTCCTTTGTTTCCGTAAGGGTTACGACAACAGCAGGAAAGGGACATCGCTCACCCAGTTAATTGATCGTGCTCGAGCGCTGCAGGTCGCCTATGACCCTTTCGAATGGGAACATCCACCATCCCCTGTTCGTGAGCAGGGCGTTGACGTGGTTGGGGCGGAAACGCTCGTTTGGATGGGGGTCCTTCAACGTTTTGAGGTAATTCTTCATAGTATTTGTGTACTTTTCGATGTGGGTCGCCCAACGAATCGCAGTGGCGAGCAGGAAGGTACTGTGCACCAGCTTTGCTCTGTGCTCATCCGTCGGTCTCCCTGACGCAATTCGCTGTGTCTTGATGCGAAGCAGAGACACTGGGATATCAAACTCGAAGCACGATCTCCACCCATCAGCCTTCAGTCTACCCTGGGACACTTGACCTAAATCGGCTGGAGGGGCGGCGTGCCATCGAGGGCGAACAGTAGCCGCTATGTCGTCCCGGATTCGTACCTAGGGATCCATTGATGGACTACAAAGCTGGCCATCTTATCCGCTTGCACATAGGTTTTAACTGCCCCGGGCATTATCACAGCGTCTTTATATTTTTTTCGACCTCCCTTAACATGCGCCGTTGCAGAACTCTTATTGGTTTGTCCTGGCCTTGTTTTTGTTGTTTTGCGGACAATCACTTGACAGATACAATACCATCGCGATCGGAGTTCCGCCCAATGCTATTGTCCCCCCTCCCCCCGAACGGTACCGTATTGCTTCGCTACTCTTTCTCCTTGTTCTTGGTTATTAATTGATATCCCTCACGCCCAACAACCGCCCACTCAGCGCCTATTCCAGAGACTTTAAATGCCACGACCTATGGACTCACTCACATAATGCCTTGCGTACGGTCCCCTCGCCGCTTCCTCCCTCACTTCCCTCCTGGTTCTTTGCAATGTCGTTTCAGCCCGGAGTTGGTTTCTCCGTTCACTCATGCCATGAAGCTTGTGTTCGCCAAGTTGGATAATGGTCCCACAGATGGGACTTTACGGTCTCCACCTCCGTCGCCACTTACACCGATTGCGCCCACATCACTCGTACCAAAGCCTTCGGGGGAAGTCGCCCGTGTCGACCGTGGGGGGTACACGTTGAGAGACGTCCTCGAACAAGAGCACGGGTGGGAAGATGGCCTTTACTACAAAATCAGGGTATAATCTACTTGTTCGTAACACGGCTATCACACTCACATTGTTCTTAGGAAAGAGTACGTTGCTTGGCTGACGAATATCTGGAAACGTCCCTGCCCTATTCTGCTCAAGCAGAACAACCTGATAGACTTGCTCTTGTCTGCGAAACGGTGTGATATTAATTTTTCTCCGACCACGTGGACGTGCAATCAATCGCAGTACATAGGCCTCTAAAGAATATCCTATCCTCCTCGAGTACGAAGGAAACTGGGTCGTACATGACTATCTACGTATCTACTTGAAAAATAGCTCACAAAAAGCTAGGAAAGAGCAACAGCTTAAGGATAATGAACTGGAAACCGCCGCCAAGGGAAAAGCTAGAGGTGTGTGCGCCCCTGGATCTTCAGTAGCGTTAATCTCACTGTAGACTCAATTAGCCAATTGACCGTCTAGACTCCCAGCTGCGCACCAGTTTGATGGTAAGCGCTGCGATATATGTCAATGCGATAGTTGTTGACCATTTCCTTGGCTTCTCCCAGTTGATTTTCCTTTTTGTCGAATCCTGATATGGTCATGTTCGACATACGAGCACCTGCAAACGATAGTCGTGTTATAGCTATTCGATGTGTGCGTATGTCGCCGCCGGCCCAGATATAACCTGGCACCTGACTCGGCCGACTCTCGGTGCACCTCTGTGTCCGTGGCAAAGACGTCAAGCAATACCATACTATTGCTCTCCTGGTTTGCTCAGTGAGGTTGGAATCGTAACGCTGTATTTGAATTGGTCGGGGGTTTCTCTCGGTTGGCTTCGCCACTCACCTGAGTGCGCAAGGTGCCGTCGGCGTAGCCGCCGCGAAAGCGCAGACAGTTAATGCTCGGGATTGCTCGCGGTGAGCGTGGAGTGCAACTTCAATGGCTCGGAGGTTTCGTTCGATTGCTTCGCCCACTCGCCCCAGTGCACAAGACGAGGTTGGTGTAAATGTCGCGAAAGTACCGACATCTAGCGTTCGGGCGATGTTCACGCAACGCACCGTGAGTTCCCGTCGAAGATACGCAATCGATTTCAAGTTGCTTTAGTGCTATGTACATTCCCCCTCTGCCACTCAGACCTGCTCAGCGCCCTCTCCAGGGGCCGCCACTACGTTGTGAGGTAGCGCGAGTCGCAGCGGCAGCGATTGGTTGAAAACGTCGCCTGAACGAGTCGTGATATTGAGGCGCGCGGTGAGAGTCGCTTCTACCCGCCATCCCATCCTCCTCATCTAAGGAAGGTAAGCAACGGTTAATGGCGCAAAGGAGGCGACTCACCAGGTTTTCCAAAGGTCCAATGACCCTCCTTCTAACCCATTCCCAGGCGAACCGAAAGAGCGAACGAGCGATTTGTATCAAGATCTTGGCCTGGTAAGCAAGTCGCCTGTTGGAAAGGGCATGAGTCGCTCACCATTTGGAGACTAGTGTTGGAAGGGCGGGGGTGTAAGACAGGCGTCGACGCGCGAGGAGAACGAGCGCCGGCGTTGACGTGTGCGGGAGAACGAGCGCCCGGGGGGCTCCTTGAACCGCTACCGTGGTTTTGCCCACACCCAGATGGATCGAAGACGAGTTCTGGAGAGGGCATTGCGCTTACGCCTCCTGCGCATTTGTTTTTTTCTCATCTATTACCGTCATAATACATTGATATCAATCTCCAACTGCGGACTGTTATAATAGACTACTTGAGTTAAGTCCTCCCTGGGTACGACGGAGACACCGCACGCACGCCCACTCTGTAACCCTCAAACCCGCACACCCCACCCCACCACACTTTCGACATCTATCTTGCCCGCCAACGAGTCCACTTCAAGACGTAGGATTCGGATGCGCACCCAACCCACGAAGACACGACTTACGTGGCGAAGCACGTGCCAACCTTAACCCTGGACGGGAAGTCGTGCCATACCCTTCTGGGGGTGGGGAGGGACTTAGACGAACGAGTGGGAGGTGGGGGCGGCGGAGCGTAGGACTATGGGATAACTGGGATATAACCGGGATATAACCGGGATATAGATATATCCCGGTGCTGTGGCGACGCGCGTGCCAACATCAACGCTGGACGGGAAGTCGTGCCCAAGGTCGTGCCATTCCCTTCTGGGGGCTTAGAGAACGGTGGGAGGTGGGAGCGGCGGAGCATAGGACTTGGCAATGGGATATAACTGGGATATAACCGGGATATAGATATATCCTTATCTCCATTATCGGGCCGATAGATCACTATCGGCCGATTTATCGCGAGTGTATAAGTTGACCATTCTTATTCTAAATTTGCAGCTGGATTTGTAGACGCTATTTACATCTCATTTTATTTAATATAAGTGGATAACTTTGCAAACTCCGTTGTGTTGAGCTAATTAAAGCTCGTTAAGACCAAAATAATAGAGTGAGGTATGTCTATATAATGCGCCCGATTATTCGCGTCGGCTGATATAACAATCAAGTTTAGATACATTCGGAAATAATCAGAGCTCTGTTAAGCAAACGACTAATATCTAATTGTTCGAGTGTTTTTATTTATAATTGTCTGACACATAAGGAGAGGTCTACAAATTATTCTATTGTCTCAATATAATTTGCGATAACAATCAAGTCAACTTAGTGGCCAATATATTGGACATTAATCGATCCCTTAGTTGACTATAAGCAGACTCCGCTTACCCGCTCCTGCCCGCCGTGACAGTAATTCCAGAATACAACACTGAATCGGTTTGAGTTTAGTTTAGCGCTAATCGGTATTTCGCCCGCACGGCCAGGGCGAAATGTCCACTGGCATGGCAACATTTGCGAGAAAAACCGATGAGCAACAAGCGCTTGCGGTGCGGTCAACATTGCATCGCCTCATACACTGGCAGGGGCATTCACTCTTAACGCCTTCCACCCTAATACATTGTGTCCTCCCCAATTGACCCACGCCATAATCTTCAATGTCCCGAGCTCACCCCGAGGGTATCGACATAGCCGAGGCCGGTGTAGTCCCGGGAACAGGTGCCTTGCTCCACTTAGCTCTATCCTCGCCGCCCCCACCAGCCACTGACGCCCCACAGGTGATCACCAGTACCCACCTCAGTCGGCGCAGAATCAAGCGTCGCAGGGTGCATCTAACTTCGTCGATGGCTCCGGGCCTATCTTTTCAATGTACTTGGAAATGGCGACCGAAGAAGACAAGAAAATGGTCGAAGCATGGCAAGCGGATGCTGATGGGATTCTCATCTTTGTGCGTCACTATCTTCCAATGCTATGCACTGCTTCATTGACTCATCTCTGTTAGACCGGTTTATTCTCTGCCGCTGTCGCGTCCTTGATCTCAGTGTCCATTCAAGACATCCGACCGAATCCACAGGATACCTCCAACTTCTACCTCGAAAATATCTATCAGACTCTCGCCGATCCAAATCGATCTGACATCTCTAGTTCCCTCCCTGCTTCCCCGCCCCCATTTTCCCCACCAAACTACGCAGTCTGGGTGAACGCGCTTTTGTTCTTGAGTTTGGTCATCAGTATTAGCTGCGCTCTACTCGCGACCTTGCTTCAGCAGTGGGCACGGCGATATCTCAAGGTCACTCAGCCACGTTACAGTCTACACAAGCGAGCACGGATCCGTGCGTTCTTTTTCGAAGGCGTCGACAAGTTTCTCCTTCCGTGGGCAGTTGAAGCGCTGCCGACCCTGCTGCACGTTTCCCTGTTCCTGTTCTTTGCTGGAATATCTGTGTTCCTGTGGAACGTAAATCTGACGATTTTCAAGTCGGTGGTGTCATGGATTGGGATTTGCACTTCTCTGTACGGATGCATCACATTCGTCCCGATCTTTCGCCATGACAGCCCATACCACACCCCACTCTCGTTGCCGGCATGGCACATTGTAGCCGGGATACAACTGGTCACATTTCGGATCCTTCAATGGTTCACCTGTTTTACGCTCTTTATTTTTCCGTGCCTTTGTTTTGGACCTCTTTCTCTTATTCGGTTTGCTGAAAATGCCTACAGTCGCTTTCAATCCCTGGGGGAAAGTAGTCATCGCAAATTGCTCGTGCAAGGCATGCGGAAAACGGTCGAGAAAACATCTCTGAATTCGCCTTCGGCGATCGATACCCGCGCGTTTCTGTGGACGTTCGACAGTTTGGACGAAGATCACGAGCTGGAGCACTTCTTTTCCGGCTTACCTGGCTTCCGCAGCTCGAACGTGGTCGACGATCCTCTGCCCAGTCTCACCGAAGAGCAAATGTTGAAGCTTTCGACGGCATTGATTGGATTGTTGGACCGCACATTCTCATCCGACTTACTCCCTCACCAGGTCAAAAGCCGGCGAGCTGTTGTATGCGCCAAGGCGATCAATTCCGCAGACATTTCCAAATCATTGTATGTGCGGATTCTCGATAGAATCTTGTCCGAAGACCAGTATGGGCCAGTGCAATCTGCCGAAATTGCACATTTTGTGAGAGGCTGGGGCGAGGGCAAGGATGTAGAAACTACTGGGATTATCCAAGCCATAGTTTTTGGTATTATTGCAAGGGCACGACGGCGCGACGACTCTTGGTTTATTCTTGCCTCCAACGAACTGGGCGTCCCGGAACCTGTCCTCCGAGACTACGCCGCGCAGGGGGACACTTTGTCACTTGCCATATTGACTCACATTACTCGCCGGCATTTTAGCCATTTCCGGCGAGCGTACGGGTGGCAGATATATGCGTACTTTATGGTTCTAGAAGCGGCTTCCAGATTCGATGTCAAGAACACGTCACCTGAACAGCAGCACGAGTTCTGTGCACTCTGGACTCAATTAGTTCTAAAAGCCCAGAATGACAACAATATGATAATCGCAGCGTATATCCTCAGACCGATTCGCAAGATTTACGTCACCCTACATCAAGATACCGATGCTGCCCCTACAGCTTTCTCCGCCTCCACTAGCGACAACGACGACATTCTGTGGCAACCAAGTTCGTATCCACTGTGCAACATCCCTGGTCATCATTCCGACCCTACACTTTACATCCACGATGACTCTGCCTCCGCAACCATTGCTCGCACCGGCGCGAATGATGACGCTGCGCTGCCACCTGCCTCCCTTGCCAGTCTCGATGCACCTTCCTCCATACCTACCTCACTTCACGCCCTCAACGGCCCCACCGATGTCCCACTTCCTGACAACTTCGACCCCGTTCATCAGGCAACCACCGAAAGCCTGCACATTCCCGTTACCTCACCGGGTCCAGCCGCCGGTGGTGCACCTGCCCCTTCTCTTTCTTTTACCTCCCTACCCGACGCCGTTTCCCTCCAGCACGACGCAGACCTCCAGACGCCTTTCGATACAACAAATCTCCCATCTTCAGCTTCTTCTAACCCAGTTCTCGACAACATATTTCCTACAGGTCCGACGTTGTCTTCACACTTGCCCATCACTCGATCTGACCTCTCATTGTCTTCCCTAGAATCTCATCGCTCGATAATAGTTACTACTACTCCCAGCGCTTTTCTAGGACCGACCTCTGCGCCCGATCTGGGTGCTGGCGCCGAAGGCGAAGGTGGCCCTCGGCCTGGTTTTCGCAAGGAACAGGACGCCCCTGACCTCCCTTCGGTGAATCGCGCAATCCACGCAAACACTACGGCTACCCTAGATTTTACACCGCAATTGCCATCGGTTACTGACTCGGACGTAGCCATCCCGGGTGCTTCACTTCGGGAACCAAACGCTGAGCGTTCAGGAGATCGTCCTTCGAATCCTTCGCGTTGTCGGTACGATATCGTTTGACCGTCCCTCAACCTGAGATGAGTGCGCGCGATTGAGTATATTCCTATTGGGCTCCCGTTACCACTAGACTAATACTACCCACTTTTCATCGTCCTGTGTACGTATGTTCGTATCACGCGGTACAAATACGGCAGCCAAGCACGTGTAAACTCGAATAAAGTGGTAAAATGTGTCTTAACGCTGCCCGAGCTCACGGACGCACCTTGCAATGACGCGGAAGCCTCACCTGGGTATCCATCTCTATCTCCTCAGCCTCGATAGTGTCTGAATACTGGCTGCTTGCGTCCCTTGAAGAGAGTCGAGCATCTTACAAAATCGATACTATGGAGCCATTCTGATGGGGAATAAGGGGGGATAGTATGGCAACCGCGGCAGCTAATCTAACCGATTGACGGGTCTGTGAATACGAAAATATATACATGACGTGTGGTCGAGAGAACGCTGCTACAGTAGCGTCGACATCGAAAACACGAGGACCTGGTAAGCGTTTGAAATTGACGTAGGAACACCAGCCTAACACGTGAATCTCAGACTGCTTTCTTGCCGCTGCCTTGGCTGCCTCGTTACAGTGTCTGGAGAAAGTGACGATGTGTCGACCACGCAGGCGGGCCGGGCTATCGTGCAAGGAGCGCTGTTGTTCATGCGCTCCCTCTTGCGGATCAGATACGTGCTCAGCGTCTGCGCGAGCTTGACTGTTAATAAGCCAACGCTAATGGCTTTTTAATTTATGTCGGCGTAAATGCGGGGTCATTCTCCAGGAAGAAAGAAAAGAAAAGAAAAGAAAAGAGTTTGGCAAGGGGGCGGAGGGAAGGGTTACCATTGATGGCACAGCACCCAACTTTGGTGGCGGAGACGTACCGTATTCCCCGGTGGCGTCTGCATGGGCAGGCATGTTGCCGAGTGGGCAGGTCATCCAGCCCGCCCCTCAGGAATATCCAGGGGGGCGCGAAGAGCGCTTGTGCAGCGAGGACCGCGTAGGCCTGACGAGCGGGTCAGTTCAAGATGGACGGGGTCGGTCAGGGTCTCGGCGATTCCATCGAGCGCGGAAAGCTGAGTTGCCTGAGATGCGGGTTCTGGCGAGTGGTGGGCCGTATCTCCACATGGGGCCTGGAGAGCGAATCGTGTCAGAAGGCGACGCAGAGAGAGAGGAAAAATATGTACGGTCGCCCCGCTTTGGAAAAGACGTCGACTAAGGGCTCCAAGAGAGCGCTCTTGTCTGACGGCGTGGTCTCTCATTCCTTGAGTCACTTCTCAACGTCGGGGAGACCCGCAGTCCGCGCAGCTCAATGTTTGCGCTGGCGGGGCCTACGAGCGCGTCATAGAACGGGAGGCGGCGAGGTATATTGTCATGGGAGCGTATTGAAGGCGTTCGCCCTTAAATAAGACAGAAAAGGCCTCGCCTCGCCTCGCCTCGCCTCGCCTCGCCTCGCCTCGCCTCGCCTCGCCTCGCAACATCATTAAATAGTGGATTCTGGCTGTCCTCGACCACAAGCCTCTGTCTTATCGGTTGGGGTTGAGGTGCACGTTCGGTATCTTGTCTGCCCGACGAGATGTACCCTGCTAGCTCGGCGATCTGCGTTCCGAGTCTGCGCTGAATTAGACGCCGATAGTAATAGAGTATCCACGTACCTGGTGTTCGAAGTAACTTACCCTCTGCGAATATTGAGAAAGCTTCCGTCTCTTCACCCGGTTCACTCCCCAAAGAACTGGGGGCCATTACAATTTTAGCGAAGTATTGAATAGAGGACAAGTAATAGGAGTGAGTGAGAAGAAGACGATTACAGAAATTCCAGAATACAACACTGAATCGGTTTGAGTTTAGTTTTTAGCGCCAATCGGTATTTCGCCCGCACGGCCCGGGCGAAATTCCCTCTTGACTGCAGTAACTTACAACGTCGTTGAAGAGAGGTCTTCGCGTCAGGCTGACCCCTGTTTTTCTACCACGCAAGGCAAAAACGACTTATGGTAGCACCCAATATGAGAATTGAAGCCTATTTTGCGACAAACCATTGAGAAAAACCGTTGAGCAACAAGCGCTTGCGGTTCGGTCAACATTGCATCGCCTCATACACTAGCATTCACTCTTAACGCCTTCCACCATACATTGTGTCCTCCCCAATTGACCCACGTCATAATCTTCAATGTCCCGAGCTCAGCCCGAGGGTATCGACATAGCCGAGGCCGGTATAGTCCAGGGAACAGGTACTTAGCTCTATCCTCGCCCCCCACCAGTCACTGACGGCCCACAGGTGATCACCAGTACCCACCTCAGTCGGCACAGAATCAAGCGTCGCAGGGTGCATCTAACTTCGTCGATGGCTCCGGGCCTATCTTTTCAATGTACTTGGAAATGGCGACGGAAGAAGACAAGAAAATGGCCGAAGCATGGCAAGCGGATGCTGACGGGATTCTCATCTTTGTGCGTCACTATCTTCCAATGCTATGCACTGCTTTACTGACTCATCTCCCATAGGCCGGTTTATTCTCTGCTGCTGTCGCGTCGTTGATCTCAGTGTCCATTCAGGACATTCGACCGAACCCACAGGACACCTCCAACTTCTACCTCGAAAATATCTATCAGACTCTCGCTGATCCAAATCGATCTGACATTTCTAGTTCCCTCCCTGCTTCCCCGCCCCCATTTTCCCCACCAAACTACGCAGTCTGGGTGAACGCGCTTTTGTTCTTGAGTTTGGTCGTCAGTATTAGCTGCGCTCTACTCGCGACCTTGCTTCAGCAGTGGGCACGGCGATATCTCAAGGTCACTCAGCCACGTTACAGTCTACACAAGCGAGCACGGATCCGTTCGTTCTTTTTCGAAGGCGTCGACAAGTTTCTCCTTCCGTGGGCGGTTGAAGCGCTGCCGACCCTGCTACACGTTTCCCTGTCCCTGTTCTTTGCCGGGATATCTGTGTTCCTGTGGAACGTAAATCTGACTATTTTCAAGTCGGTGGTGTCATGGATTGGGATTTGCACTGCTCTGTACGGATGCATCACATTCGTCCCGATCTTTCGTCATGACAGCCCATACCATACACCACTCTCCCTGCCGGCGTGGCATATTGTTACTGGGATACCATATTTCATCTATGGAGTTCTTGAGCGGTTTACATGGTCGGTTTACTATCATTATGGAGCCCCGGATGGAGCCTGGAGTAAACCCTGGAAATACTTCAGAGGCCTGGAGCGAAGTTATCGCAAACTACTCGTGCAGGGCATGCAGAAGACCGCCGAGGACACCGCTCTGAAATCCCCATCGGAGATCGATACCCGCGCGTTTCTGTGGACGTTCGACAGTTTGGACGAAGATCACGAACTAGAGCGCTTCTTTTCCGGCTTACCTGGCTTCCGCAGCTCGAAAGTCATCGACGATCCTCTGCCTAGTCTCACCGAGGAGCAAATGGGGAAGCTTTCGACGGCATTGATTGGATTGTTGGACCGCACATTCTCATCCGACTTGCTCTCTGACCAGGTCAAAAGCCGGCGGGCTGTCGTATGTTCCAAGGCGATCAATCCCGCTGACACTTCTGAATCATTATTTTTGTCGGTCCTCGACAGAATCTTGTCCGAAGACCAGTATGGGCCAGTGCAATCTGCCGGCATTGCACATTTTGTGAGAGGCTGGGACGAGGGCAAGGATGTAGAAATTACTGCGGTTATCCAGGCCATAGTTTTTTGTGTTGTTGCAAGGGCACGACGGCGCGATGACTCTTGGTTTATCCTTGCCTCCAGAGAACTGGGCGTCCCAGAATCCGTCCTCCGAGACTACGCCGCCGCACAGGGGGACAGTCTGTCACTTGCCATATTGACTTACGTTACTCGCTGGCAATTTACCCGTTTACGGGAAGCGTCCTGGTCGATATATGCGTACTTTGGGGTTCTAGGAGCGGCATCCAGAGTCGATGCACACAATACGTCACCTGATCTGCAGCACGAGTTCTGTGCACTCTGGAATCAAATTGTTCGAAAAGCCCAGAATGACAACGATTGGACGATCGCATGGCGTATCCTCAGACCGATTCGCAAGATTTACGCCACTCTACATCGATATACCTATCCTACCCCTACAGCTTTCTCCGCCTCCACCAGCGACAACGACTACGTTCTGATGCGACCAACTTCGTATCCACTGTGCAACATTCCTGGTCATCATTCGGACTCTACACTTCACATCCACGATGACTCTGCCTCCGCAACCTTTCCTCGCACCGGCCCGGATGAGGACGCTGCGCTGCCACCTGCATCCCTTGCCAGTCCCGATGTGCCTTCCTCGTCCGTACCGGCCTCAATTCGTGCCCACAACGGCCTCACCGATGTGCCACTGCCTGACAACTTCCACCCCGATCATCAGGCAACCATCGAAAGCCTGCACATTCCCGTTACCTCACCGGATCCGGCCGTCGCTGGTGCAATACCGGACATTGTCACCTCAGTTATATCAATGCCCAACCCCACTCCCGAACCTTTGACGCCCGTCCCTCCTCTTTCCATTACCTCCCCACCCGTTGCCGTTGCCCACCAGCACAACGCAGACCCCCTAGCACCTTACGACACACTAAACATCCCATCTTCAGCTTCTTGTAATCCAGATATACTTCCTACTAGTACAGGTCCGCCGTTGTCTTTACACTCGCCTCATTCGATCTGACCTCTCACTTCCTGTCCCAGAACCCCATAGCTCGATGATAGTTACTACTGCCCCCAGCACTTCTCCAGGGCCGACCTCTGCACCTGACGTGGGTGCTGCGGCTCAGGATGATGGTAGACCCCATCTCGGTTTGCGCAAGGAAAAAGATGCTCTTGGCGCTCTTGAGGTAGATCAGGCAATCCACGTAAACAGTATGGTTGACCTAGATTCTCCACCGTCTCCGTCGATGAGATCAATTACTAAACCGGAAGTAGCCATCGCGGGACCTTCACCGCGGGAGCCAGATGCTGATCATCCTCCGCACACTTCACTCGACCAGTATGATATGGTTTAACGCGTCCCCTAATCTCTTAGATGTGTGTGTGATAGGGTATATCCTTGTTGGCCCTTTTTTCCCCTCATGTATATACCGTCCTATCCTTGGTCCTATCACGCGGTACAAATATACTAGGCTACGGCGGCGAAATGTGTGTAGAGTTGGGAAACGTGGGCGAGAGAACGCTGCTATCGAGAACGACAGCTCCCTATGAGTATTTGAAACTGACCTAGGTACACTGTCCCATCATGATTCTTGGATTGCTTCGCTACCGGCGCCGACGCCGGACAAGAACTTGAACACACCCATGCGCCGGGCGGGACGCCCGGCCCGCGAGGCGCTTGACCGAGATCGCTCACTCCTGCGGACTGAAGACGCGCGCAAAGTCTGCGCAGCTGCGCGAGCTTGGTCAACAACATGCCGACACGGACCGCTTTTTATTTATGACAGCGTTAATAAAAGAAACGAACAGAATTTGGTTACGGGCGGAGGGGGCCGAACCGTTGATGACCTACTAGCGCTCGCGGAGACGCGTCTGCGTGCGCATGCCGCCGATCACACAGGTCATTCAGCATGCAACCAAGGAATATTCGGAGGAGCGCGAAGGGTGATGACCACATCTGTCTTGAGGAGTGGGTGTCCGGTCGTACGAGGCCATGGCGATCGCGTCGAGCTCGGCAGGCTGTGTTGTGTCACCTGGAACGCGGCTGGCGGATGTGCACAAGCTGCAGTCGTAGTCTCTGCATGGGGAGCGAAGCGCGTCAGTAGGTGAAACAGAGAGAGAGGCGTAGGACATACAGCTGACCCGCTTTGGAAAAGACGTCGACAAGACACTCCAAGGGCGCCTTTCTCTCTGATGATGTGAGCTCGACATCGGCACGAAAGACCTGCAGCACTTTCCGGCGTGCGGGCAAGTTTCGGCCATACCAGTGAATCAGACATGCAGTCCCCGACTGTGAGGCAGCAGCAACGCACGAGAACTCGACCCACGTCGAAAGTCATTCGAATGTTCGTGTCCTAACATCGAACTTGCTCGGTCGCGAGACAGACACACCCATCACTGACTGTCCCTCACCACGGGGTCCCGGTGTCCCCCCTGCGCCTGCATGCAGCGAGGGCGTGTCGTCCTAGTGCGCGCAGTGAAAAGGTACGTGGTATGGCGCTCATGACAACGATGTACGGGTGGGCAGAGGGACCTAGGGCGAGCTGCAGATGTGTAGAAAATATGTACATATGAGATCCAGTGATGCAAAGAGCAAGCCAGAGGGCGACATGGAGTTGCAAGGGCGAGAGACGAGAGACGTACAGCGATGGGGTCGGCGCCCCGGGTGAGTCACGGAGTCATGCTAGTCACGGTGCCATGGGGTCCGCGCGGCGGCTTTCCGCGACGGGGAAAGCCAACTTCTTTGCTGGACCGACATCATCATCTTCAATGTCCCGTATTCCTCACGAGAATATCAACGTATCTGAAGCAGGAATGGGTACGCATACCTTCCCTCCACATAATTCTATTCTCGCCGTTCTCAACTCTCGCCGCCGCACCCACAGGTGGCTACCCACCCCCGTCGGCGCCAACTCAAGCAACACAGGAAGAAACTAATTTCATTGATGGATCCGGTCCTATCTTTTCGATGTATCTGGAGATGGCGGGGGAAGAAGACAAGAAAATGGTCGAGGGTTGGAAAGCGGACGCAGATGGGATCCTTATATTCGTGCGTCTCTATCTTCTAATGCCGTTCCACTAACTCAACAGCCATAGACCGGTTTATTCTCTGCCGCTGTCGCGTCGTTGATCTCGGTGTCAATTCAGGATATTCGACCGAACCCACAGGACACCTCCAACTTCTACCTCGCAAATATCTATCAGACTATCGCTAACCCAAATCAATCCAGCATTTCGAGTTCCCTCCCTGCTTCCCCACCCCCCTTTTCTCCACCAAACTACGCAGTTTGGGTGAACGCGCTTTGGTTCTTAAGCTTGGTGATTAGTATTACCTGTGCCCTACTCGCGACGTTGCTACAGCAGTGGGCACGACGATACCTCAAGGTCACCCAACCGCGTTACAGTCTACACAAGCGAGCACGGATCCGTGCATTCTTTTTTGAGGGTGTTGAGAAGTTTTTCCTACCCTGGACAGTCGAAGCATTGCCCACGCTGCTGCACGCTTCCCTGTTCCTGTTCTTTGCCGGACTAGTGGTGTTCCTACGCAATTCCAGTTTCACTATATTCAAACTGGTGCTCTCATGGGTCGGCGTTTGCACAACTGTCTACGGATGCCTCACGTTCATTCCGATTTTTCGCCCTGACAGCCCATACTATACCCCGCTTACGTCGTTGGCGTGGCCCATTGTTATCGGGATATCATACGTCCTCCTTCGGGTTCTTCGGTGGTTCACTTGGTCTGTTTACCTTCACCGTAGGGCCTTGCGTTACTTTACTCGCTTGGAGGGAAATTATCGCAAACTGCTCATGCAGGGCATGCAGAAGACCGCCGAAGAAACTGCTCTGAAATCACCATCGGAGATCGACACCCGCGCCTTCATGTGGACGTTCGACAGTTTGGACGAAGACTATGAACTGGAGCGCTTCTTTTCCGGCTTGCCTGGCTTCCGCAGTTCAAAGGTCGTCAGCGATTTTCTGCCTGGTCTCGTCAAAGAGGGGAAATGGAGACATTCCGAAGGATTACTAGGGTTTCTTGACCGCACATTCTCATCCGATTTGCTCCCTGAACAAATCAAGATCCGGAGAGCCATCATCTGCGTGAAGGCCCTTGATCCGCCAACACTACCCTACGAATGTCTGGATTTCCTCAAGAAAGTCGTGTTCAACGATCAATTTAGGGAATTACAAACCGCCGAATTCGGCCATATTGTCAGTGGCTGGGGTAATGGTAACGACGAAGAGACTACCTCGCTTGTACACGCATTGGTTATCAATGTGGTCGCAAGAGCACCATGGCGCGACGACTCTTGGTTTACACTTGCTTCCAGCGAACTGGGCGTCCCAGAAACTGCCCTCCGAGACTATGCCGCGCATGGGGACAGCCTGTCACTTGTCATACTGATTCACGTCATTCGCCAGCATTTTAGCCATTTCTGGAGACGGTCCTGGCCGGCGTACGAGTTCGCAAAGTTTCTGGAAACAGCGTCCAAATTCAACGTGCATAGTACGGCGCCCGAACTTCAGCACGAGTTCTGCGCTCTCTGGAACCGAATTGTTCTCGATGTGAAGAACGACAACGACCGATCGATGGCATTTGGTGTCTTGGGACCGGTTCGCAACATCTACATCGCTCTACATCGGGATACCAATTCTGCCCCAAAACGGTTCTCCGCCGCCACGGGCAATTGGAGAGATATACTGAGGGAGCCGTCCTCGTATCCAGTGTGCGATGTCGCTGGCCATATTCACGACAACTCTGCCTCCACAACAGCTCGTGTCGTCGCGCCGGTCCCTTCTCTCGCCAGTCCCAGTGCGCCTTCCTCCGTCCTTGTTCCACTTCATGTCGTCGAAGCCCCCACGGATGTGCCGCCGATTGACGACTCCCGATCCGCTCATCAGCCGACCATCGAAAGCCTCCGCGTCCCTGTTATCTTATCGGATTCAGCTACTGCCGGTGCGATACGAGACATCCTCGCCGCAGGTCTAGCAAATCCCCACCTCACTCCCAAAACTTCCGCCCCTTCTCTTTCCTCTACCCCCACACCCGCCGCCATTCCTCACCAGCACGGCGCACGCCGCCTGACGCCTTCCGATCCACCAGACCTCCCATCTTCAACTTCTAATCCAGTTCTCGACAACGTACTTCATACAGGTCCGCCGCTGTCTTTACACTCGTCCGTCACTTGGTCTGACCTCTGACCTCCTGTCTCAGAATCTCATAGCTCCGAGTCGATAATAGTTACGACTGCTCCTGGCGCTTCTCCAGGGCCGACCTCTGCACCTGACGTGGGTGCTTCCGCTCAAGACGATGGTAGCCCTCAGCCTGGTTTGCCTAAGGAAGAGGACGCTCTTGACCCCCCCTCGATGAATCACGCAATCCTCGCAAACACTATGGCTACCCAAGATCTTCCGCCACAATCCCCGTCACTGCCGTCGGTTACTGACACGGACGTAGCCCTCACGGGACCTTCACTGTGGGAACCAAATGCTGAGCGTACAGGAGGTCACCATCCGGATCCTCCCGTATGATATCGTTTATCACGTCCCCCAATCTTTGAGATGTGCGTGTGTGATAGGGTTATATGTCGGGTTCTCGATATCACTATACTGGTACTATTCAATCCTAGGTATATACGCCGACGTAGCTCGGGGTTTCTGCCGAAGTGTTGAAAGGACTATTTCCGTGCATGATTACCTGCAGGGCATACTGCTGACAGGAGCTCGAGAAGAAGAGCCCCGAGCTGCGTCGCCGTGGGAGAGAATATAAAAATGGTCCCACCCTCATATTATTTGCGATGACCTACCGAACGTCGGGGAGGCAGACGTGGACAGTACCTTTGCTCCCCGATTTGTGCCATGCCCGTCCCGGGCCCCTTGCGCATTCATCTGGGCCCGACCTCGTAGGATCCCTACGCATTTTTTCTTGAATATCTACCAGGCCCTTGCCGATCCTCAGGTAGATGTCTATTGATTCTACATGTATGCGCTAAATTGACACCACCGGCGCCGAGTTTCTGAGGCGTCAGATGATAACCGACTGGTACGTCCCGCAGACCATCTCTTTGCCCTGTTCAAGCGTGAGTTATAAGCGGGCGATAAGCTTTCAGAACAAGAGACCGGACGACTCACGAAAGGCACCGAAAACTGACCATCGAACGCGCTCCGTAATGTACGATTTTCACTCGACGCTCCAGGCCAACTCGCTTCTTCTTCCCACTTAGCCTCTGCACAACGTCGCCGATTTCTCCTAAGACGCGGTGCCTTATCCTTTGACGGAAACACTCACATCGACGTGTAGATGTCTCGTCTGCCCAAACACGCCTCGGAATTCGCAATACTGGGTTGCGCCGAGATCACTTCGTTGGAGACGCTTCTAGGGCAGGCGGTGAGGAACGCGAGGTCGGGATAGAAAGTCTGGAGCGTACGATGTCGAAGAGCGTGAGACACAATCGCTGCCATGAGGCCCGAACAGATTGGTATCCTTGACTCCAAAACACCGAGGGACGTAGCATGACGATACGCAACAGTTCGGTCGCATGATCTTGTTTCTGGAGAATCGATAGGCCGTGGGTTTAATAGGTGGGCATATAATATAATCTTTCTATCTCTGTTGTAAGACGGTAGTGAGACGAGAGCGCAAGGGATAAAACTTTGGCACGGGCCCCGGACTGTGCCCTCGACCACAAACTTGTGTCGAATTGATTGAACAAGGGACACGTTCCAGTTCTGGTCTGCCCAACGGGATGTACCCTCAAAGTCAGGGATCTGTGCTTTTCCTTGAATTAGAAGCAAAGTACATACCTTGTCTTCAAAAGTGCTCTTCGCAAATTATTTCTTGTCGCGGTTGCGGAGTTATAAACCGGACGCGACTAGAGAAAAGAGCCCCAACACAACAAGGCCAAATAACATTTTGTATAAGTATGTGTTTTTTCCGAGTCATATAAAATAAGAAGAATGAAACGATGACTTCTGCAATTGGTCAGAGATCGTCATTTCATTTCTCTTCAAACCCTCATTGGTCCACTACCACTAACGTTCAAGGACCTCCCTACTTCAAGTGTTGGAAAATCCAGTGCATGGTAAAGACGGCCGCCTCAAGCGGCACGCCGTTCAGTTGGCGACATTGGGGAACATTCCTTGCGCCCTGGGTTCGAGGCCGGGTACCGTTATATCTGTATAGTCCGGGTTCATATCTCGAGAGGGCCCAATTGCTGCCCGGAGAGGAGAGGGCCCGTGATTGGTGCAGATTTGCGATGGAGGGAATCCGACAATTTTATTTTTTTGCAAATACTGTATAGAGGTCATCGCGTCAGGATCTGCCAACGCAAAATGACACGAAAGCGCATAATATGAGAATCGGGGGGCTATAGTATTATATGCAACGACAAACTGTTGACTCGAAGTGCAGCCAGAGCGCGCAGAGGCGCTTGCCGTCTGGTTCGACCCCTATCATTATCGCCTCGTGGCGCTTTGCACTGGCAACTGGCTCCTGACAGGCCTGACACTTTGCACCCCAACACTTCATAATCGACTCACGCCGTAGTCTTCAATGTCACAAGTTCCTCCCGAGGATGTCGGTGCAACTGAAACAGGTATAAGCCTCGGGGCAGGTACACCTCGCTCTTGCTCGGCTCTACCACCGTCATGGTGCTCACCCGTCTCACCCTCAAGGTAACCAGCATCCACCGCAATCGGCACCTCAGGCACCCACGGGAGTGTCTAACTTTGTCGATGGGTCCGAGCCTATTTTCTCAATGTACGTGGAAATGGCGACGGAAGAAGACAAGAAGATGGCCGAAGGATGGAAAGCAGATGCCGACGGGATTCTCATCTTTGTGCGTCATTATCTGCTGCACTGCTTCACAGACTCATCTCCCATAGACCGGTTTATTCTCTGCTGCTGTCGCGTCGTTGATCTCGGTGTCGATTCAGGACATTCGGCCGAACCTACAGGATACTTCCAATTTCTACCTTGCGAATATCTATCAGACTATTTCCGATCCAAATCCATCCAACATTTCGACTTCTCTCCCTTCTTCCCCACCCTCGTTCTCCCCACCAATGTACGCAGTTTGGGTGAACTCGCTTTGGTTCTTGAGCTTGGTGATCAGTCTCACCTGTGCCCTGCTCGCGACATTACTCCAGCAGTGGGCACGAAGGTACCTCAAGGTCACCCAGCCACGCTACAGTCCACACAAGCGAGCGCGGATTCGTGCATTCTTTGCTGAAGGCGTCGACAAGTTTTACCTTTCGCAGGCAGTTGAAGTATTGCCCACGCTTCTCCACATTTCCCTTTTCCTCTTCTTTGCCGGCCTTCTTTTGTTCCTTTGGAACGTTTATCTCACAATTTTCAGGGTGGTGCTGTCGTTGGTCAGTGTTTGCACGGCCGTCTACGGATGTATCACGGTCATGCCACTTTTGTTCCGTGACAGCCCATACTCTACCCCGCTTACGTCGTTGGTGTGGCCCCTAATCATTGGGACACTAGATGTTATCTTTCACGTCCTTCCGTACCTCATTTGGTCCAGTCACGTTGGCAACTTGAAGAAAAACTTTCACAAGATGCGCTTGCAAGGCATGCAGAGGACAGCCGAGGAAACTGCTCCAAATTTCCCATCGCAGGTCGATACTCGCGCATTTCTGTGGACGTTCGACATTTCGGACGAAGACCATGAACTGGAGCGCTTCTTTTCCGGCTTACCCGGCTTCCGCAGCTCCGTCGTGGTCGAAGATCCTCTCCCCAGTCTTCCTGCCGAGCAAAAAGAGAAGCTTTCGATGGCATTGATTGGGTTGCTAGACCGCACGTTCTCATCTACTTTACTTTCCGACTCAGCCAAAAGCCAGCGAGCCATCATATGTGCGAAGGCTATCGATCCGCGACACACCCCCATGGCGCTTATAATCCTCGACAAGATTTTGTCCAACTGCCAAAATAATGAACCGCTGGCCGCTGAAATTATACAGATCGTAAGAGGCTGGGGCAGTAAAGCGGGCGAAGATACTAACATGGTTGTACGAGCTGCTGCCTGCAGTATTGCCGCAAGGGCACAACGACGCGATGACTCTTGGTTTTTTCTCACTTCCAATCGACTGGGCGTTCCGGAATCTGTCCTACGAGAATACGCCGCGCACGGGGACAGCCTGTCACTTGCCGTCCTGATTCATATCACGCGCCAACAATTTGAACATCTTCGGACACAATCTTGGCCGTGGGATGAGTTCTCGAACGTTCTACAAGCGGCCTCCAGATTCAATGTACAAGATACGTTACCTGAACTGCAGCACGAGTTCTGTGCGCTCTGGAATCAAATTGTTCTCAAATCTCAGAATGACCGGTGGATGGCGTTCCATACCTTGCGACCGATTCGCAATATTTACGTCGCCCTGCATCGAGATACAACTTCTGCCCCAACAGAATTCTCCGCCGCTACCGGTGACCAGGACAACATTCTGTGGCGACCGTCCTCGTATCCGTCGTGCAACGCCAATGGCCATATTCACGACGAGTCTGCCTCCACAACCCTTGCTCACACTGTCCTGCATGACGCTGCGCAGCCCCCCGCTTCCTTCGCTGGTCCCGATGCGCCCTCGCCCATGCCTGCTCCCCGTCGTGTTGAGGTAACCCTCTCGGATGTGCCACCGCTTAACGACAACATATATGGTCCAGGGCCATTTAACTCCACTCATCAAACAGCTCTCCGCACTCCTTCCGCTTCCCCGGATCCGGTCACCGCTCGTGCGATGCAAGGCGGCATCGACATCTCCACAACGATCCCCTTCCCCACCGCAGAACCTTCGGCATCCGTCCCTCCTCTTACCCCATTGGCCTCAGCCTTCCCAGGTGGCTTTGTCGGTCCGCACATCATAGACCACCGCACTTCTTCGGATGTTCCAGACGTTTCATCGCTGCCTTCTCCCACTCCAGTTCTCGACAATATACTCTCGACAGGTCCGCAGGCGTCTTTAGATTCTCCCGTGGATGGATCTGACCATGCATCTTCATTTCTAGGAATTCATTCGTCACTGCTAGCTCCCGCTGCTCCCAGCCCATCTCATCTACGGCCGTCTTCCGCACCTGATCTGGGCGCCGCTACCGAGGGAAAGGGTAGCACGAAAGCTGCATTGTGCAGGGAGAGCGACGCCCTTGACACTCCTTCGGCGATTCTGGAAAATGTTATGACCACCCCAGATCTTCCTCCACGGTTTCCTTCACCGTCAGTTACCGACGCAGCCGTCGCAGGTCCTTCATCGCGCCCTCTCGGGACCGAGCATACAGGATACCATCCACCGCATCCTTCGCATGACCGGTATGATATCGTGTGAAGTATGATAGCATACGTATTCTTGTAGTCCCTTCAATACGTGGTACCCTGATGTATATAACTTCATACTTACAAGATCCGGAAAAATATGTGCAGCCACGAATAATATAGGAAATACGGACTATTACGGACACTGCGACCGAGACCCGGGGCTCTGCTGGTGCTGAATATCGCAGCAGAAATATGTGGTGACTTTCAGAGGGGCCAAAGTGTTGTGCGGGCAGTAAGCGTGTCTATCAACAAGGCGCGCACGGGTTGCGTAGGCTCACTCTTTGTGCCCCCCTTAGCGACCAAGCGCGACGCATCCCGGACCGAGGCAGCCGGCCAACTTTAACGCGCGGCGCGGGAGCGTGCACGACCTTTGCCGGACCCGCGCCGTCATTGCATCATTTCCATGGCCCATATCTTTCACGAGGCTATCAACGTTCCAGAAGCAGGGATAGGTGCCCTCCCACATGACTCCATTTTTGCCGTTCTCAACTGCCGCTGTCGCACTAATAGGTGGCCACCCGTACCCACCGCCGTCGGCGCCAGTGCCAACTCAAGTAATACAGGGAGAACCTAACTTCATTGATGGCTCCGGGCCTATCTTTTCAATGTATCTGCAAATGGCGGGGGAAGAAGACAAGAAGATGGTCGAAGGTTGGAAAGCGGACGCTGACGGGATGCTGATATTTGTGCGTCTCTATCTTCTATTTCGTGCCTCTCGCTAACCAACAGGCATAGACCGGTTTATTTTCAGCCGCTGTCGCATCGTTGATCTCGGTGTCGATTCAGGACATTCGACCAAACCCACAGGATACCTCCAACTTCTACCTCGCAAATATCTATCAAGTTATCGCTGACCCGAATCGACTAAATGTTTCCCCCCCATCCCCGCCCCCATTTTCTCCACCAAACTATGCAATTTGGGTGAACGCACTTTGGTTCATGAGCTTGGTCATCAGTATTTCCTGTGCTCTACTCGCGACGTTATTACAACAATGGGCACGAAGATACCTCAGAGTCACTCAGCCACGTTACAGTCCACACAAGCGAGCACGGATCCGTGCGTTCTTCTTTGAGGGTGTTGAGAAGTTTTTCCTACCCTGGTCGGTTGAAGCATTGCCCACGCTGCTACACACTTCCCTCTTCCTGTTCTTTGCCGGCCTGGTAGTGTTCCTTTGCAACGCCAATTTCACTCTTTTCAAACTGGTGCTCTCATGGGTCGGCGTTTGCACAACGCTATACGGATGCATCACGCTCGTCCCGATATTTCGTCATGATAGCCCATACAACACCCCACTCTCATTGCCCGTGTGGCACATTGTTACTGGAATCTCATTTGTCATATTTCGGACTCTCCGGAGACTCACCGAGTTGAACGTTTTTAGCTACGAAGCCTACAATCGCTTTCGGGACCTGGAGAAAAGTTATCGCAAATGTCTCGTGCAAGGCATGCAGAAGACAGCCGAGGAAGCCGCCCTGAATTCGTCTTCGGAGATTGATACTCGCGCATTTCTGTGGACGTTTGACAGTCTGGACGAAGATCACGAACTTGAGCGCTTCTTTGCCGGGTTGCCTGGCCTCCGCAGCTCGAAAGTGGTCGACGATCCTCTATCCAGCCTCACAGAAGGGCAAAAGGAGAATCTTTCAATGACGTTGATGGGGCTGTTGGACCGCACGTTCTCATCCGATTTGCTACCTGAACCTGTCAAAAACCGGCGGGCCACTGTTTGCGCGAAGGCTCTTGATCCAGCTGAATTTCCTGACGCATACGGTGATGTCCTCTATAAAATCCTATTCCGTGACCAATATAGGGGATTGCAAACCGCCAGATTTGGCCTTATTCTAAGGGGCTGGGGCGGCAATAGTGGAACCGAAGACACCGCATTGCTTGCTCAAGCTGCGGCCTTCTATATTCTAGTGAGAGCGCAATGGCGCGATGACTCTTGGTTCATTCTTGCCTCCAGCGAATTGGGCATTCCGGAATCTGTCCTCAGAGACCACGCCGCACACGGGGACAGCCTGTCACTTGCCATCCTGATCCACGTCGTTCTCCAGCAATTTAGCCATTATCAGAAACGGTCCTGGCTGTTGTATGGGTTCTCGAAGGTTCTAGAAGCAACCACCGATTTCAATGTCCGAGATACGTCGCCTGAACTGCGGCACGAGTTCTGTGCTCTCTGGAACCAAATCGTTCTCAAAGCGCAGAATGACAACAATTGGACGATCGCAGAGTATATCCTCAAACCGATTCGCATCATTTACCTTGCTCTACATCAACACACCGATTCTGCCCCTACGTGCTTCTCTATCTCCACGGGAAATTGGGATGATATTCTGAGTGACCCAACTTCGTATCCAATGTGCAACGTCGCTGATCATATCCACAACGATCACTCTACCTCCACAACCTATGCTCGCATCGTTGCGTTGGACCCTTCTTCCCTTACCGGTCCCGATGCGCCTTCCCCGCCTGTACCTGTCCCGGTTCATGTCATCGAAAGCCCCATGGATGTACCACCGCTTGACAACTCCCAACCCACTCATCAGACAGTCACCGAATGCGTCCGCATTCCTGAAACTTTAGCCACCGCTAGTGACAATTTTGCTTCAGGGATAACAATCCCCCACCCCACTCCCGAAACTTCGACATCTGCCCCTCCTCTTTCCTATACCTTCCCATCCGCTGCTGTTGCCCTCCAGCATAATGCAGACCCCCCCACGCATTCCGGTATATCAAACCTCCCTTCTTCAGCCCCTTCTAATCTAGTTCCCGACAATATACCTCCTACTTGTCCGCCGCTATCTTCACACTTGCCCACCACTCGATCCGACCTCTCGCCGTCTTGCCCGGAATCACATCGCTCGATAGTGGTTACTATTTCCCCCAGCGCTCCTCCAGCGCCGACCTCCTAACCTGATCCGGGTGCTACTGCCGAGCGTGATGGTAGCCCGAAGCCTGGACCGCGCAAGGAAATGGCCGTTCTTGACCCCCCTTCGGCGAATCGCGCAATCTGCGCCAATACTGTGGCCACCATAGATATTCCACCGCAATCCCCGTCACCACCATATGTTACTGACTCGGACGTAGCGATCGCAGGACCTTCGCTGCGGGAACCAAATGCTGAACACACAGGAGATCATCCTCCGTATCCTTCGCATTGCCCATATGATATGGTTTAATGCGTCCTCCGATCTCTTGAATGTGCAGATATCACCATACTGATACAATTCAATACATTCCTCGTCTTGTGTATATATACAGATACCGTGGCGAAATGTGTAAAGTGGGGAAACGTCCCGCAGGGTACTTGGTCAGCAGCGCTCACTCTGCGCAGGCTTACACTGCTACCCTGCTTCGGACCAGACGCTCAAAAAGCTTCGCTGAGGGCGTCGTACCCTACTCGTCCGGCCACTTCTCGACGGCAGAACTGCAACATGTGCAGCTCGCCGCGGGTGCTGGCAAGATCTGGGAGAGCGTTGTAGGCAGGAGATGGAATGTTGTCGCAGGAGCGTGTCGGAGTTCGTCAAAGCCTAAGTAGAAGAATATATACTGACCTTGTACGTTGTACAAATACCGTGGCGAAATACGTGTAAACTCGAGCAGATGCGAAGCACTGAAATAACCTGAAGAGACTCTGAAGAGTCCGAGCGGTCCGGGCCGACGGTTCGCCGAGGACCTCAGCATCGCCACATGGCGAATATGGGAGGGGGGAGCTAAGCGCCCAAATGGGGTCAGGGAGGGAGGGTCGTCCAAGGGGTCGTCAAAAGATTTTTGCGGACGGGCGCTTGGTGGGCGCTTGGTGGGCGTTTGGTGGGCGTCTAATGGGGCAGCAAGACCGAGCATGGCCAAACGGCATGGGCTGCATCATGCCTGCATGTACAGGTGCATGGTAGATGTTCTACGCAAAGGGGGAGCCCACCATCATAGAGGAAAACTAATTATTAGGTAGCAAATAGAAGTGTAGGTGACAAAAACAAGAGAAAAGACCCAAAAAAACGTGAAGAAACCTAGTTTTCGGTATCACGCAGGCCTTCGCGGGGCACAGGCTGTTGAATACGGGTCCGCGGCGATTGTGGATATGTCTTTACTGAAGGGCTAGAGCCGCGCGCCGGTGCAGCGAGGTCGGGAATGGGAACGGGGCTGGTCAGTCGCAGGCGGTCGGAAATGGTCGTGCACGCCTCGGCCCGGCGGAAACTTTTATATAGCTGGCCGCTGTGATCGGGAACGTGTCGTGCTAGTGTTTCTAAGGCCGCGCGCAAGTGCGGCACACTCGAGAACATGAGGGAAGAACTACACTGAGCCCTGATGCCTGAGAGGAGTCTGTATTCTATTCCTGCCTGCAATATATTCTCGCATGTACAAATGGCTTACCCGACATTTGTTTTGTGGTCGCTCTGGGCTGTTGTGTACTTTTTCAGGTTATACTAGTCACCTTACTCTGTAATCGTCTTGTTCCTCCCCAGTGACCTCTGTACTCACCCCTTGCGGTTCCCAGCGTTCCGCAATTTTTTGCGGCCTTAGATACTTAGACACAACACGTTTCCAATTTATGCGGCCACCTATGCGAAGTTTCGTGCCACGCAGAAGCTTGCATGACCGTTTCCGACCACCTTTGACCACCCGACTCAGCAGTCCTCATGAAGCCTCTCCTGAACTCACCGCACTCGCACGCGGCCTTAAAAAGTTTACTCTGATGCATCCACTATTGCTGCAGACCTACAGACAACATCTCATGCTCCGCAACGGCCTGCGCGACCACTTTCTCTGCTAATAGGTACTATAACTTAGTCTATACGTGTGGATGAGAACATAATGCCGCATTTGGAAGTCGTGAGAAAATAGTACCATATTTATATAAGCGCCCTATTACGGCCCTCCTCCCCTTCTTGGGCTTATGGGAAAATTGTACCCCATTTACAATATTACATTTTGCACCCCCCTTGGGCGGGGCGCAACAATACTATATTTCTTCAATACTATCCCTTTTCGTTTGCTTCGGAATTATTACTAGTCTATCCCAGTAGTCGTCAAGGTATACCCTCAGATCAAGCGCGAGCACGCCGAGCGCGAGGTCACAAGAATGTCGGCCACATACCCTCCGAGTCCACACCTCGCAAGACACCTCGTCACCTCGATCCCCCCTTTCCTTACGTCGGTCTCGGCCCCGGACTCGAGTATTTCCATGTTATATGATTCTACACTATCGACTGTCACCTTATTTTTCCCATTCCAACTTCGTTCCTCACAACGCGTTTGATACCTATTGATACCTCGTGTTTTTATCCCGACTCGTATTTGAACTCGTATTTCAGTTACAAATTACAGATAAGATAGTCCTTAAACTCGACTTCTCGACCCGTCTTTCCTCGGGCACGCGCGGAACCTCCGTGTCTTTACGAATCTCGTCACTTCTACGCTTACTCCTGCGGACCAAATAGTATGCATCTGCACGGGCTGTGCGAACAGCAGCGAGCTCGCACACTTACAATCTGGCGCGGATCACATTGTGCCTATAATAGCATCAATGGGTAATCCGTCCTAAGAAGAAAGAAAACGGTTTGATATGGGGGCGGAGGAAGAACCGCGCGATTCTACATACTTTGCCGCTATCGGATCTTCGGATGGCAGAGGGGTCCCACAGCGATATGACCTCGCTGATGGGGACCACATGGGGTCGAAAAAGAGCAGCCGGGGCCTCGAAAGGGGTTACCCGTTTTGGCTGCCCGGAGTGCGTGTGGGAGCGCAGTGCCAATGCCGTGCTGGCTGGCTGGCGATATAAGCCGAGCAGGAAGCCCCCCCTCCTCCCCACTCACGCTCACCCACTTTGCAACCAGTCTACCAGGGGTCGCGCCGTGCCGTGCTATGCCAGCCAACTCCCCTGGTAGGTCTTAAGACTGGTAGGCTCCCTAAATGGTCTCGGAAGGCGCAGCGGTCGGGGTAGCGGTGCCCCCTGACGAGAACTTTCGCAGGTTCGAAACCGCTACTGACTGCTTGGCTTTGCCCACCTCTGGGCATACTGTACTGACCCTTATCCTCGGAGACGGGTGGCAGACGGATGTACCATGTCGGATCTGACAGCCCGAGCGCCCCTCTGCACAAAGTCATTGCCCTATGCCCTAGCGGGCAGAGGCCGCGCGACTTGGGACGCGGACACGTGACGTATTCCCTGGTCACTGTAGCCTCAACTCAACACATCCTCACAGTTCCGACCGCATACTCTCCACAATCGCCATAGTCCTCCATGTCCCGAGCTCATCATGAGGCCACCAACGCTCCTAACGCGGGACTCGGTACAGGTGCCACACTCCCACATGACTCTATCCTTACCGTTCTCACCCTCCCACCACCAAATAGGTGACTTTCAATACCCACCCCAGTTAGCACAGAATCAAGAACCGCATGGCGTATCCAATTTCGTCGATGGCTCGGGGCCCATTTTTTCGATGTATATGGAAATGGCGACGGAAGAGGACAAGAAGATGGCCGAGAACTGGAAAGCGGATGCTGACGGGATCCTAATATTTGTGCGTCTATCTTTTACTCTAATCTTCAGACCGACTCAATTGTCACAGACCGGTTTATTCTCTGCTGCTGTCGCATCATTGATCTCGGTGTCGATCCAGGACATTCGACCGAATCCACAGGATACCTCCAATTTCTACCTCGCGAATATCTATCAGACTGTTGCAGACCCCAATATTTCGACTTCCCTCCCAACTTCCCCACCGCAATTTTCTCCGCCAAGCTATGCGGTTTGGGTAAACTCACTTTGGTTCTTGAGCTTGGTGATCAGTCTTACCTGTGCTCTGCTCGCGACGTTGCTGCAGCAATGGGCACGAAGATATCTCAAGGTCACCCAGTCGCGTTACAGTCCACACAAGCGAGCTCGGATTCGTGCGTTCTTTGCCGAAGGCGTCGACAAGTTTCTCCTCCCATGGGCGGTCGAAACACTTCCTGCGCTTCTCCACATTTCCCTGTTCC
The DNA here is from genome assembly GCA_021525015.1 of Lactarius pseudohatsudake. Taxonomy (NCBI): domain Eukaryota; kingdom Fungi; phylum Basidiomycota; class Agaricomycetes; order Russulales; family Russulaceae; genus Lactarius; species Lactarius pseudohatsudake. The sequence goes on along the minus strand of JAKELH010000105.1, from coordinate 167,526 downwards.
TGTTCTTCGCCGGCCTGGTTGTGTTCCTCTGCAACGTCAATATCACAGCATTCAAATTGGTGTTGTCATGGGTCGGGATTTGCACGGCTCTATACGGAGGCATCACATTGATGCCGATTTTTCGTCTTGATAGCCCGTACTATACATCGCTTTCGTCATCGGCTTGGCTCGTTGTTATTTGGATACGATATGTCTTTTTTCGTATTCGTCAGTGGTCCTTTTGTTGGTGGTCCTACTTGTCGGTCAGAATTCTTCGTCGTTATCATAATCACCCCTTCCATCATGCTCTTCTCTTTCAGGTGTCCAGGGACCGCTATCACACATTACTTTTGCGGGGCATGCAGAAGACGGCCGAGGAAGCTGCTCTGAATTCCCGATCAGAGATTGACACTCGTGCCTTCATGTGGACGTTCGACTGTTTGGACGAAGACCATGAACTGGAGCGCTTCTTTTCCGGCTTACCTGGCTTCCGCAGCTCCAAGGTGGTCGACGATCCTCTGCCCAGTCTCACAGGAGAGGCAAAAAGGAAGCTTTCCGAAACATTGATAGGGTTTCTTGACCGCACATTTTCGTCCGATTTACTTCCCGAGCCCGTCAAAATCCGGAGAGCCATCATTTGCGCGAAGGCCCTCGATACAACCGAATTTCCTGAAATTCCTAAGGCATATGGTGATATTCTCGAAGACATTGTATTCCGTGATCAATATAGGGGATTGCATACCACCGAATTCGGCCGTATTGTGAGAGACTGGGGCACTAGTGGAAACCAAGGCATCGCATTGCTTGCACAGGCTACGGTCTCCTATATTCTAATGAGAGCGCAACGGCGCGATGACTCTTGGTTTATTCTTGCTTCCAGCGAACTGCGCATGTCCAGAACTGTCCTCCGGGACTACACTGCACACGGCGACAGCTTGTTACTCGCCGTCCTGATTCATGTCACTCGCCAGCAATTTAGCCATTTCTGGGAAGTGCGCTGGCCACCGCGTACATTCTCGAGGCTTCTAGAAACAGCCTCCACATTCACAGTACAAGATACGTCACCTGAACTGCAGCACGAGTTCTGTGCGCTCTGGAACCGAATCGTTCTTAGAGTACAGAATGTCGACGATCAATGGATGGCAAATTTGACCCTCAAACCGATTCGGAACCTATACATCGCTCTCCATCAAGACACCGATTCTGCCCCAACACGCTTCTCCGCCTCCACTGCTGGCGATGACCCAATTCTGTCGAAGCCATCCTCGTATCCCGTCTGCAACGTCGCTGGTCATATTCACGGCACCGTCCTGCGCGATAACGCTGCGCTGCCCCCTACCTCCCTTTCCAGTCCCGATGTGCCTTCCTCCTCTGTACCTGCCCCACCTCACATTGTCGAATGACTTACGGATATGCCATCGCTTGACGATTTCCATCCCCGGACCGCTCATTAGACCCCTGAAAGCCTTTTCATTCCTACTACCGCACCAGATCCAGCTACCGCTGATGCATTTGTCACCCCTGGTAAAATAATGCCCCGTCCTACTTCCGCAGCTTCGACATCCACCCCCCCCCTCCTTCCTCTACCTCCCCACCTACTTCCGTTACCCTCCAGCACAACGCAAACCTCCTGGCGCCTTTCGATCCACAAAATCGCCCTTCTTTAGTTTCTCATCCGATTTTCGATAATACGTTTCCTACAGGTTTGCTTCTGTCTTCACACTGCCCATAACTCGATCCGATCTCTCTCCATCTTTGCCAGAATGCCATCGCTCGGTAATAGCACCTACTGTCAGTACTCCCAGCGCTTCGACAGGGCCCGCCTCTGCACCTGATTTGCGTACGAGGACGATGGCAACCCTCAGCCTGATCCACGCAAGGAAAAGGACACTCTTGGCCCCCCAACCCAATCCCCGTCACTACTACCGGATACTGAGTCGGATGTAGCTGTCGCGGGTCCCTCACTGCGAGCAGAGCGTACAGGAGATCATTCACCCCATCATTTGCATGCGCGTGTGCGACTGGGCATATTCCTATTGGGTTCTCGATATCACCTTACTGATCCTATTCAATATTCTTCTCATCTTATGTATATACTTTCCTATCACGCGGTACAAATATGATGTGTAAAACTCGAGTAGAGTGGGGAAATGAGAGTGGGAAGTCTCGGCCTTCCCCTAGACCCACTTCGGGTTAACGAGTGTATCTGAGAGTGACGCATGCACCCGGCGGGTAGCCACTTCTATCTCCTCAACTTCGGTAGAGTCTGTCAGCGAATACTAGTTGCTTGAGTTTCTTATTGAGAGAACGCTGCTGCCGTCGAGAAATATTACGGAGGATGAAGCGGAGGACTGTATAGATGCCGTCCGCGAGTATACACTTGTCGTCGTTGTCGAACAAGACGTCTGAATAGATCTGAATGTCCGAGTCCGGTTGCTGTCATGTCGCGTAGGCGTGCGGAGCGGGAGTAGGAGACTTGAACAGTGGGTCCTGGACAGGGGTATCCTGAAGATGTCCGTGCATCAAAATCGATGAGTTATGTCATAGGCGATACCGCCTGGGTAGCGCAGAGGAGGACATGCGCAGTCGAACATGGGTTAGGGTTACAAAAAGCCCTCTACGCCGTGACGCGTGACGTCATTCAGTCGTCTCTCTTACTCGTCGCATTCATTTCTTCCTCGCAGAATGTGAAACCGGACTGTACGCATTCTTTTGAACCATATTCGGTCTGATTTCGTTTTCTATATTCCCTATTTCGCTACTGCGTTGTGCCCTCTTGTTCTCGAATGCACGCGGCCGCTCTCAGCACTATTCACTTTCTTATCATCCTCCTCGTCGCCATTGTCTCTTATCTCTTCCTCTCCTGGCTATCTCTCCCACTTTCGCCCTCTCCAGAAGACATTCCCGTAATCCGCATCCCGATACGCGCCGCGCTGGCCGCATATTCCAATTCGGTCCTAGCCTCCCTTAGACATACTTGGAGCATCAACATTTCCTTAGGCTCTCGAAGCACTGAGCGCACCATTCAACCCCCCAGGGTTCCGACAACGCAAGAGATCCCTGGTGAAGTTGCTCGAGTTCATATTTGGTTCACATGCTCTGCGCGCTTGCGTGCACGTTCGTGTCTGCGAGAGGCCCATGCGCCAAGCATCGACCCGTGGCTGTTTCATCACTCTTTTCGTTTTTCGTCTTCGGCCCTCGTGTTAACTTCCTCTCTTCTCCGCCTTCAACACGGAATAGGAGGGCTGGAAGGGTTGGATTGGAGGGACTCAGATAAATTGGTCAATACCTATTGGTATACGTTGATCTTTCCATTATCTTTGTACTCCCGTATTGTCGTCCCACATTTTCGTCCCACCCTTTCTCCACTGAAAGGGCAGTCAGAGCTTGGGGCATCTGGCAGTGTGTCACGGGAGTGAATAAGTGTGTAGCGCCAACAAGAGCGATGCGGCAAACTCAGAGATGACCCCAATAGTAACGAAGGCAATCACGATGGTGCACCGCTCCCGAGGACAGCATATGTAAGTATGGGAGTGGGGGAGCACTCACTGGCAGGCTCTCATCGACTGGACTAGTTCACCATAAGCTTCAATGTCCCGAGCTCCTCACCAAGATGTCAACGTAATGGAAGCAGGTACAGGCCCGGGAACAGGTACCTATCCTCACCGCTCTCACCCATCACTGACGCTCCCACAGATGACTACCAGTACCCACCTCACTTGGCGCAGAATCAGGCAGCCCAGGGCGTATCTAACTTTGTCGATGGCTCTGGGCCTATTTTTTCAATGTATTTAGAAATGGCTTCGGAAGAAGACAAGAAGATGACCGAAGGATGGAAGGCGGACGCTGATGGGATTCTTATATTTGTGCGTCTCCATCATCTACTGTAATGCCGTGCTTGACGCCGACTTAATGATCACAGACCGGATTATTCTCTGCTGCCGTTGCATCGTTGATATCGGTGTCGATCCAGGACATTCGACCGAACCCGCAGGATACCTCCAACTTCTACCTCGCAAACATCTATCAGACCATTTCCAACCCGAATCAATCCGATATCCCCCTCCCTTCTTCCCCTCCCCCCTTCTCTCCACCAGCGTATGCCGTCTGGGTCAATTCGCTTTGGTTCCTGAGCTTGGTCATCAGTATTTCTTGTGCTCTGCTTGCGACATTGCTACAACAGTGGGCACGAAGATACCTTAAGGCGAACCAGCTACGTTACCGTCCACACAAGCGAGCTCGGATCCGTGCATTCTTTGCCGAAGGCGTCGACAAGTTTCTCCTTCCTTGGGCAGTGGAAGCATTGCCCACGCTTCTCCACATTTCCCTGTTCCTTTTCTTCGCCGGCCTGGTTGTGTTCCTATGGAACATCAATCTCACGATTTTCAAGTTGACGCTGTCATGGGTTGGCATTTGCACCGCTCTGTATGGATGCATCACACTCATGCCGATCTTTCGTCACGACAACCCATACTACACCCCGTTATCATCGCCGGCGTGGCACATTGTTACTGGGATAGCATATGTTATCTATGGGGTCCTTCGGTGGTTTACCTGGCACTGGTCGGCGTACTCTCGTCATCGAGTCTACTCCCGCTTTCGGGATTTGGAGGACGGTCACCGCAAAATGCTCATGCAGGGCATGCAGAGGACAGCCGAAGAAACTGCTCTGAACGCATCATCGGAGATCGACACTCGCACCTTCATGTGGACGTTCGACAGTTTGGACGAAGATCACGAACTGGAGCGCTTCTTTTCCAGCTTACCTGGCTTCCGCAGCTCCAAGGTGGTCGACGATCCTCTACCCAGTCTTACCGAAGAGGCCAAGGAGAAGCTTTCTGGAACACTGATAGGGTTTCTTGACCGCACGTCCTCATCCGATTTACTCCCTGAGCCAGTCAAGAGCCGGAGAGCCACCGTGTGCGCGAAGGCCCTTGATCCAGCCCAATTTCCTAGTGCATATGTTGACGTCCTCTATACAATCCTATCCCGCGACGAATTTAGAGTATTGGAAACCACCAAATGTGGCCGTATTTTGAGAGGCTGGGGCAATAGTGGAAATGAAGACACCGCATTGGTTGGACAATCTACGGCCTCATTTATTCTAGTGAGAGCACAACGCCGCGATGACTCTTGGTTTGTCCTTGCTTCCAGCGAACTGGGCGTACCCGAAACTGTCCTCCGAGACTATGCTGCACACGGTGACAATCTGTCACTTGCCATCTTGATTCACATTACTCGCCAGCAATTTAGCCATTTCTGGAAATTGCCATGGCCCGGGGTCAAGCTCTCCGAAACTCTAGAAGCAGCTTCCGGATTCGATGTGCAGGACACGTCACCTGAACTGCAGCACAACTTCTGCGCTCTCTGGAATCAGATCGTACTCGAAGTACAGAAGGACAACAGTCCGGCGATGGTCGGCGTCATCCTCAGACCAATCCGTCATATTTACACGATCCTACATCAAGATACTGACTCTGCCCCCACACGATTCTGCCCCTCCACAGACAACTGGGATGGTATTCTCTTTGAGCCATCCTCGTATCCACTGTGCAACCTCGCTGGCCACATTCATGACGACTCTCCCCCCACGTCCCTTGCCTGCCCTGCCCTGCTTGCCCCTGCTTCCCTCGCCGCGCCTTCGTCGTCCGTACCTGTCCCACTTCACGTCGTCGAAAGCCTCACGGGTGTACCATTGCTCAACAGCTCCCACTGCACTCTTCAGACTATCATTGAAAACTTCCGCGTTCCCGCCACTTCGCAGGATCCAGTCACCGTAATAAAAGGCGACACCTCCACGACAATGGTCCCCCTCTCCATCCCCGGACCTTCGGCGTCCACCCCTCCTCCTCCCTCAATGGCCCTAACCACCCAACCTGGTGCCGTTGCCATTCAGCACATTGCAGGCCGCCGCACTTCTTCAGATGTTCTAGACGATCCATCGCTACCCTCTACCTTTCAGGTTCTAGACGACACCCCCCCTACAGGTCCGTAGTCATTTTCGGACTTCCGTGACTGAATCTGACCACGCATATTCTTCGCCAGATTATCATTCGTCGCCGCTGGTTCCCACTCCAGGCCCACCTCGACCACCACTTTTTTCTGCACCTGATCCGGGCGTCGTTGTCTAAGGGGAGGGCAGTGCGGAGGCTGAGGAAAGGGGCGCTCTTGGCACCACTTCGGCGGTTCGGGAAAATATTATGGCTTCCCCGGATCTTTCAACATAGTCGCTGTCACTGTCCTGAGTTACTGACTTAGCCATTACAGGTCCGTCGTGATGTTCTCTTGGTGCCGAGCATACAGGAGATCATCCTCTGCACCCTTCACATGGCCAGTATGATATCATTTAACGCATCCCCTAATCCCCTACTAGTAGATGTACGTGTGCGGTAGGATGTATTGTACGAATCGAATACCATGGAGAAATGTGTGTAAACCCACGTATCAGGTGGAAATGTCAGTGACGAGTCCCCAACCTCCCCCTGACCCACTGCGGGTTGATGGGCGTACCTGGCAGTGATACAGAAGCCTCTGCGTACAGTTCCAAAGTGTCTGCGAAAACTAGTTGTTTGGATCTCTAGAGCAGCGGAATCGATACGAACATTCCAGGATGGAGGGAGAAGGAGGTTGCGAGAGAGTAGTATGAGTTACAGGACACAGGTGCCCGTTTCTTCATCCGCTGCCAGGGACCCGCCGCGGAAGGGTCCCTCACGGTTTCCCCGTGCAAAGAAGCCGGGCCGTGGTGACGCAGAGCCCCACAGAGCTGTGGCTGTGGCTCCTTTGCGAGGGACGCCGCAGGATCCATGTGTATCCTGCAAACGCCGAGGCGACATAGAGGCTCTTGAGCGCACGCAGGTAATTCGTTCATCGACACCGCATTCGGGCCAAGGCTGCCTGGGGTACCCGCCCGCTGCTCGGGGGAAGGCCCGCTGGCCAATGCCGCGCACCGTGGCGCACGAATGGCAAACTCACTTGGCGAGTGCCAGCCTCGTCTGCTCTTAGGTCCGTTCGTGGATCTATTTTTGGGTTCGTAATCGTCGTCTGGCCTTTCATAGACCCCGGAGCCGTTGCTACATTATTCTTGCGGGGCATCGCTTCGGATGATTTAGACGTTCCGCCGCTACCTTCGCCCATTCGGGGCTCGACTACAGACCCCTTACAGATCCGCAGACGTCTGTAAACTCTCCCGTGACTGGACCTGACCACGCATCTTCTTCACATTCATTGCTACTGGCATCTCGTCCACGGCTGTCTTCTGAATCTGGTCCGGGCGCTGTTGTTAAAGGGGAGGGCGATGCGAAGGCTGCATTGCACAGGGGAAGGGATGACACTCTCACCTCTTTCGGCGATTCTCGCCTACAATGCAGATAAAGCGAGATGACGGCGCAGGTCTGCACGGAGAGTAGGGTGCGTCACGGCCACCTCCGCCCTCAGTGAAGGCTGAAGGGGAGAGAGGGAAAGGGTCACACAGCTGCCCCGCTTCGGAAAAGTCGTCACAAGGCGCTCCCACAAAACTTCCTGGAGGGTGTGATCTCCCACCACTCCGACCACCTCTCGACGTCGGCGCGGGAGACCTGCAACATGTGCAGCCTGAGCCTGTCGCCTGACTCTTGAGCTTCCTTGGAACCTCTTGGTATGACCCGCTCGAAAATGGCAGAGCAGAGAATCGTTCAATTGTTTCGATACCGTATGCACCGGACTGAGAGAAGGGCCGCTAGTGGTACTAGGGTTATGGCTGCATAACTGATTCGGTTCGCCGCCGCCGACGCTGCCCACACAAAATTAAATACTGTATCATATTCGTCAATTTTCAAGACGTCTGCTCAAAGGAGAGGCCCTTTGTTTCTACCAAACGACCACACAACATGATAATTGAAGCCTAATTCGCAACGACGTCGAGCCGGGCGCTTGCGGTTCGGAGCGGATTGACCCGGTGGTCACGTGGTCACGTGCAATGTCGCCCGCCCGAGACTCTCAACAACCGACTACAGTAATAACTTCGATGTCTCGAGCTCCCCCCCAAGATGACAACGCAACCGAGCCACATATTGGCCTGGGAACGAGTTCCTTTCCCCCAACTGGTTCCATCCCCGTCATTGACGCTCTCGCAGGTGACTACCAGCCCCAGTCGGTGCAGGATCAAGCATCCCATGGCGTGTCGAACTTCGTCGATGGCTCCGGCCCTATTTTTTCAATGTATTTAGAAATGGCTTCGGAAGAGGACAAGAAGATGACTGAAGGATGGAAAGCGGACGCTGATGGGATCCTTATATTTGTGCGTCTCCATAATCTAACGCCGTGCTCGACACCAACTTAATTATCATAGACCGGTTTATTCTCTGCTGCTGTCGCATCCTTGATCTCGGTGTCGATTCAGGACATTCGACCGAACCCACAGGACACCTCCAACTTCTACCTCGCAAACATCTATCAGACCGTTTCTAACCCGAATCAATCCAACGTCCCCCTTCCTTCTTCCCCACCCCCATTCTCTCCACCGACGTATGCCATCTGGGTCAATTCACTTTGGTTCTTGAGCTTGGTGATCAGTCTTACCTGTGCCCTGCTCGCGACCTTGCTACAGCAATGGGCACGAAGGTATCTCAAGGTCACACTGTCGCGTTACAGTCCACATAAGCGAGCACGTATCCGTGCATTCTTTGCTGAAGGCGTCGACAAATTCCTCCTTCCATGGGTGGTCGAGGCACTTCCTGCGCTCCTCCACATCTCCCTGTTCCTGTTCTTCGCTGGCCTGATTGTGTTCCTATGCAACGTCAATATCACTATTTTCAAATTGGTGTTGTCATGGGTCGGGATTTGCACGGCTCTGTACGGATGCATCACATTGATGCCAATTTTTCGTCCTGATAGCCCCTACTATACATCGCTTTCATCGTCGGTGTGGCTCATTGTTGTTGGGATACGATATGTCTTTTTTCGTGTTCGTCGGTGGACCTATAATTGGTGGACCTATTTGTGGGATGGCATTTGTCGTCGTCCTCACTATCTTTCTGTCCATCGTACTATTTTCTTTTGGGAGCACAGGGACCACTACCACAAACTGCTCTCGCAGGGGATGCAGAGGACAGCCGAGGAAACTGCTCTGAATTCCAGATCAGAGATCGACACACGCGCCTTCATGTGGACGTTCGACAGTTTGGACGAAGATCACGAACTGGAGCGCTTCTTTTCTGGCTTACCGGGCTTCCGCAGCTCCAAGGTGGTCGACGATCCTCTGCCCAGTCTCACTGACGACCAAAAACAGAAGCTTTTTGAACCATTGACCGGGTTGTTGGACCGCACTTTCTCATCTGATCTACTGCCTGCACCTGTCAAAAAACGGCGAGCCATGATATGTGCGAAGGCCATCGATCCAGCCCACCATCCCAAGTCGGCATTCGAAGCCGTTGACATAATTTTGTCCAACGACCAAGATGATGGACCACTGGCAGCCGAAATTTTACCGATTGTGAGGGGCTGGCGCGATAACACGGATAAAAATAGTAAATTGATAATACAAGCTACAACCTCCAATTTCATCTCAATGGCGCGACGGCGCGACGACCCTTGGTTCATTCTCGCCTCCAATGAGCTGGGTGTCCCAGAATCTGTCCTCCGAGAGCACGCTGCACACGGTGACAGCCTGTCACTCGCCATATTGATTCACATTACTCGCCAGCAATTTAACCATTTCCAGGAAACTTACTGGCCGTTGTCTACGTTTTCGAAGGTTCTAAAAGTAGCTTCTAATGTCAATATACAAGATGCGTCATCTGAATTGGTGCACGTGTTCTGTGCTCTTTGGAATCACATTGTTCTCCATGCAGAGAACCACAACGATTGGCGAATGGCCCTCTATACCCTGGGACCGATTCGCAACGTCTACGCCGCTCTACACCAAGACACCGATTCTACCCCAACACGATTCTCCGCCTCCACTCGTGATTCTGATGTCGTTCTGTACGATCCGTCCTCGTATCCAGTCTGCAACGTCGCTGGTCATATTTACGACAACGTCCTTCACGATAACGCCGCGCTGCCCCCTGCCCCCCTTGCTAGCCCCTATGCACATTCCTCGTCCATTCCTGCCCCACCTCACGTCGTCGAAAGCCTCACGGAGGTACCATCGCTCGGCAGTTTCCTCCCCGTTCACCAGACAACCATGGCAGGGCGCCACATTCCTGTAACATCACCAGATCCGACCACCGCCGGAGCAATACGAGATGTCATCGATGTCATCACCTCAGCTTTAACAGTACTCCATTGCACTCCCGATACTCCGACATCCACCCCACCTCTTTCCTCTACCTCCCCAGCCGCTGCCGTTGCCCTCCAGCACAACCCAGACCTCCTGACGTCTTCCGATCCACCAAATCTCCCAGTGTCGGCTTCTTCTAAACCAGTTCTCGAAAATATACTTCCAACAGGTCCGCCGCTACCGTCACACTTACCCACGACTCGATCCGATCTCTCACAGTGTTGCCCAGAGTCTCATCGCTCAATAATAGTTACCACCACCAGCACTTCTCCAGGGCCGACGTCTGCACCTGATCTGAGTGTTACTGCTGCCGAGGACGGTGGCGTCCCGAAGCCTGGTTTGCGCAAGGGTAAGGACGTTGGTCCCCCCACGGTGAATCGCGAATTTCAAGCAAACACTGTGACTGTCCTAGATCTTCCCCCACAATCCTTGTCACTACCATCGGAAGCCGACTCGAACATTACAGCTGCCGTGGGTCCATCACAGCGGGCTGAGCGTACGGGAGACCATTCTTCACATCTTTCGCATTGCCGGTATGATATTTTTTAACGCGTCCGCCGGCATTCTGTTAGATGTATCTTCCTGTTGGTTCTTAGATATCACAACATTGGCACTACTCGATAATTGTTTCTCATTTTTTGTTGCCTATTATTACGCAGTACAAATGTTGAATATGTGTAGACTCGAGTAGATATGCGCTTGGCATGTAGTCAAGAGAACGATGTCGCCGTCGACATAGAGAACGACGAAAGTAACGGAGGCACAACATCCCACCGCAAGGGTCCCAGACTGGTGCAATGGCGGCGCTACACCATGACTGCCTTGTTACTGCGCGGCGCGAAAGTGATGACGTCAAGCACGCCTACGCGCCACCCCGCAAGGCACATGACTAACAGTCGGTTATCGTCGACACACCGTCGTGTGTGTGCACGCGTGTTGCTAAATGCGCAGGCCGTCAAGCCCGCCACTTAGGAATATCCGGAGGAGCTGGAAGAGTGGGTACGCTTGCACAGCGAGGGCATCGAGCTTGAAGAACGGGCCAATGTCGAAGATGGACGAGGGTTGTGGCTACCGCGTCAAACGAGCTGACTGTGTCGCGTGCGATGCGGGGTCTAGCAGGCTGATGTGCGTGAGGTTGTAGTGGTAAGCCGTGTCTCTGCCCAGAGAGCAAGGCGCGTTAACAGGTGAAGCGGAGAGGCAGATGATGGGTACGACTTTCCCGCTTTGGAAATGGCGTTGACAATGCACTCCAAGAAGCCTCTGAAAGCGTGATCATCCTCTCCTTCAGCCACTTCTCGATGTCAGGACGGGGGATACGCAACATGGGTAACTCGCCGTTTGTGCTGGCGAGGAGCGCGTCGTAGACCGGGGGAGGAAGTGCAGATTTTCGTGGTAGGTGGAGGCGTGTTGAAGAAGTTCGTCAAGATTCAGTAGATGAGAAACGAGGGCTAGGGGACCATAGCGAGGGGAACGCACACACAGCTTGATGCGGACCCTATGGTCGGGGAGTGACGAAATAGGTGGGCACGCAAAATATTCAAAAATTACCCGATCTCTGTTGCGAGCTGGTAGTGAGACGGGACAGTCAAGGGAGACAACGTTGGCACACCACGGTGAGAGCCCTCACCTAGCCGCTTGACACCCCCAGTACGACAGATAAGACCTCTCTTCGCCCCGCAACATCCTCAGATAGAGGAGTCTTGCCATCCTCGACCACAGGCATCTATCAGATCAATTGGGCATACATCCCGCAGACCCTCTTTTCACCCCGTGCAAGCGTGAATTATAAGTAAGGCCGCATGAGAGTCGATCACGACCACTTACGACGGTGCCTATGACCAGCCATCGACCCCATTATAAACGAAAGTTAATGCAACGCTCCAACCCAACTCCCTTATTTTTCAGCCTCTGCACAGCAGCGCCTCCGCCGATGTCTCATAAGAAGCGACGCCTTACCTTTCGCGAGGGAACGTCGACATATAAAAGTGCCTTACGAGGTCCCGTCCATCTACACCATCGCTTACATGGTCCATATCACGATTCAGAATCTATTTTTTGCGCTGTCGTTAGAGAGCCGGGAGTCGAAGAGAGATGGACTCCCGGGATACGTACCGTGCCCCTCGGCGCCGTTAGGCGTAGTCAAGCCCACCACTTAGGAATACCCAGAGGAGCGTAAACAGCAGGTCCACATTGCGCAGCGAGGACAGTGTTGAGCTTGAAGATTGGGACACAGTCGAAGATGGTCGGGTCGGACAGGGCCGTAGCGATCATGTCAATCACGGCAGGATGTGTCGCCTGCAATGCGAGGTCTCTGCACGGAGAGCGAGCGTGAGTTGGTGAAGGAGAAAGAGAGGCAGAGACAGTACGGCTGCCCCGATTGGAAAATGCGTCGACAAGGTGCTCCAAGAAAGCGCTCTCATATCCAGGAGCATGAACTCGTTCCTTTAACAAATTCTCAACATCGGCGCAGGAGACCTGCAACATGTGCGGCTCGTCGTTGTGCTGGCGAGATCTAGGAGCGCGTTGGAGACCGGAAGGGAAGACGGAGGGCAGATTGTCGGAGCGGATTGACCCGGTGGTCACGTGGTCACGTGCAATGCCGACAACCGACTACAGACAGAACCCAGTAATAACTTCAATGTCCCGAGCTCCTCCCCAAGATGACAACGCAACCGAGCCACGTATTGGCCTGGGAACAGGTTCCTTTCCCCCAACTGGCACCATCCCCGTCATTGACGCTCTCGCAGGCGACTACCACCCGCCCCAGTTGGTGCAGGATCAAGCATCCCATGGCGTGTCGAACTTCGTCGATGGCTCCGGCCCTATTTTTTCAATGTATTTAGAAATGGCTTCGGAAGAGGACAAGAAGATGACTGAAGGATGGAAAGCGGACGCTGATGGGATCCTTATATTTGTGCGTCTCCATAATCTAACGCCGTGCTCGACACCAACTTAATTATCATAGACCGGTTTATTCTCTGCTGCTGTCGCATCCTTGATCTCGGTGTCGATTCAGGACATTCGACCGAACCCACAGGACACCTCCAACTTTTACCTCGCAAACATTTATCAGACCATTTCCAACCCGAATCAATCCAACATTTCCCTCCCTTCTTCCCCACCCCCATTCTCACCACGAACGTATGCCGTCTGGGTCAATTTGCTTTGGTTCCTGAGCTTAGTCATCAGTCTTACCTGTGCTCTGCTCGCGACGTTGCTGCAGCAGTGGGCACGAAGATATCTCAAAGTCACTCAGTCGCGTTACAGTCCACATAAGCGAGCACGAATTCGCGCGTTCTTTGCCGAAGGTGTTGACAAGTTTCTCCTTCCATGGGCTGTCGATACATTGCCCACGCTTCTCCATGTTTCCCTGTTCCTGTTCTTCGCCGGCCTGGTTGTATTTCTTCACAACGTTCATATCACGATTTTCAAGTTGGTGCTGTCGTGGGTCGGCGTTTGCACGGCCCTGTACGGATGCATCACACTCATGCCAATCTTTCTTCATGATAGCCCATACTATACATCGCTTTCGTCCTCCATGCGGTTCATTGTTTTTGGGATACGGCATGTCGTCCATTGCGTTCGTTTGTGGTTCGTTTTCTCGGTGAGCTCTCGTCGTCTGGTCTTTTGGAGAATCGAGGACCATTGGTACACACTACTCGTGCAGGGGATGCAGAAGACTGCCGAGGAAACTGCTCTGAAACGCCGACCAGAGATTGACACTCGTGTCTTCATGTGGACGTTCGACAGTTTGGACGAAGATCACGAACTGGAGCGCTTCTTTTTTGGCTTACCCGGCTTCCGCAGCTCCAAGGAGGTCGACGATCCTCTGCGCAGCCTCACTAACGACCAAAAGCGGAAGCTTTTTGAACCGTTGACCGGGTTGTTGCAGCGCACTTTCTCGTCCGATTTGCTGTCTGCGCCTGTCAAAAAACGGCGAGCCATGATATGCGCAAAGGCCATCGATCCATCCCACGATCCAATTTTGGCATTCAACGCCGTTGACATAATTTTGTCCAACGACCAAGATAGTGGTGCCCTGGCCGCCGAAATTTTGCCGATTGTGAGGGGCTGGCGCGATATCGCAGATGAACGTGCTAAGCGGGCGACACGAGCTACAGCCTCCAGTCTTGTTGCAAGGGCGCGACGGCGCGACGACCCTTGGTTTATTCTCGCCTCCAATGAGCTGGGTGTCCCAGAATCTGTCCTCCGAGAGCACGCTGCACACGGTGACAGCCTGTCACTTGCCATATTGATTCACATTACTCGCCAGCAATTTAACCATTTCCGGGAACAGTATTGGCCACGGCATGCGTTCTCGCAAGTTCTAGAAGTAGCTTCCGATTTCAATGTACAAGATACGTCACCTGAACTGCAGCACGCGTTCTGTGCTCTTTGGAATCAAATTGTTCTCCATGCACAGAACCACAACGATTGGCAAATGGCCCTCTATACCTTGCGACCGATTCCCAACGTCTACGCGGCTCTACACCAAGACACCGATTCTGCCCCAACACGATTCTCCGCCTCCACTCGTGATTCTAATGACGCTCTGTCCAAGCCGTCCTTGTATCCAGTCTGCAACGTCGCTGGTCATATTTACAGCGCTGTCCCGCGTAATAACGTTGCACCCCTCCCTGCCTCCCTTGCCAGTCCCGATGCGCATTTCTCGTCCATACCTGCCCCACCTCACGTTGTCGAAAGCCTTACGGGGGTTCCACCGCTCGACGATTTCCTCCCCGTTCATCAGACAACCATAGAAGAGCACCGCATTCCTATTACCCCACCAAATCCGGCCACCGCTGAGTCTGGTGCAATACAAGGCATCGTCACCTCAACTATAACAGTGCCTCACTACACCCCAGATACTTTGACATCCACCCTTTCTCCTTCCTCGGCCTCTCCAGCCGTTGCCCTCCAGCATAAGACAGTTCTGTTGACACCTTCCGACCCACCAAACCTCCCATCGTCAGCTTCTTCCGATCCGGTTCTCGACGATGTGGTTCCTACAGGTCCGTCGCTATCTTCACATTCACCCACGACGCGATCCGACCTCTCACCATTTTTCCTAGAATCTCATCGCTCAATAATAGTTACTACTCTCAACACCTCTCCAGAGCCGACCTCTGCATCTAATCTGAGTACTGCCGCCGTTCCTGGCGGCAGCCGCAGGGATAAGGACGTCGGCCCATCCTCGATGAATCGCGCAATCCACGCCAATACTGTGACTACCCTAGATCTTCCACCGCAACCCTTGACACTGCCATCGGATACCAGCTCGGATATAGCGGCCGTCGTGGGACCATCACAGCGGGCTGAGCGTACGGGCGATCACTCTCCGCGTCCTTCGCATTGCCAGCATGATATCGTTTAACGCGTCCAATCTCTTAGATGTACCTGTGCGACATGGCATATATTCATGTTGGGTTCTTGGATATCACTATACTGATACTATTCTTTGTTTCTCATTGTGTATCCTATTACGCAGTACAAATGTGAAATATGTGTAGACTAGAGGAGATATGTACTTGGCATGTGGTCGAGAGAACGCTGCCGCCATAGAGAACGACAGCGTGTCTGAAAGTAACATAGGTACACGGAGAAAGTGACGATGTCGGACACACCTACGCGAAAACAGCGGGACACGTACCGTACGTACAGTACTCCCTGGTGGTGTCTGCGCGTGCACGCTACCAATTGCGCAGGTCGTCAAGGCCACCACTTAGGAATATCTGGTGGTGCATAATGAGCGGAGGCGCTAACGCAGCGAGGACCGTGTCGAGCTCGAAGAACGGGTCAAAGGCGAAGATGGCCGGATAGGACAAACATCGTGGCGACAATCGCGTCGAACATGGCCGGCTATGACGCCTGCAATTGGGGGTCTAGCAGGCTGTCGTGCATAAGCTTGGAGTAGTCGGCCGTGTCTCTACACGAAGAGATGAGCGCGTCAGCAGGTGAAGCGGAGAGACGTACCCCGCTTCGAAGACATCAACAAGACATTCAAAGAATGCACTCTCCTTCGACGGCGAGATCTCCCCCTTTTTTAGTCATTTCTTGCTTTGGTATAGGGAACCTGTAGCACCTAGGTCGTGGTTTGTGCTAGCGATGTCTAGGAGCGTGTTGTATACTGGGAGACGAAGGGCAGATTGTGGTGGGAGCGTGTTGAAGACCTAAGTAATGGGAAGTGAGGGTTAGTCACGGTAGACGCCGAAAACGTACACGTGGTACCTATTGTAACTTGTACACTGGTTAGGGTTACTACTGTATAACCGGAATAGGTAAGTGTGGAAGTTCTCAACAACCAACTATCATCACATACTATGGCCTCAACGCCCCGAGCTCCTCGCGAAGATATCAACGTAATGGAGGCAGGTATGGGCCTGGGAACAGGTAGCTTGCTCCTACTGGGCTCTATCCCCGTTACTGATGCCCCCGCAGGTGACTACCAGTACCCACTCCAGTCGGCGCAGAATCAAGAAATGCGTGGTGTATCTAACTTTGTCGATGGTTCTGGGCCTATGTTTTCAATGTATATGGAAATGGCGACGGAAGAGGACAAGAAAATGGCTGAGAACTGGAAAGCGGATGCAGACGGGATCCTCATATTCGTCGTATATCTTTTAATCTAGTGCTTCAAACCAACTCAATTGTCATAGACTGGTTTATTCTCTGCTTCTGTCGCGTCCTTGATCTCAGTGTCGATCCAGGACATTCGACCGAATCCACAGGATACCTCCAATTTCTACCTCGCGAATATCTACCAGACTGTCGCTGACCCCAATATTTCCACTTCCCTCCCCGCTTCCCCACCCCCATTCTCTCCACCAAACTATGCAGTCTGGGTAAATTCGTTTTGGTTCATGAACTTGGTGATCAGTCTTACCTGCGCGCTGCTCGCGACGTTGCTGCAGCAATGGGCACGGAGATATCTCAAAGTCACCCAGTCGCGTTACAGTCCACACAAGCGAGCTCGGATCCGTTCGTTCTTTGCCGAAGGTGTCGACAAGTATCTCCTTCCATGGGTGGTCGAAACACTTCCCGCGCTTCTCCACATTTCCCTGTTCCTGTTCTTCGCTGGCCTGGTCGTGTTCCTTTGCAACGTTAATATCACGGCTTTCAAGTTGGTGTTGTCATGGGTCGGGATTTGCACGGCTCTGTACGGATGCATCACATTGATGCCGATCTTTCGTCCTGATAGCCCGTACTATACATCGCTTTCATCATCGGTGTGGCTCATTATTATTGGGATACGATATATCGTCTTTCGTGTTCGTCGGTGGTCCTATTTGCTGGTTGGCATTCTACGTCATCGTCGTCACGACCCCCTCGATGCTCTTTTCTTTCGGATGTGCAGAGGCCGTTATCATAACTTACTCGTGCAGGGCATGCAGAGGGCAGTCGAGGAAACTGCTCTGAAGTCCCAATCAGAGATCGACACTCGCGCCTTGATGTGGACGTTCGACTGTTTGGACGAAGATCACGAACTGGCGCGCTTCTTTTCCGGCTTACCCGGCATCCGCAGCTCCAAGGTGGTCGACGATCCTCTTCCAAGTCTCACCGAAGGGGCCAAAAAGAGGCTTTCTCAAGCGTTGATAGGACTTTTTAAGCGCACTTTCTCATCCGATTTGCTTCCCGTGCCTGTCAAAAATCACCGGGCTATCATCTGCGCGAAAGCCCTTGATCCGGTGCAATTTCCCTATGCATTCTGGGTTATCCTCGGCACAGTCATTTCTGAGGGTCAACATCGGGGACTGCAAACCGCCGAATTTGTCCGTGTCATGCGAGGTTGGCGCAGTGGTGGAGACCGAGAAACTGCATTTCTTGGAGAAGCCATGTTCACCTGTCTTATTGCAAGAGCGCAACGCCTCGATGACTCTTGGCTTATTTCCGCCCCCAATAAACTGGGAATCCCAGAAGCTGACCTCCGCCACCACGCGACAGACGGCAACTTGTCACTTACAAGCTTGATCCACATCACTCGCCACCAATTTAGCGAGTTCGGGAAACTGTCCTGGCGAGATACCCAGTTCTCGGACGTACTAAAGGCAGCTTCGGAATTCAATGTGCAAGTTACGTCACCCGATCTGCAGCACGACTTCTGTGCTCTCTGGAATCAAATCGTTCTCAAAGCGCAGAATGAAAAGGATCGGCGGATGGCGACATGGATCCTCAGACCGATTCGGAACGTATACATCGCTCTTCATCAAGGTACCGATGCTGCCCCAACACAATTCTCCGCCTCCACCCGTGATCGGGATCGCGTTCTGGACGACCCAACCTCGTATCCACGGTGCGACGTTGCTGGCCATATTCATGACTCTGCCTCCACAAACTTAGCTCACGTTGTCCTGCACGATAATGATCCGCCGCTCCCTGCTTCCCTTTCCAGTCCCGATGTGCCTTCTTCGTCTGTACCTGCCCCACATCGCGTCAGGGATACGCCACCGCTTGACAACTTCCACCCCCAGACCGCTCATCAGACAACCATCGAAAGCCTCACCATTCCTGTCATCTCACCAGATCCAGCGACCGCTACTCCTGCAATTTCGACTTCACCCCTCTTTCCTCCACCTCTTCACCTACTGCCCTAACCCGACTCAGACCTCCTGTATCTTCCTGGAGAGCGGGGCACATCAGCAAGTGAAGCGGAGAGAAAAGGCAGAGGAGATACGGCCGCTCCGCTTTGAAAAGACATCGACACGATGCTCTGAGAATGCTCTCCTCTGACGGCGTGATCTCCCACCTCTTTAGTCACCTCGATCGACTTCGGCACGGGTGATCTGCATCACATAGTTCGTGATTTGTGCTGGTGAAGTCTAGGAACGTGTTGCATGCCGGAAGGCGGAGGGCAGATTGTGGGGGGAGCGTGTTGAAGAAGACCGTCAAGCTTAATCCGATGAGAAATGAGGGTTAGGAGACATCTTGGTGAGGGGAAAACGTACACGGGGGAAAAATATGCGTGTTTTGTGCGGAGGATGACTCATACAGCGAAGGGTTTGGCGCCTCGGATGGGTCACAAAGGTGAAGGTTATGATGCATACTTGGCGGGCGTTGCGGAGGTTCGTCGACAACCCCACACGTAGAAGCGCAGACATTACGAATGAGGCGTGGGGAGTCCGCATGCATGGGACAATTGTTCGAGCACGGCGTCACGGTACTAACGCGGTTACACCTGAATCGGTTTGGGTTCAGCCAATATACAGTAGTCCGAGGTCTGCGCGTCATTTTGACCCTCTTTGTTTCACGCGATGCAAAAATATGAGAATTGGCGCCTATTCCGCAACAACGATATGTTGACATCGGGCGCTTGCAGTTCGGTCGAGCACGTCTCGGCCGCTAAGCGCCAAGGGTTGTCGCTCTACCCCACCACGTTATACTCTCCGTAGTCGACTCACACTATATTTTTCAATGTCCCGAGCTCCTCACGAGGCTACCCACGCACAAAACGCAGGATTCAGCGAAGGTACCATACTCCTGCATGACTCTATCCTCGCCATTCTCACCTACCCCTGCTAGGTGACTACCGGTACCCACCTCAGTCAGCACAGAATCAAGCGTCGAATTTCGTCGATGGTTCTGGGCCAATATTTTCGATGTATATGGAAATGGCGACGGAAGAGGACAAGAAAATGGCCGAGAACTGGAAAGCGGACGCTGATGGGATCCTCATATTTGTGCGTCTACCTTTACTGTAACCTTCACACCGACTCAATTGTCATAGACCGGTCTATTTTCTGCTGCTGTCGCGTCATTGATCTCAGTGTCCATTCAGGACATTCGACCGAATCCACAGGATACCTCCAATTTCTATCTCGCGAATATCTACCAGACTGTTGCCAACCCCAATATTTCGACTCCTCTTCCTGCTTCCCCACCCCAATTTTCCCCACCAAATTATGCAGTTTGGGTAAACTCGTTTTGGTTCATGAGCTTGGTGATCAGTCTTACCTGTGCTCTGCTTGCGACGTTGTTGCAACAATGGGCACGAAGGTACCTCAAGGCCACTCAGTCACGTTACAGTCCACACAAGCGAGCTCGGATCCGTTCGTTCTTTGCCGAAGGCGTCGACAAGTATTTCCTCCCATTGGCAGTCGAAACACTTCCTGCACTTCTCCACATTTCCCTGTTCTTGTTCTTCGCCGGCCTGGTTGTGTTCCTTTGCAACGTCAACATCTCAGCTTTCATATTGGTGTTGTCATGGGTCGGGATTTGCACGGGTCTGTATGGATGCATCACGTTCATGCCGATCTTTCATCTTGATAGCCCGTACTATACTTCGCTTTCATCATCGGCATGGTTCATTGTCATCGGGATACGATATCTTGTCGCTGAGGTCCGTTGGTGGTTCTGTTGGTCGGTTGGCCGTCGGGGCGATCCAGCCTTTCGGGGGATTTGGGACGGTTATCACGAATTACTCTTCAAGGGCATGCGGAGAGCGGCCGAGGAAGCTGCGCTGAATCCCCGGTCAGAGATCGACACTCGCGCCTTCATGTGGACGTTCGACTGTTTGGATGAAGATCATGAACTGGAGCGCTTCTTTTCTGGCTTACCTGGCTTTCGCACCTCCAAGGAAGTCGACGATCCTCTGCCTAGTCTCACTCACACGCAACAGTGGAAGCTTTTCGAACTATTGACCGGGTTGTTGGACCGCACTCTCTCATCCGATTTGCTGCCCGCGCCTGTCAAAAAACGGCGAGCCATGATATGCGCAAAGGCCGTCGATCCAACACACATTCGAACCGCATTTCATGTCCTTAGAGCAATTTTGTCCAACGACCAAGACAGTGGTCTACTGGCCGCTGATATTCTGCAGACCGTGAGGAGTTGGTGCAACAATGGGGACGAAGACACTACTTTGCTTACACAGGCTATAGTCTCCAGTGTTATTGCCAACACGCAACGGCGCGATGACCGTTGGTTTATTCTTGCCTCGAACGAACTGGGTGTTCAAGAATCTGTCCTTCGAGAGTACGCTGCGCACGGTAACAGTCTGTCACTTTCCATATTAATTCACGCCACCCGCCGGCTGTTTGACTTTTTCTGGAAACGGTCTCAAGCTCGACTCCTGATGTGGCACGGGTTCTCGGGGGTTCTAATTAAAGCATCAAGATTCGACGTACAAGATACGTCACCTGAACTGCAGCACGAGTTCTGTGCACTCTGGAATGAAATCGTTCTCAAAGGACAGGATGCTCTGTTGATGGCGGTCGGAATCTTGCGACCAATTCGCAACGTTTATTTCGATCTACATCGCAACACCGATTCTGCCCCAACACGATTCTCACCCTCCACTTACAATTTAGATGTCATTCTGTTTGAGCCATCCTCGTACCCAGTGTGCAACGTCGCTGGTCATATTCACGACGACTCCACCTCTGCAACTCCTACTCGTTCTGCCCTCCACGATGCCGCTGCGCTTGCCCCTGCTTCCGAGTCACTTGCCAGCCCCAATGCGTCTTCCTCATCCGTACCCTCCCCACATCACGTCGACAAAACCCTCACGGATATACCACCACTTGACAGTGATATATGCTCCAGGGTCTTTCCACCCCGCTGATCATACACCCACCGAAAACCCCCGCATTCCCCCCACTTCCCAGGATCCGGTCACCGCCCATACCACCACAATATTGACTCCGCTCTCCACCCCGGAACATCCCGCGCCCACCCTTCCTCCTAACTCAGTGGCCTCGGCTTCCACACCTGGTACCGTTGCCATTCAGAACATCACGGGCCGTCGCACTTCTTCGGACGTTCTCAACGGTCCATCACTACCTTCTCCCACTCCGGTTCTCGATTATATGCTCCCTACAGGTCCGCAGTCATCTTTGGACTTTCCCGTGACAGGATCAGATCATACATATGTTGAGATCGAGCGCAGATAATGCGCGATGAGTATTTGCTTCCGTCTCGCACCCTACTTTACTTTGGCATTATATGTTCCTTGTTCCTGTCCTGTCCCCCTCAATATACCTTACAGCAAAGTCCAAAACAGGGGGCCCCTTGCGTACGAATGGACAGTGGCTGACCTCCAAATTTGACGTGCGGGGTTCATAGTTAAGTATGGTTTGAAATTCTCGGGAAATTCGGTATCTCGCAAATATGTAGTTATTAAATAGTTATCCAGGGTATCAAATAGTTATCCATGGTATCAAATAGTTATCCTGGGACGGCACGCAGCAAAGGGCTTGCAGAGTTAAGGTTATCCCATACTCACTGCCTGTTGCGAAACATTCGTCCACTTTTTTGTCCTCCACTTCCACCTCCACCTCCCTTACTCTGATCATGGTTGGCCGTCACATCTCGGACGACCTCAAAGAAATGGCTATGTCTCTGTCCATCCAGGGTCTTTGCGACACGGACATCCATGAACTTACGGGAATTAGCGTCCGATCCATCAAGCGACTGCGAAGCTCACATCGCGAAACTGGCAATTTTTCGCGCAAGCCTATTGTCACCGGCCGGCCACGCGTCCTCACTGCGATGGATAGAAAGGTGTGTTTCTATCTCTCGAGTCTCAACTCAGTCGTCGTCTCATAGGGTGTAGTTTCTTTGTGACTGTGTGAATCACCGACCTGACCTAGCCCTCACGGAGTTGCAGACGGAACTTCGCGAGGTCTGCAATATTGAGGTGTCGGTGCAAACGGTCGCGCGCTCCCTCCAAAGGGAGGGTTACTCTATGAAAATGGTGGGTCATCTCCGCCTGATCACCGCGGCATCCTCACCATCAACTTTGTAGGTTACGTGAGCTGCTCTGGAGCGAAATGAGCAAGATCGAGAAGCCTTCAAAACCCTCATCGATGGACACTTCCGCCCAGAACAACTCGTGTTCGCCGACGAAAGCCATTTCAACCGGCTGACGTTGAGGAGGCCATACGCGTGGTCATTATGCGGCGAACGTGCTTGTCGGTACGAGTTTCAATTCCGAGGGGCGAAGTACTCCCTACTCCCAGCCATCTCCCTCGACGGGATAATCCACCTGGAGGTCGTCAAAAACGCTATCACTGGCGCGGACTTCCGGCGATTCGTTCAAGGCTTACTCCCGCTTATGAACAAATGGCTGCTCCCCAACTCCGTACTCGTCGTTGACAACGCGTCAATTCATAAGGTCGCGGGCATTCGTGAGATGGTCGAGGAACACGGCGCGCGCCTGCTGTTCCTCCCTGCTTATTCACCCAACTTCAACCCAATCGAACTCGCCTTCTCGACCATCAAGGCGTGGCTGCGTGCGAATCGCGATCAGGTGAACCAGGACTTGGAGTCCGAGAATGGCACGGTGTATGAGGCGTTATGGGAGGCAGTTCGCTCAGTCACTGCGGAAGATGCGAATGGTTGGTACGCCCACTGCGGGTACAATGTACGCGCTTGATGTTTGTTCTCCGTGTTCACGTAAATATATTGGGTAGTAGACGAACAGAGGGCTTTCAAGCAAATTATGTATATTATTGAGGTGGGTATCTTGCGCGTTCTCGTGCGCTCTCCCGAGCGAGCCAGCGGGAGGTTTGTCAGCCGACAAATCTGACAAATCTCACACCGAGGTCACGCTTGCTATGTCACTCTCTACTGAGTTGTCGTCCTCGAGCTCATCCTCATTGATCTCGTCTCCGTCAATCCCGTCCTCCTCATCATCAGAGATATCAACAATCTCATCTGGAATGGTAAGCCATACCACTCCTGTTTCCTCCTTTATAGCCTGACCCTTGACCCCATCGTCGTGCCGCACGCTGTCTTGAACCTCTGTGGATGGCGGTTCATGGGACGCTGTATCCATCAAGCCGAGGGGTCTGAAGAACTTGTCTTGTATGAACCGATGGACACGGCGGGCGTTTTCTGTACTGAGGCCAAAGCCCGAGAGGAGGGACTCATCCAGCGCGAAGAGCTGGATCGCGTCCTTGTACCTGAAGTTGTAGAGGTCGGTGTGGCTATCGAGGTAAGTCAAGTTTGGCACCGGCTCTTCAGCGTCCATGAGGGTGAGTATCTCATATACCAGCGGGACTCGCCCTTGCGTATGGCAATCCGACAACAATTCCTGGGAACCATAGGCCGGTGGGGAAGGTGACCTGTTCTCCGTGGGCGCGGGCGCTGGTGCCTCGGTATGTACGGTGATGTCGCTGGCTTGAGTAGCATGCAAGGGGCCCGACTCCGGCCCTGATTGAACTTGGGCTCCTGACACGACATAGGTGCTCTGCGACGCCCCCACACCCACACCATGTGTAGGTGTGATATTGACGGCGATGTGGACGTCTGGTGCCACTTTGGCGCCTCTTGGTCTCTTCGCAGGTTAGGGATTGCCCGTGGGCTTGAATACCCGGGCCGGGTAGCGGGTAGGGTACCCCGGGTACGGGTACGGGTCGTGCCGTGGCAACCCGCCTGTACCCGTACCCGCAGTGGGGGTTCAGCAGGTTAGTGGCGGGTCGAAAACGCGAATGGTCACTTTAATTACCTAGGCCGTGGAGCCCGATGTACGCTGCGGCGCACGAATGTGGTGGAATGCGTTGCGGCAAGTCGCGCTGCTACCATCCACTAGCACGCGGCGCCCACTAACCTGTCCATCAATCCGATTCAATCGTGCCTCGGAAATGTGCATAAAATACAAAAAAAAGAGACTAGAGTCTAGAAGTACTACTCCATGTCTGCAGAATCTTCGGGCCTTCGACGCAAGCGCGTTGCAACGGAGAGAGCAACAGACAATGGCGACCCACTCCTTGCGAACAAGAAAGCTCGCAAGGCTGCGAAGGACGCGAATTCGAAGTCGACTATGCCATTGCGACCTAAGCGTCCTGACAAAAGGGCAGCACCAAGGGTAAGCATTATTCGTATACCTGCCACGCGACACAACCAACTTACCTGTTGCAGTCCACCCACCGCCATCGAACTGCAGTCCGAGTGGAAATTGTAGACGAAGATATTGCACCATCTGAAAATTCTCAGATCCCGGAGCAAGTGGACAGTGGTGATGACGACGTTGCTGGTGAAGATGACGTCGTTGAACTCGAAGAGACGTCCGAGGCAGAGCTAGGTAGGCATTGTCAGTTTCCGAGGTTCTCAGGCGCTGACCCAATACGCCTCCGAGTCTAGAACGTCTCTTGAAGGATTGGAACTCACCGATATATGTGTTCTTCAAAGTCACACCATTGATCGAGGTGATCAATGGGCGCCGCGTCCATGTTTTTGAGTGTAACGCGAAGTGTTGCGTAGGTAAGGGAAATGGCCGCATGGTGCGCCGGTATCTGGACACCAGTGATGCGAAATCGACGGGCAACCTCCGAAAGCACGCAAAAGGTTGCTGGGGGGATGAAGTAGTAGCGGCGGCCGATGCGACTAAGAATGTACAGGCAGCTCGTGAAGCTCTAGAGAAGGTCAAATCTGTGGATGGGTCAATCACAGCGGCCTTTCAACGTATCGCAAAAGACAAGATGACTTACAGCCATCGCCAGCTTACAGCTATTGAGGCACGGTACGCTTCGTTGTCTCTACCCCCAAGCGCGCTCTTGATGGTTCTGACCACGCCTCTAGTGCGGAGTTCGTTCGTTGGGTCGCAGAGAGCAAGCGACCCTTCCAGATTGTAAATGATCAGGGTTTTCGGAAATTGATGATGTCCGGCCGCCCTACATGTTACATCCCTTCAGCCAAAACGATTTCGCAGGACGTGAAACGAGTCTTTGTGCACGTACGACGGCGCGTCGCTCATATGCTACAGGTAAGGGCCTTTTCTCATCAAACAAACGACAGATTACTGACCTGAGAAGGGGTATGGCGGTGTGTTGAACTTCGCCACCGATGCCTGGACATCACCCAATCACAAGGCGTATATGGCCGTGACAGTCCACTTTGAGAGCGAAGGCGTCCCGATTTCGATGCTCTTGGACATTGTCGAAGTGGCCAAGTCGCATTCGGGCGTCAACCTCGCTGTAGTATTTGCGAGGGTCCTAAAAGAATTTGGAATTGAGGACAAGGTTAGTTATGTCGACTTCAGGAAAGCTATAGCAGATAAAACTCACATTGTGGTACCAGATACTCAGCATTACTTGCGACAACGCGTCCAACAATGACAAGATGATCGGGCATCTATCGACGCTCATCGAAAGCTTCCCGGGTGCGGCCAACCAGACAAGATGCTTTGCCCACATCCTCAACCTGGTTGCCAAAAGTATCCTTCGTCAATTTGACATCCCTGAGAAAATGGACGAAGACCTCAGTGACGCTGCCATGGCCCTTGAAGCGCTTGCCCAGGAACTTGAGAGCGTCTCAGATAACATGGACCCCGATGAAGAGCTGGACACTAGCACAGATGAACTCGAACTGGATGATGATGACGAAAATGGTCTGGCAGAAGATCGTGAAGGTATGTCAGTGGGAGAGATAGCAGAACTTGAGGGGAGCGTTGCTCCGATTCGGTTGATGCTCACTAAGGTAACGGCGGATGATTCAAGTCCTTCAAACTCAGCTTCTTACCTCAGCTTACGCACGAACAGCTTCGTGCGATCGCCAATGCAATCAAAAACTCTTCCACCATCCTCCTCCCTCAGTGGCTCGCCAAGCTCAAGGAACTTGGGCTCGCAGTTCGGGTCATGCCTCGTGATGTCTCAACACGCTGGAACTCAACGTTTGATATGCTCGATTTTGCTATCGCCTACCGTGTTGCCCTTGACGATCTGGTGTCCAACCGTGACTTCAACCTTCGCAAATACGAGTTGGAAGACGAAGAATGGGCCATTGCCATTCATTTGCGGGATACGTTGAAGGCATGTTTTTTTCTTTTTTTGTGCTACAGTCCGGAAATAACCCATTACTCAGATTTTCAAACACGCTACGCTCTTTTTTTCTCGGGACACACCGAGCATCAGCGTTGTTATACCTGCCATGGACCACATCGACGCTCATCTGGCCACGGCAACACAAGACACTTCTTTTTCCTTGCCCATCCGTGCTGCGCTTGCCATCGGGAAGAAAACCCTCAACCGGTACTACAATAAAACTGACCATTCTGAGGTTTACCGCATCGCTATGAGTAAGTTGCCAGGCCCACTCCATGCGTTATCATTCGGCATGCCAACTGACATCCATCGTTAGTTCTTCACCCTCGCCACAAGTTGAAATACTTCAAGACCGCGGGATGGGAAGACAATTGGACCAAAGCTGCACACTCCATTGTTCGCACCGAGTTCGATCGGACCTACGCGTTCATGGATCTTGATGTTCAAGACCCAATTAACAAGGTTTGTTAGTTGCTGTACGTCAATCCATTTGAATGAACTAATCCCTGACTCCCTAGCCCCCACCTCCGACACCAGGGAACATGTTTGACGCTTTACCTGCACTCGCTGCCCCAACACCTTTGGAATTACGTGACGAACTTGAACGGTATCTTAGCACAGACCCGGAACATGTTACTGACATTTGTGCTTGGTGGCACGAACATAGGCTTGCGTATCCTCGCCTTCACCGCATGGCTTTAGATTACTTGACAATACCGGGTACGTACTTCAAGTTAACTTCCTTTTCCCATTCTCTGTTTAATTTTCCTATCTAGCTACTTCAGTCGACGTTGAACGGGTTTTCAGCCAAGGGCGCCTTGTCCTATCCCACGTCCGTAGTCGCCTCTCGGTTCAGACAACACGCGCCTTGATGTGTCTTGGGGTCTGGAGCCGTCTTGGATATGTGAAGGATAGTGACATCAAGACCGTCGTTGTCTTACCAGAGGTCCCTGCCGATGAGGACGAGGAGGAGCTCGTGGTTGGATGGGATTCGATTTAGTTAGTAGACACGTTTACGGTGACGGACAATTCTTTCCATACTTTGAAACCCAAAGTTGCTCATGTGAACAGAAAACCATTCTGCAAATCGACGGAGCAAGGCCACCTTGACGCGAAGTCTGTCCAATACACGTGAAAGCTTGCGAATTGACTTTCCGTGCACAACTGTCCATTTGGTGATGTTTGCTAACAACGGCTTTATCTCCTCTTCAGATTGCTTTATTCTCTCAACATCGCATCCGTTGCCCTCAGGATCCAGCACCGTGCGCTACGCGAAGCAGGACCCCATCGACTGCGTGGCCGTGCTCCGCCTCGGCTTTATTCTCTCGACATCGTGTCCGTTGCCCTCGGGATCCAGCACGCTGCCCGATCTCAGTGCTCACATCGCCCATGAAGTTGCTCATGTGAACCGAAAACCATTCTGCAAATCGACGGAGCACGGCCGCCTTGACGCGAAGTCTGTCCAATACGCGTGAAAGCTTGCGAATTGACTTTCCGTGCACAACTGTCCATTTGGTGATGTTCGCTAACAACGGCTTTATCTCCTCTTCAGATTGCTTTATTCTCTCAACATCGCATCCGTTGCCCTCAGGATCCAGCACCGTGCGCTACGCGAAGCAGGACCCCATCGACTGCGTGGCCGTGCTCCGCCTCGGCTTTATTCTCTCGACATCGTGTCCGTTGCCCTTGGGATCCAGCACGCTGCCCGATCTCAGTGCTCACATCGCCCATGAAGTTGCTCATGTGAACCGAAAACCATTCTGCAAATCGACGGAGCACGGCCGCCTTGACGCGAAGTCTGTCCAATACGCGTGAAAGCTTGCGAATTGACTTTCCGTGCTCAACTGTCCTTTGGTGATGTTCGCTAACAACTTTATCTCCTCTTCAGATTGCTTTATTCTCTCAACATCGCATCCGTTGCCCTCAGGATCCAGCACCGTGCGCTACGCGAAGCAGGACCCCATCGACTGCGTGGCCGTGCTCCGCCTCGGCTTTATTCTCTCGACATCGTGTCCGTTGCCCTTGGGATCCAGCACGCTGCCCGATCTCAGTGCTCACATCGCCCATGAAGTTGCTCATGTGAACCGAAAACCATTCTGCAAATCGACGGAGCACGCTGCACGGCCGCCTTGACGCGAAGTCTGTCCAATACGCGTGAAAGCTTGCGAATTGACTTTCCGTGCTCAACTGTCCTTTGGTGATGTTCGCTAACGGCTTTATCTCCTCTTCAGATTGCTTTATTCTCTCGACATCACGTCCATTGCCCTCAGGATCCAGCATACTGCCCGATTTCAGCGCTCACATCGCCCATCCCGCCCATCCCTATTACGCCCCAAATCGCTCAGTGGCAATAGTATTAGACTACCAATAGTAGTACTTTATTAGACTACTAATAGTAGTACTTTATTAACCTGCAAGTTCGCGACGCGTGGTGACAGGTTTGCGACGCGTGGCGACAGGTTTGCGATGCACAGCGACGGGTTCGAAAACCCGCAGCGGGTTTTCGAACCCGCCAAAATCGTGTGAACCCATACCCTGACCCGTTGAAACCCATACCCCTGTAGCGGGTACGGGTATGTTGGGGTACGGGTACGGGTAGCCCTGGAATACCCCAGGGTTACCCCTGGCAATCCCTATCGCAGGTGGGCGATCGCATGGCTTTACATTCGGTCGCAGGTGCTTGAAGGCTTTGCCGATCGACTGAATATTGGTAAGTCTTTGTTCATCGCACGTATGTTTTTTTTTTTTGCTTACGATGAATTTTGCCCACATCGTCATCTCCATGTGTTCAATCGGAATGTGCCCCCCTTCTACGCCCGGTTTTGCTGGCTCAATCCAGCAATACGTACACAACCCGGAGGCCTTCGAGTGCTCGTCGCATAGCAGATGTCTCTGCAAACTGAGCAAATGGTCGTCTTGGCACTTGGTTTCCGGCGTAGCCTCCGGGGGTATGTCGTCGTCGCGGCTTCGTTTCTCCTTCCCTTTCCCCTTTTTACGTGCCTTGGGTTGATTCAATGTGCTCTGGAACCCCCAAAAAAGTAAGTCCTTCTTTCGTTTGTCAAGAGTGCCTGCGACTTACCACATCCTTAATTTCCATCAACACTGCGCGCTAGGGATGGTAAGGTTCGGTTCGGTTCAGGTTCAGGCTCATTTTTTCTGGGCCCTGAACTGGACTGAGGGTCTGTTCAGGGGTTCATTCTGTTCGGGGGTTTGGCTAGACCAAAATAAACCCCAAACTGAACCCATAGTCCAATTTGAAGTTTGGCAAAAAGGGATAGAAAACTGAACGGTTCCGAACCTTACCATCCCTACTGCGCGCGTCCGTGCCACGAGTATCTTTTCTCGCACATTGGCAACGGCCTCTTTCCAATCCGATGGGCAGGTGAGAGACACCCAAGTCCGATTCCCACCGCTGACCCGATACCCTAGACGCACGTCTTCGTCCACGCGAGAGTTGAACTGCTCGAACGCCTCGGCTTCGAACTCTGGCCAAGTCATGTCGGTCTGGGCAACAAAGGTCTGCCTGACCTGGTCCCTGTCGACCTCAACCCGAAACCGCCAAACTTCAGGACGTCAGCGGTAAGCGTTTCACTGACTAAAAACGACTTACCCCCCTCGCTGACTTCCTTATTGGGATAGCTTTTCTTTTGCTGGACCACCGTCGACTTGCCCTTGTCCTCACGCGTAGTCGTCGCCATGCGCGGCGCATCTCTCTCGACAACCCCAGCACCTGGCACAATGGCAGCGCTGTCCTGAGCCTCAGCCCATTCGTCTGGCCGTGTGGCTACTGGATGTGGGACGGGGTTCAGCAACTGGCCAGTAGGGTAGTGTCCGTAACCCCATGGCTGAAGGTGCGTATTTCCAACCCCAGGATAGGACGCGAAGTGGGGAGGGAGTGGATGATAACCCAGCGGCGCACCATAGGGTTGCAGTGGCATGCCGTAGGGTTGCGCGCCATAGGGTTGCGCGCCGTAGGGTTGCCCATAGAAAGGTGGTGCGTTCATATCCAGACCGGCAGGATGATACTGACCATTGCCACCCGGAGCAGGATACGCTCCAGCGTGCAGGGGCTGGAATGGTGGCGGTGGTGGAAGTTGAAAAGGGTGTTGTTGCACCACTGGTGGTGGTGCTGGCGGCAGCGCTGGGCCCAGAGCAGGACCAGGACCGGGGGCAGGTGCACTTGCACGTTGTCGACGAGCTCGGGGAGGCATAAACGCTATAAAGGGTATGACAGCCGATGACACCAAATGGTGTCAAGATGATATTTATAGTTCCAGGTGTAGTGGTCCGTCTACGTTCCAATTCTCTACCGTTGTCCTCTGGCGGCTGACTGGTGCCCACAGCCGATGCTTGCGTGTATTGTGGTCATAAAAAAACACGGGATCTGTCACCACTTTCGATCTCATTGGCAATGCCAGCAGCTGGCCGTAGTATGCGCAGGCCAATGCGCGTGTGCCAGCAAGCCCACAGAATGTTTCGCAGCAGCGCCCACTCTCGCTAACTCTGACGTCGGTATTCTGTAGCACCCACTTTCAATGTACCACATTACTCTTCCTCCTATACCGTCGGACGAATCATGATTTTTTCTTGAACACAACTAGAGCGAGAGAGTCAGCGTGGCGATTGCCCTTGAGCTCGACTTGGCATCAAAATTCGTCCACAGACCAGTAATTTTTATTTTTAATTACTACAAATTTTCATTTTATTTTATTTTAATTACTGCAAATAATTTCCCGTGAGAGAAAACTTCGGCATAGTTATCAGAACACCCTTTGGGACTCAGCCTGTACGTCTAATTTGGAAAAAAGGGGCCCCCTGTTTTGGACTTTGCTGTAGACTACTCGAATGACAGCCATACATATTAGATTTTTGACTCCGTAGTACAATCGCTCCCTCGTACCTAGCACCTCAGACATCGCTCGTACACGCGCGATCCTGAGACATCTGTGTTCTTTCTAGTTCGCCTCGCGCGCTGTTTCCGAGCTCCCGAAACTATCCATAACTTACAACATATCCTTTTACAGGATCTCGTCCATCACCGCGAGCAGCTCCTGGCCTATCTCGCCCACTGCTGTCTTCTGCACCTCATCTGGGCGCTGCCGCCGAGGGGGAGGGTGGCGCAGATGCTGTATCGCACATGGAAAGGGACGTTCTTGACATCCCTTCGGCGATTTGTGAAAATCTTGTGTCGCCGTCGTCAGTTATTGACTTGGATATCGTTGGTTCTTCACCGCGCCCTCCTGGCGCCGACCATAAAGGAGATCACCCTCTGCGCCCTTCGCATAGCCAGTACAATATTGTGTAATGTATTCTTCAATGATGGAATTCAATGATGGAATACGCTTTCTTTCTCGGCACATCGTCATGGTACTGTCTTAACCTCGTACTTACAAGATACGTATGGTGTAGAAAAATGTGGGACATCTGCAAGTAGATCAGGGAATGCGAGGACACATGACCCCCGTTGAGACGTCTGGCACGCAGTGTAGAGTAGTAGTAAAGCAGACATAGAGCGTAGCTAGCCATATATTTGCAGCATCACATAATTTTCGCCATTGTGACGCATTGCCGGGGGTTTCGTAAGCGTCTGGTGCTGGAGCAGCGGAAGATGGCTCAAAGTAGTCGGCATGGAAGGGGGGTGCTTTCTGACGCCAGACGAAAGGGACCCGTACAAAAAGGGTCCGCGAACTTTTGACAAAGTTGGGACGAGTGGGGTTGGCAGCACGTTAGAGAGAGGCGTCACGAGGGCTGACAAGATCTGGGAAGGTGAAGACGCCACGTCAATTACCAACAATGAAGTAGGCGACTCGGAGGCCTCCGGCGCCTACTCAAGAGGTGGTGCACGTGACAGGGCCGGCGGATCCCGCCGTGGGTTAGAGCGAGGTGAGGTGGGATAGCGTGCGCAGCAGACATGTCTCGTTAGAGTGCGTGCGAGTGCTGACTGTGCACAGAAAGCGGGTGCAACAAGATGTGCGCGGCGATATCGGGATCGATGCGTGGCACGGAAGCCCGTGCGCATGAGTGGATAGTGGTGGGGTCAGGCAGGGTGTGGAATTTTTGCGTGTGCCGTCTGGCTGTGCATGTGCAGGTTATATGGAAACACGGTTAGCGAGGATGAGTTGTACAGCGATGGAGCCCGCACCTTGAATGGTTTGCGAACGTGCGCGTGCGTGCACAGTGGGTAAAACGTGGAAAAGCGAAGGGGATGCATGTGGGGCAATATGCAAGTCTTTCTATTTTCTATTTTGGACAATTCATCGGGGCAATGTTCAAAGTCGAGTGCAGCGAGGCAAGACAAGACCTGCGGGCGGACGTTAGGCCCGGCAGCGGGCGTGGGAAAACTGAGGGCAGTCATGATTGCATGGTCCCTCCAACGGCCGCGACGATGTTCCGTGCCTAACACTCGAACGCAGGAAAGTTGTCCAAAAGCGAAGCTCCGGAGTGAGACCCAGTGCCCGATAGGCAACATTGTCGTCTTCGTTTGACCATTCCTCCGTGAGGCCTGCGAGCGAGCATACAAACAGGACTCGTGAAGGAGGTGACTGAATGGGCAGATGGAAGACCTGGTGGGGATATCGGGCGGTTAGCCAACCATAGGAGTCGGTGTTCCGAATATCCTAGTACCCTTACAGTAGATGCGTAGGAGTGGGAGACTTGGAATAATGAGTCCTGGGCCGGGATGTCCCGACCTGGTCCACGCACGAGGACCAATGGCCAGTTGCTTGACATTGGGTAGACGATTGTAGACGATCGCAGGGAGTGGCTGGTAATGCCATAAACACAGTTCGAGGTGTCTCAATCTCTAGTTTTGAGCCACTGCAAGCTGATGAGTGTGCTTGGTAGTGACACGGAAGCGTCTGCACGCACCTGGGTAACCATTCTAACCCGAGGGCTTCAATATTGTAACGGGCAGATGGGCCACTTCGTGCCAGTGAGAGCGGCGTCGAGCGTCCCGATACCGCTGGAGTGGAATATATCTGAGTGTAGAGGGGATTGAAACCAGGCAAGCATCACGTCGTTCCTCATCGTTTTTCGTTTTCGGCGCTCGTGTTCTCCGCCTTCAACACATAATAGAAGGGCTAGATTGGAATGATTCACATCAAATAGTCAATCTCGATCAATATTCGGTTAATACCCATTGAAAGATATATGGGGCGTACGTTGTCGGTGGATGAGCTAGTTTGTGCCCTCTTTTTCTCGTCTCGCATTTTCGTCCCTCCCATTTCTCTCTCTCTTCACTGGGTAGGAAGGGCAGCCATAACTTGGGGCATCTAACAGAGTGCAGCGAATAAGAGCGTAGCACAAAACGAGAGCGAGACGGCAAACTTACAGTAGAGACATACCGTGTTGGAGTTCAGCCGCACACGATGAGTAAGCGTCGGGTAACTCCGAGCTAGCTGAGGTCGGAAACGACCAAGTCGAGCATAGCTGCCCTTAGCAAGGCCCTTAGCGTAGAAAATTTCTGTTGGTTGAACTTATATACTTCGTAGTCACAGTAGCGACACCTTATTTCCTCCCGAAGACCGAGGTCAGTACTTTACTTTACTTTCCGTATGCTACCTTACTGATTGTATCTTAGTCGCGCCTCCAACAGGTAGAATACCACTAGTCTTTTCTCCCGAAGACTGAGTCGCTCTTTCCCGCGCCTCACATACCGTGACATTTCCGTGTTTCCTATTGCCTTCTCTATCACCTCTACACTTGCCCGGCGCCTTGGGTCGACATCCCTACACTCGCATAACTATCTGCAGTACACGCGCGATTCCTGAGGTGAGGGTACTCTGCCAGTCGTTTACCTTACAGAACGCTGACGCCTAGATAGACATTACCTGCTTATCTAGGTAAATATAGTCATCGCTCGTACACGCGCAATTCCTGAGACATTCTCTGTTTATCTAGTTCGCCTTGCGCGTGTTCCGAGCTCCCCAAGAACCAACGTTTGATAGGCCTTGTTGAGCGTCGTTCAACCTCACATTATCCTCCCAATCGCCTGTCGTCTCCTATCAGTATGATTGCCTCGTCTTTGTCGATTCCGTCTTCCGCATCTCCTCCTGGCCCTTCCTCCACCATCGAACAGCTCCCTGCCAACGTCCCTTACCTCGAACCGGATGGTTCAAACTGGGCTGTTTTCCTCGTTCGTTTCCGGGGGGTGATGCAAGTGACTCGTCGATGGGGTTTCTTTGACGGCTCCAACACCAAACCGCTTCCGAAAGATCCCCTGAACACCACAGATGACGAGAAAGCAGCTGAGGAGAAGTGGATCCACGACGATCTGATCGCGCGATATCTGCTCTCCCAACGGCTCCCCGACTCGACGGTCATCCGCGTGGGCACCTACCCGACCGCACATCTTCGCTGGGTACGGGTCTCTGATGAGTTCGAGGCCAAAAGTATCTACGCGCAAGCAAGAGCGCAAAACGATCTCGAAGCCACGTTCTACGAGATGCGTTGCCCCAAGGGAGGCGATATCCGCGCTTTCCTGACAAGCATGCGACTCAAACGCGAAGAACTCGCGGCCACCGGTGTTGCCATCAGTCATAGGAAATACCAGCAGATGGTACTCAAAGTCATTCCCGATGAGCTCGCAAGCTTCGCATCGCTCCTTCTTTCTTCCGCTCGCCTCATCCATCCCCTCACCACCGTTGACACGGAGACGCTTATCGACCTCATTTGCAAGGAGGCCGATCGTTTGAAATACTGTAGGGCCAAGTCTCATGCCGCCGGAGACGAAGCTGTTGCATCCGAGAGCAGGAAACGGCGCCGCAAGGGCAAATGCCACAACTGCGGCAAGCCTGGTCACTGGGCGAGGGTGTGCCGATCTCCCAAGAAGGAGGAACCCAGCAGCAACTCACACATGTCGGAGACGAAGCCTGTCCGGTTGAACGCTGTCACGGTCCACGACGGGGACGTCGACGAGTGCTGGGTTGTAGATCTCGCTCCGGGAGCGCCAGATTCAGGGGACGTCGCTCCCATCGGCAAGAGCGACTTACTGTACGAGGGGTAGGAGAACGATGTTGCGGCGGCAGCTATTGCGCCCGCCAGCAACGACCGGGGCGAGCGCGTCTAGCTACTATGAACCTTGTATACGCGCCGACGTAAAGTAGCTTGGGGTTTGTGCTGGAGGGTCGAAAGAACAACCCTGCTAACAGGATTCGTGAGGAGGGTCACAAAGCTACGTCGTTGTGCGAGAGAATATCAACATGGTTACTTCCTACCTTGATGCCAGTGCGTTTTCCACCCCGATCAACACAGGGTAACTTTGAGGATGGCCCAGAGCCTCTCTCCAGTACAGTATATACTTCACGATGGTGGACGAAGGGGACATGGGACGACCGAACGTTCGGAGGGGCCGGGCAGGTGCTATTGCAAGCCTTTCCACCATCAGAGAAAAGCTCCCGAGCTAATCTAGCTAATTGAGCTACCGTAGCGATCGATTAGCGATCAATTAGTGATCGAGAAGTTTGCCACAACTTCTTAAGTACTACAGGATCAGCTCAGGATCAGCTCAGGATCAGCTCAGTAGCTCCAGATTATCGCAGTCTTATCTACAGATTAGCACGGTCTTATCACACCGGAATCAGCTCAGGAACCCGCAGATTAGTACAATGTCACAGTGGCGTGAATTTGAATCGCCGCCCAAGCGCACGTGGAGCACGATCTTATAGATCTTATCACCCACAATATGAACCGAACCAAAATTTATAAATTCAGCTCATCGACAGGCACAGTGAATGTGAACCAAAAGCGCCCGCGGGCGTACATTCGTTACTAATCTGACTAAGCGAGAACTACCAAAACATTTTTTTGGGTTTTTATTTAAGTAACTAAAACAATTCTTTTTTTTTTTGGGGGGGGGGAAGTTTAGGGTCGAAAATATCCAGGCAAATATTGTACACATCAGACGTTACCAACACATATTCTGTTTTCAATCATCAAGAGCTCCAAGGTCAAGTTCGGCAATGGGATTTCCAGGTGCATTTAGATTCGCTGTTAAGGCACTACTGTACCAGATCAGTCTGCTGAATGTGGGTGACAAACAATTAGACACACCTGGCTTGGGAGAATATGTCCGCCATCATAAGATGATAGACACCATCCCGGTTCATACGAATGTGGTTGAGCGTGTTGACATGCCCCAAATAAACATCCAGGAACGTGTTGGCCGAAAATTCCCTTGATTGCTGCTCACCAGTACGCCACTCAAAGAGGGTGGCATATAGCTAATGATTCAGATCAGTACAATACCTAGTAATTAATGGAAAACATCTTACCGCCGTCGCAACCAAAGCCACCATTGAGATGGGAACCTCTTGACTTATCTTGCCATCAGCGCCTTGATGTGTTGGAAATTGGTCTTCGAAACGTGTGGCCAACGAGCTGCTTCCACCAGTGAAATAGAGATCCCGGATGATTGAGATGATCCGGTCATTCCGATAGGGCCGCGTGCGCCTTGGAATTCCATCGGGAGCAATCGCCTAAAATATTGTTAGATCCCGTCAACAACCGATTTGAGACTCACCGGTATCACATATGGGAATGTGTAATTATAGCTGGACAATTGCCCACGAATAATGCGAGCGATCTCTGTTTGGGGGCCAATGGCATAGATCGCGGGAACGCAGATAGCGTTGGAGCGATCTTTGACTTCGCCACGAATCCGTGAAAGCCGGGCACGTGGCTGTCAACAGAATTAGCGACGCGGTCAGTATTTCATCTGTAATGATAGACCGTACAAGAGGGATGAGTTGGGCGAAGTATTCTACATCATGCCGGAATCGCTGAACAAGGATTCTTGAATCCAGTTGATGACCCTCGACAGCGGTCATGAGAGAGTCGCGCGCAAAGCCAAGCGTGGCACCTGGATCTGGGAATGCGTTGGTAAGCACAAGATGTGCCCGCATATAGTCAATGGCATCTTGGAGGACCAAACGGACGAGTGGATACTGGAGAGTCAACATAAGTTTACTTGACCCCTTGGCGAATAACAGTTCGGTATCGGCAGGCCATGGAGGCCCAGACGACTCCGGCGTCGAGGGCTGGTTGACCGAAATTGCTCCTGGCCCCATAGCAGCTACTGCCTCGGTGTCAGCTGTTAAGAAAGCAACAAAAATAAAGAGAATACCTGAGAGCCCAGGTGTGGGAGTGGCCTCCTTTGACTTCGGCTCTGGGAGTGGTACACGGACAGGGGTGGCGCCAACAGGGACAACATGCCTACGGCCGCTGCCACTGCTAGACATGGCGCCAATACGGCCACCTAAACTCATATCTTCTAGGATAGACTCAGAAATAGCGTCTAATCCATGCCAGGAGGGCCGCTACAAAAGAAAATATCAGATTGAAAATACTGAAGGATGTCATCACTTACCTCGCTTGCGACGGCCACCGAAAATTTGGAAGGTGAACCCTGGGTCGGCTTGGCGATGGGCTCGTCACCCAGCCAGTCCTCTTCAGTTTCAACCAGGTCATCCAAGTCAGTGTCGCCACTGTTGGGGTCAAGAAGAGAGAGCTCATGCGTACTGTCGCCGCAGCCATCACCACAGCCAGGATAATAAGACGAAGCTGTGGATGGGATGAGTCTTTGTTTGGACGTATGTACAAATATGATTTGTAATTGAACGACTCACTTCGGCGCAACTTCGCCTTACCTTTATCGCCACCACTCTCCGGCTGACCCGCTATCTCATTCTCGCTGGGAAGCATGAGAGGCATTGGTCGACTAAGGACAGGCCCTTAGATAAATGGTGAGCTCTCTGTAGTGGTTTCTTTGAGAAACGCATACCGATGATTCGTGCCCGCTTGTTAGTGGTATCATCTGCTGCAGCTGCATCTGCAGGAGATAACGGTGTAGAGATGTCGCTTTCGGTGATCGTACGTTTCAATCGTGCTTCTCATCATGAGACGAACCTAACTCGATGATCGTCTAGACTTACATGGGACTTGGGTGCGGAGATTACGATACGGAGTATTGGTGACGCTTAGCTGTACGGCGTTGCCCTGCGATGTAGTTGGGGGAGTTGAACCTTGGCAATCAAAGATGTTTTCATCTGACGGTACTTGGGGGTTATCCGTGGTCTTACTCTTCGGAGAACGGCGGGGGCGTGGCGCCATTTTCAAACGAAGAACAGGCAAATACGACACGTACTTGCAGAGATGGGAATGAAGACACAGGCTCAATACACAGGTATGCCCTTCTTTTATGTTGAACTGTTATCGTACTGACCGGAAATCTATTTAGAGTTCTGCCGAAACGCCTGCCCCTTCAATTGTCCCCCCTCCTTGTGGGTTCTTCCCATTATGAACACGGCACGGTTCTTTTGTCACGAATGCGGCCGTGATTTTACACCTCGGGGTTATTCTCAGCACATCAGCCGGTCCCACTGCACTGGCCATGCGGCGCAGCATTCGCCAACACCATTTCGAATGGCGCCACATGCGGGGTCTTTGCTAGCGTCAAAACCTGATTATCTTCCGCGTGACATTGGCCAAGGCTGTGAATTGAGGGTGGATCACCTCGGAAACGATGAAGGTAATTCTTGAGGGTTCATTTGGGGCCACGCTAATGGTTGTACAGACGTTACTGGTGCTTCCAGTACCACCCAGCCCGACAACACCACCGGTGCGACCGCCACTGCCAATGCCGCCAACTGTGGAGATGCTACAATCGCCACACATGATAAGGACACTGACGACCCCACCGAAGCAGCTGACATTATAGACGCTGGTATTTACAAACAAATAACCCAGAACAACATCGATCATAACCTGGCCTATCCCGAAGTCGGACGCTCCATTGAAACTGAGCCCCCAGCCCAACCCCAACCTGTTGAGCCCGACTCACACGCACCCCCAATGCCGCCCGTCTATTCTGAGGGCAATGATCCAGAATTGGTTGTCGAGCGCTTTCCGAATGGCAGCGCTGGTATCCCAGTACCTGGTGTGCATCAAGAGTTGTCACCGTACCAGACCTCCCTGGTGTTGAGACGCGACTGCATAAGTCACATGTCTCGTGGGATATGATTGAGTCATCCCATATACTATATACGGTGTCTGTCCCTTATGGACTGATTTGGACTGGACCGGACTTGTACGGACCGCCTTTGTTTATCTTTATTGTCAGAGTCATATATGGCTCTTATTGTTCTCTATTGTTAAGACACCGGTATTGTCTGCTTTAGGCAGCTATTGTTCTCAGCCCTCCAATGGCATTTCTCCCTCTGGCGCACAGACCACCTGTATTGTGTTTGGATCACCTGTGCGCACAGACCATTCTTACCTAAGCGTCCTGTATATAAGGACTGCTGTTTTCGCCTCTACACTTCAGAGTTCCCTTCACCTCTGAAGTGTAAGTCCCTTCTCTTTACTTCTCTTATTACCTTTATTCATAGACGTTCCTTAGTAACTTGTCTATTAGGTATGCAGTTGTAATAGAGTTCCCTTCACCTCTGAAGTTAACTTGTCTATTAGCTCCTTGCTTTTACTCGCTCTGTTAGTTCTGCGCTCAACAGGTTATGGGCCCTGACGCCTAATAACTAACTTGCGATTTATCACAGATCTACTTGTGTCATCCTGCTCTCTCAGCCGACCACATCTTCTTTGTCGTCTTCACCCTCAGTGAGCATCCTCTTTCATTTACACTCGACACATCCTTTCTCGTCCACCATGACCTAGTCATGTGCCATTTTGGCTAGCCTCCTAAGGAGGTTCTCATGAGGAGTCTTTATGACTCTAAATTCCTCTGTGCGCACTACTCCTACTATATTTTCTATACCCGGTCTTCGTCCGGAAGTGCTTTCATAGGCCAAGAGGGGAAGACCCTTGCGGCTATAAGCCTCTCTAATGGTTGGGTGATACTCGGTTAATACCTGGGTCACTTTAAGGGGTGTGAAGGCCTGGTTAATAGTCAAACCCAGAAGTCCTTCCCTCTGTTACAACTAGGAGACGCTACTATACTATAAAAGTCTTTACACAGTAGCTATGAGTAGACCTCTGCCAGGAGAAGTATTCGCTCCCCTTGTGCAGGATTCGCTGCATGGCATGTATCACTATTCTAGCCTACTTAGTACCAAGACCCTTAATGGTCTGTTCTAGAGACTCCACAGACGACAGTTACAATTGTTATGGGAGTTGATCCCTTTCATTGTTCCTGGAATTCGCTGTTGGCTCCTCTCTAGGGTACTACCCTTTACTGTAGATCTTTAGTAGCCCCAGACTTCATGGCCTAAGGGTAGAGACAGAACTCGTGCAGACTTCGCCGTCACCGCGCCTCTTCTGATCTTGTTTTAACCCCAACAAAGCTGTCGTTCATGACTACTAGCCCTTAGTAACATTTGGGCCTAGGAGATCTCAGTATAAGGCAGCCACCAGTAAAAATGATTCCACTACTATAGTATAAATCCAAGTCGCACAAACTTGAGGCATGACACTCTACGTGTTATGGAGTTATAGCGCTCCTATGGCTGGATTCTACCTTCCTGTACCAAGATCTGGGCTGGTTCTGACTGCTCCTCGGAACCAGATTTACAAACATCTCAAATGTCTTTCCATCTTACCTTCCCTCCCACTCTGTCCCTCTTCAAGTTGGACGGAACAAACTGGCAAACTTGGAGCCAGACCTTCTCTTCACTCATGTTGATGAATGGGTCTAGGCGCCACCTCACCCACTCCGATGTTGGACCTGTCCCACATCACCCCGCTCTTGCAGCAGGTGTTGCGGGCCCAGTAGGTCCCACTGACGAGGGTCTGGCCATGATGGCCCTCTGGACCAAACAAGAGGAGGTCATCACAGGCCTCTTATATCTGTCAGTAACCACGGAGGTCCTCTCCAGCATTCAATCCATGGCGCTGTTTCCAAGCGTCCATGACAAGTACCTGCAACTAGAACACCTTTACGGTCAGGTAGGCTCTATGGCCACCTTCAATATTTGGGTCGGCTTGGCCAACACCAAGCTCCAGGAAGGTAGTCCCTTCCTACCTCAGCTCCAAAAAATGTTGGACTTGAGGAGCACCCTCGTGGAGCAGGGGATGCCCGTCTCGGACATGCAAATGTCCTTCATACTTTTAGACGCGCTCCCCCCTTCATACAGTACCATTGCAGGTACCATCCTCGCATCTGGCCCCCCTGCCAACCTAGTACCTCAGGACCTAATCAATAGGTTCATCAATGAGGAATCACGTATCGCTGGTCCCCCGGCATCTTTTAACAAGATAGCCCCCGTCAAACACACGCCTCAGGTGGCTCATGCACCCCAGGCATCAGGCAGCTCTGTGTCTTCGGACATAATCTGTCACTACTGCAAAAAAGTCGGCCATAAAAAGCCAGACTGTTATAAACTCAAACGGGACCAGGAAAACGCCAAAAAAGGGAGGGCTGGGCAGCGAGGGAAAGCTGCTCAGAATGCTATGGTAGAGGCGCCGGACTCAATTCCGGCAAACAGGTTTGCTGTGGCCAATAGCATACCTGTACCAAAGAGCCGTCTATTTACGATAGTCAATGGCTCTGGCAAAATAGAGGAGGTACATGAGGTGCCTCAGGTTTCCCTTTATATGATGAGTGTCAACCACACTCAAATAGCAACAAGATGGATGATGGACAGTGGAGCATCAGCACATTTTACACCCTTTCTTGAAGATTACGACTCCTATACACCTCACGAAGGAGTAGAAGTTCTTCTTGGTGACAACTCTCTGCTCAAGAGTGTTGGCACGGGTTCTATCACAATCCGCACCAACAGAGGCTATGACCTCAAAATATCAAATGTGCTCCACCTACCCAATACGCACTCGCGTATACTGTCCACGCCTGCCCTAACAGAAAAAGGCGCAATCATCAGTTTTGACTCCACCTCTTTTGCTATCAGGTTCAATGAGGAAACCATTGCGGAAGGACACAAGGCTTCTGGCCTATACTGGCTAGACGGACACCATATGAATTCAGTCCAAGCACCTGCATCTGCTAGCCTTGATGTCTGGCATCAGCGCATGGGACATATGTCCAAAGACGCGCTCAAAAGATATGCTCAAGACTCTGTAAAGGGTCTAAACATTAAAGATTCACCAATGGAAGATGGAATCTGCCATGGCTGCGAAGCTGGCAAATCAACTCATCTCCCATTCCCACCTTCCCTGAAACGTGCACAAAAACCTCTTGAAGTCATTCATAGTGACCTTGTCGGCCCTATGCAGAGTAACTCTATCCAGGGCAACAGATACTTCGCCACGTTCATAGATGACTTCTCCAAAGCTGCAGTCGTCGTCTTCATGAAAACAAAGGACCAGTTTAAGGACGCCTTCTTACACTATAAGGCGTGGGCTGAAAAACAATTAAATAAGCCCATTAAAACCTTACACTCAGACCGTGGTGGCGAGTATGTCAACAATGACTTAAAGCACATACTTAGGGAAGCAGGAATCGAGCATATGCTTACGATGCCTCATTCTCCACAACAGAATGGGAGAGCCGAGCGTTTTAACCGAACGGTTATGGAAAAAGGCACCAGCATGCTTCATCATGCGGGCCTTAGCCTTGGCTTCTGGGAACAAGCGGTGCAAACCGCTGTGCAAATATATAACCGCACT
Source organism: Lactarius pseudohatsudake (assembly GCA_021525015.1). Lineage (NCBI taxonomy): Eukaryota > Fungi > Basidiomycota > Agaricomycetes > Russulales > Russulaceae > Lactarius > Lactarius pseudohatsudake. Next base: position 123,957 of record JAKELH010000105.1, on the reverse strand, counting down.
CCCACTCGTTCTAATCAGTGGAAAACTCCGCTGGAGCTCTGGGATGGTACAGTCCCAGATGTCTCTTACTTTAGAGTATTCGGCTGCAAGGCCTACTATCATGTACCCGAACACAACCGGCGCAAACTAGATCCTAAGTCGAAGGAAGCCGTGTTTGTGGGCTATGAGCCCCTTTCAAAGGGCTACAAACTCTGGGACAGACATAGCCGGTGCTTCATCTCTTCACGAGATGTTACATTTGATGAAGCAACCTTCCCGTCCCTGAGCGACCTGACTCGTCGCTCCCATCCTTCATCCTCTCCCGTGTCAGGTCAGCCAATGGTCAGAGGTGGCTTATATAATTGATAGCCCAGTCGGCGATGAGAGTCTTTAATGGTTCATACTCCAGCCGACGTCGGCCGACGTCGGGATTCCGCTGGAATTGATACTCCAGCCGATGTCGGCTGAGAAACAGGAGTTACCGGAGCTCCGGAAGGACTCCCTGCTATGGAATGATAAGTTTAAAGAAGTGGATAATATACAGTTCATATGGAAATGATCAGAGAACAGTTAAACAGCCCCCAATGATATGGGATGTCCCTGTAATGGGGTGGGGACATCCATACAATGATATAGGACATCCCTGTAATGACATCAGACAACTGACGTTAGGATTCCACCAGAATTGATATCCCAGCTGGCAATGGCTGAAAAAGCGGAGTTAGCGGAGCTCCTGATGGACTCCCTGTTATAGAATGACAAGTTTAATGAAGTGGATAATATACAGTTCATATGGAAATGATCAGAGAACAGTTAAGCAGCCCCCAATGATATGGGATGTCCCTGTAATGGGGTGGGGACATCCATACATTGATATAGGACATCCCTGTAATGACATCAGACAGCCAGTGCTGGCCAACATCGGGATTCTGCTGGAATTGATACCCTAGCCAGCGATGGCTGAGAAAGCAGAGTTAGCGGAGCTCCTGATGGACTCCCTGCTATGGAATGATAAGTTTAATGAAGTGGATAATATACAGTTCATATGGAAATGATCAGAGAATAGTTAAACAGCCCCCAATGATATGGGATGTCCCTGTAATGGGGTGGGGACATCCATACAATGATATAGGACATCATCCCTGTAATGACATCAGACAACTGACATTGGAATTCCACCAGAATTGATACCCCAGCTGGCAATGGCTGAAAAAGCGGAGTTAGCGGAGCTCCTGATGGACTCCCTGCTATGGAATGACAAGTTTAATGAAGTGGATAATATACAGTTCATATGGAAATGATCAGAGAACAGTTAAACAGCCCCCAATGATATGAGATGTCCCTGTAATGTCATCAGACATCCATGCAATTGTGTGGGAAATTGCCACAACTTGAATGATGTTGGAGATCCCTACAATAACATAGGAGGTCCCCATGCAATGGTGTCGGAGATCCTTGCAATGGGGTGGGGACATCTATAGAATGATGTAAGATATCCCTACAATGATGTTGGACATCCCTGAAATGGTGTAGGAAATCCCCACAATGATATGGGACATTTCTACAATGATTATGGACATCCCTACAATGATATGGGGACAGCCATACAATGATGTAGGATATCCCCACAATGGTGTGGGAGATCCCTAGAATGATGTCGGAGATCCCTCTAATGATGTCAGAGATCTCTACAATAATGGTGGACATCCTTGTGCAATGGTGTCGGAGCTCCCTGCAAGGGTGTGGGGACATCCATACAATGATGTAAGATATCCTTACAACAATGTCAGACATCCCTGTGATGGTATGAGACATCCCCATAATGGTGTAGGACATCCCTAGAATGATGTTGGACAGCACTGTGCAATAGTGTCAGAGATCCCTGCAATGATGTAGGACATCCCTGCAATAATATCAGATATCCTGGTGGTGAGAATCTATAATGGTTCATACTCCAGCTGACGCCAGCCAACGTCGGGATTCCGCTGGAATTGATACTCCAGCCGACGTCGGCTGAGAAACAGGAGTTACCGGAGCTCCGGAAGGACTCCCTGCTATGGAATGATAAGTTTAAAGAAGTGGATAATATACAGTTCATATGGAAATGATCAGAGAACAGTTAAACAGCCCCCAATGATATGGGATGTCCCTGTAATGGGGTGGGGACATCCATAAAATGATATAGGACATCCCTGTAATGACATCAGAAAACTGACGTTAGGATTCCACCAGAATTGATATCCCAGCTGGCAATGGCTGAAAAAGCGGAGTTAGCGGAGCTCCTGATGTACTCCCTGTTATGGAATGTCAAGTTTAAAGAAGTGGATAATATACAGTTCATATGGAAACTTGAATGATCAGAGAACCCTGTAATGACATCAGACAACTGATGTTAGGATTCCACCAGAATTGATACCCCAGTAGGCAATGGCTGAAAAAGCGGAGTTAGCAGAGCTCCTGATGGACTCCCTGTTATGGAATGACAAGTTTAAAGAAGTGGATAATATACAGTTCATATGGAAATGATCAGAGAACAGTTAAGCAGCCCCCAATGATATGGGATGTCCCTGTAATGGGGTGGGGACATCCATACAATGATATAGGACATCATCCCAGTAATGACATCAGACAACTGACATTGGGATTCCACCAGAATTGATACCCCAGCTGGCAATGGCTGAAAAAGCGGAGTTAGCGGAGCTCCTGATGGACTCCCTGCTATGGAATGACAAGTTTAATGAAGTGGATAATATACAGTTCATATGGAAATGATCAGAGAGCAGTTAAACAGCCCCCAATGATATGGGATGTCCCTGTAATGGGGTGGGGACATCCATACAATGATATAGGACATCCCTGTAATGAACATCAGATATCCATGCAATTGTCTGGGAAATTGCTACAATGATGTTGGAGATCACCATAATGATGTTGGAGATCCCTACAATAACGTAGGAGATCCCCATGCAATGGTGTCAGAGATCCTTGCAATGATGTAAGATATCCCTACAATGATGTTGGATATCCCTGCAATGGTGTGGGACATCCCTATAATGATACAGGATATCCCTACAATGATGACAGACATCTCCACAATGTTGTGGAATATCCATACAATGTTGTGGGATATCCCTACAATGATGCTACACATCTCTGAAATGGTGTGGGACATCCCTAGAATGATATTGGACATCCCTGTGCAATGGTGCAGGGAACTTCATACAATGATGTAGGACATCCCTACAATAATGTCAGATATCCCTGCAATGGTGTTGGACTTCCCTGCAATGATGTCAGATATCCCTGAAATGGTATCGGAGATCCCTGCAATGGTGTGGGGACACCCTTACAATGATGTTGGATATCCCTGCAATGGTGTGGGACATCCCCATAATGATACAGGATATCCCTACAATGATACATGATATCCCTACAATGATGTAGGACATCCCTACAATAATGTCAGATATCCCTGCAATAGTGTCGGAGATCCCTGCAATGGTGTGGGGACATCCATACAATGATGTTGGATTTCCCTGCAATGGTGTGAGACATCCCTATACTGATACAGGATATCCCTACAATGTTGTGGGTTATCCCTACAATGTCGCAGGATATCCCTACAATGTTGTGGGATGTCCCTAGGATGATGCTAGACATCTCTGAAATGGTGTGGGACATGCCTAGAATGATGTTCGACATGCCTAGAATGATGTAAGAGATCCCTGTGCAATGGTGCGGGGACATCCATACAATGATGTAGGACATCCCTATAATAATGTAGGACATCCCTATAATAATGTAGGACATCCCTATAATAATGTCAGATATCCCTGTAATGGTGTGGGGACATCCATACAATGATGTAAGATATCACTACAATGATGTCAGATGTCCCTCAGGCTACATCATTGTATGAATGTTGCTGCACCATTGCAGGGATCTCCGACACCATCCTATTGATCTCCAACATCATTGTAGGGATGTCCCACATGATTTCAGGGATATCTGACATCAATGTAGACATATCCTACATTATCATATGAATTCCCCCACACCATTAAATGGATGTCCCCAGACTATTACAAGGATCTCCGACCCCATTGCACAGGGATCTCTGATATCATTCTAGGGATGTCCCACACCATTGTATGGATGTCCCCATATCATTACAGGGATGTCCATAATCATTGTAAGGATGTCTCATATCATTGTGGGGATTTCCTACATCATTTCAGAGATGTCCAACATTATTGTATGGATATCCTACATCAAGTCCTACATCATTGCAGGAATCTCTGACACCATTGTGGGGATGTCCCATATCATCACAGGGATCTCCGACATCATTGTAGGGATATCCCACAACATTATGGGGATGTCTGTCATCATTGTAGGGAAATCCTGTATCATTATAGGGACACCATTGCAGGGATATCCAACACCATTGTAGGGTTATCTTACATCATTGCAGGGATCTCCGACACTATTGCACAGTGCTGTCCAACATCATTCTAGGGATGTCCTACACCATTATGGGGATGTCTCATACCATCACAGGGATGTCTGACATTGTTGTAAGGATATCTTACATCATTGTATGGATGTCCCCACACCCTTGCAGGGATCTCCGACACCATTGCACAAGGATGTCCAACATTATTGTAGAGATCTCTGACATCATTAGAAGGATCTCCGACATCATTCGAAGGATCTCCGACATCATTCGAAGGATCTCCGACATCATTAGAAGGATCTCCAACATCATTAGAAGGATCTCCAACATCATTCTAGGGATCTCCCACACCATTGTGGGGATATCCTACATCATTGTATGGCTGTCCCCATATCATTGTAGGGATGTCCATAATCATTGTAGAAATGTCCCATATCATTGTGGGGATTTCCTACACCATTTCAGGGATGTCCAACATCATTGTAGGGATATCTTACATCATTCTATAGATGTCCCCACCCCATTGCAAGGATATCCAACACCATTGCATGGGGACCTCCTATGTTATTGTAGGGATCTCCAACATCATTGTGGCAATTTCCCACACAATTGCATGGATGTCTGATGTCATTACAGGGACATCCCATATCATTGGGGGTTGTTTAACTGTTCTCTGATCATTTCCATATGAACTGTATATTATCCACTTCATTAAACTTGTCATTCCATAGCAGGGTGTCCATCAGGAGCTCCGCTAATTCCGCTTTTTCAGCCATTGCCAGCTGGGGTATCAATTCTGGTGGAATCCCAATGTCAGTTGTCTGATGTCATTACAGGGATGATGTCCTATATCATTGTATGGATGTCCCCACCCCATTACAGGGACATCCCATATCATTGGGGGCTGTTTAACTATTCTCTGATCATTTCCATATGAACTGTATATTATCCACTTCATTAAACTTGTCATTCCATAGCAGGGAGTCCATCAGGAGCTCCGCTAACTCTGCTTTCTCAGCCATCGCTGGCTAGGGTATCAATTCCAGCAGAATCCCGATGTTGGTCAGCACTGGCTGTCTGATGTCATTATGGGGATGTCCTATATCAATGTATGGATGTCCCCACCCCATTACAGGGACATCCCATATCATTGGGGGCTGCTTAACTGTTCTCTGATCATTTCCATATGAACTGTATATTATCCACTTCATTAAACTTGTCATTCCATAACAGGGAGTCCATCAGGAGCTCCGCTAACTCCGCTTTTTCAGCCATTGCCTACTGGGGTATCAATTCTGGTGGAATCCTAACATCAGTTGTCTGATGTCATTACAGGGTTCTCTGATCATTTCCATATGAACTGTATATTATCCACTTCTTTAAACTTGACATTCCATAACAGGGAGTCCATCAGGAGCTCCGCTAACTCCGCTTTTTCAGCCATTGCCAGCTGGGATATCAATTCTGGTGGAATCCCAATGTCAGTTGTCTGATGTCATTACAGGGATGATGTCCTATATCATTGTATGGATGTCCCCACCCCATTACAGGGACATCCCATATCATTGGGGGCTGTTTAACTGTTCTCTGATCATTTCCATATGAACTGTATATTATCCACTTCTTTAAACTTATCATTCCATAGCAGGGAGTCCTTCCGGAGCTCCGGTAACTCCTGTTTCTCAGCCGACGTCGGCTGGAGTATCAATTCCAGCGGAATCCCGATGTCGGCCGACGTCGGCTGGAGTATGAACCATTAAAGACTCTCATCGCCGACTGGGCTATCAATTACATAAGCCACCTCTGACCATTATGTGGTCAGGTGAACGCGAAAGCGGAGCTGCCGGCGGTGAGATCTTCTTTGTAGTGCCTAGTCAGCCTACACCAGCTGTTGCCCCCACGGCACCTCAGGGTACTCCTATCTTCGTACTCCCACCTATTCAGGTGCCCGTGGTACCCCAACAACAGCCTAGCACACCCCCGAACCCCACACCCGCTCCTGCGGACCAGACCATTTATCATACTCCCCCCTCCCAAGCCCCTCTTACAAACCCTGCCCCCACACGTTGTACCCGCTCTACAAGGCCTCCGGTAGTCTCCGCGCCTATACCTGCCCCTAACTTCAATAGGGAAGTGTCTCCTCCTAGGGAAACCCCTAGATCTCCCAGGAACACTCAGGCGCTCTCGCCTAATCGTCCAAGGCGGAGCACAAGGGTACGATTCACGAATCCTCGCTACTACACAGAGGACAACGATGAATTCGTGCAGGGAAGCAGCAGGCTGGGAATGATGGACTTGCTTAATATCGCAGAGGTACCTGGCTACAAGGAACCTCAGACGTACAAGCAGGCCATGGAGTCTGATCAAGCTGTCGATTGGCTTGAAGCGTGTCAGTATGAACTGGACGCTCTCGACAAGCTTGCGGTCTGGCGCCTTGAACCCCTCCCTGAAGGAAGGAAGGTGGTCAAGTGCAAATGGGTGTTCAAAAAGAAGGCCGATGGCCGATACCGTGCTAGGCTAGTGGCAAAAGGGTTCACCCAACTAGAGGGGGTGGACTTTGACGAAACTTTCTCCCCAGTTGCCCGCTTTGAGTCCTTGAGACTCCTTCTTGCGTTGGCTACGCTTGAGGACTGGCATATTCACCAGATGGACGTCAAATCGGCGTTCCTTCATGGGGAACTGGAGGAAGAAATCTACATGGAGCAACCAATCGGTTTCGTCACAGCTGGCTCCGAGCACCTTGTGTGCCGGTTACAGAAGGCCCTTTATGGCCTGAAGCAGGCCTCCCGCGCGTGGAATGTACAATTCCATGGGGTCTTAGTTGACCTAGGCTTCATGCGGACGTACTCTGATGCAGGAGTATACGTGTATCATCTTCAAGAGGGGGGTGACACGCTTTTCGTGATCTTATATGTAGATGACATCACTATACTTGGGAGCTCCCTACCAAAGATCAATGATCTGAAAGTCTCTCTATCAAATCGATATGAGATGACTGACTTGGGTGAAATTGAGTCATACCTCGGTGTTAACATCACCAGAGATCGTGCCAATCGCACAATGACCATCAACCAATCAGATTACATCCGCGATGTGGTTGAGCGCTTTGGAATGTCTGATTCCAACCCAGTATACACTCCTCTTCCCTCTGGCGCCGAGGCACACTTGATCAAGTTTGAAGATCAGGCCTCTACTTCTGAGATAAAGAAGTATCAACAGATAATTGGGTCTCTGCTGTATGCGCAGATAGGAAGCAGACCTGATATTTCCTTCGCTGTTGCGCGCCTTAGTCAATTTGCTTCCAATCCCTCACCTCAGCATTTACACCTAGCCAAATATGTCCTGGCATACCTAAACAGTACCATGGACTATGCGTTACGCTATGCTGGAGGGACTGACTCAGATGGAGCTGGCCTTCATGGCTACTGTAACTCTTCCTGGGGAGATCAGGAAGAGAAACACTCCACCTCAGGCTACGTCTTTCTACTTGCCAATGGAGCCATTTCATGGTGTACCAGAAAGCAAAAGACCATAGCACAGTCTACCACAGAAGCCGAATATATGAGCCTCTCAGAGGCTTCAAACCAGGCTCAGTGGTACGCTACCTTCCTAAGGGAGCTAGGGTATGAGGTATCCTCCCCTATTCCCCTACACTGTGACAATAAGGGTGCTGTAGACCTAGCATTAAACCCTGTCACTGGAAGGCGGTCCAAACACATCCTGATCAAGCACCATGTAGTCAGGGAATACGTTGAAAACAAGGTCATACACCTAATACGTACTCCTACAGGGGAAATGGTTGCAGATGGACTTACTAAGTCACTGCCCAGAGAACCCTTTGACAAAATGGTCGCTGATCTAGGAATGGTGTGAGAAGGGCTTCAGAGACGTCGAGCTGTTGTGCTCACAGTCAAATGGTCGTTACTCCTTGACTTTCAAGGAACGTCCAAATTACACAGTCAATGGTCGTCGATCCTTGGTTTATCAACAAGGACGTCACATTGTCGTGTAAAGCACAACATGTTCTCTGATCTACAAGCTAAGAAAAACCCTTCTTAAAAGATCTGGATTGAGAGTAGTACAGCTCTTCAAAAGACTATCATCTGGTCTATATAGAGCCTGCAGATTCCTGCCCTTCAGAAGATAGTCCTTTATCATAGGACTCATGAAGCGCATTCAGGGATGTAGAGAAGATCAAAATTTACCAAGATTTTAATCTTAATCCCAAATTTCTGCATAACTCCTCACTCCAAATTTATCACATCTGTCTACTCTATGGACTGCCTCTATCATGGAGGGATGTTGAGACGCGACTGCATAAGTCACATGTCTCGTGGGATATGATTGAGTCATCCCATATACTATATACGGTGTCTGTCCCTTATGGACTGATTTGGACTGGACCGGACTTGTACGGACCGCTTTGTTTATCTTTATTGTCAGAGTCATATATGGCTCTTATTGTTCTCTATTGTTAAGACACCGGTATTGTCTGCTTTAGGCAGCTATTGTTCTCATGCCCTCCAATGGCATTTCTCCCTCTGGCACACAGACCACCTGTATTGTGTTTGGATCACCTGTGCGCACAGACCATTCTTACCTAAGCGTCCTGTATATAAGGACTGCTGTTTTCGCCTCTACACTTCAGAGTTCCCTTCACCTCTGAAGTGTAAGTCCCTTCTCTTTACTTCTCTTATTACCTTTACTCATAGACGTTCCTTAGTAACTTGTCTATTAGGTATGCAGTTGTAATAGAGTTCCCTTCACCTCTGAAGTTAACTTGTCTATTAGCATCCTTGCTTCTTTACTCGCTCTGTTAGTTCTGCGCTCAACACCTGGAGATACCCGGCCAGTCAACCTGGGCCCCGTTTCGGTCCCAGTGTGACTGGGAGTTCGCACGTTGGGCCAAAATGCGTGCTCCGACATCATCAGCAGTTGGGGACTTACTTGCTATACCCCGGGTATGTACACCAATTTTCCCATTTATCCTGCTACTGACGTATTGTGAAAGCTTGTGGACAGCCTCGAACTTTCATACCACAACCCCCGAGAGCTCAACAAGATTGTTGATGCGAAATTACCAGGGCGCACACCATTCATGTGTCAGGATCTAGTTATCTCGGACGAAACCCTCCATTTTTATTACAGGGACATAATACAATGTCTCCGTGCGCTCTATGGGGATCCCGAGTTTGCGCGTGACATGATCTTTACGCCTGAGCGCCATTACACCAAACACGACCGGGCATGTCGAGTCTATAGTGACATGCACACCGGTGACTGGTGGTGGGCAGTACAGGTGCGTAAGTCGTCGCCCGTGTTGATCTGAGTACTTACTAGTCCCAACAGACGTCGCTTGAGTCACATCGGCCGGGGGCGACTGTGATCCCTGTGATCCTATCCTCAGACAAGACGCAGCTAACACTCTTCCGCGCGAAAGCTGCGTATCCAGTCTACATGACCATTGGCAATATACCAAAAGCAATCCGTCGAAAATCATCATGCCGAGCACAAATACTGATGGGCTACATTCCAACAACTAAGCTGACTGGTCTCACCAACAAGGCAGGTCGGCGGCGCGCCTTCGCCAACATATTCCACTCCTGCATGCAAACCATACTAGCCCCGATCACATGCGCCGGTGAAACAGGCATTGTGATGATGAGCGGAGATGGGACATGGCGCCGATGCCATCCCGTCTTTGCTGTCTTTATTGGTGATTACCCTGAACAGATACTGGTAACGTGCACATATAGCGGCCAGTGCCCCAAATGTGCTGCTCCCCATGACCGACTTGGAGAACTTGTTCAGTTCCCACTCCGCAATTATGATCGAGCCACTGAAACCTATTCATTGGTGGACAAAGATGTACACGTGTTCCACGCCGCGTGTCGAGAGGCGGGCCTCAAGCCTGTCTTTCACCCTTTCTGGGAGTCCCTCCCACTGGTCAATATATTCGTTTCGATCACTCCAGACATCTTGCACCAGATGCTTCAGGGCGTAATGAAGCATCTGATCGCGTGGCTAACTCGTTCAGGTCTTTTTGGCGCTGGGCAAATCGACACGCGGTGTCGGTCCTTGCTGCCCAATCACCACGTCAGGACTTTTTCGAATGGGATCTCGACAATGTCTCGTGTCTCAGGACAGGAACACAAGGACATGTGTCGGGTCCTACTCGGTTTGATTGTAGACCTGCCTCTTCCCTCTGGACAAGTCACCTCACGCGTTGTGAGATCAGTACGAGCGCTCTTGGATTTCCTCTATCTTGCCCAGCTACCTTCTCAGACTACTAATACAGTTGCTTGTCTCGACTCGTCTCTGGCTCGGTTCCATGACAACAAGGCTGCCTTTGTCGACTTGGGCGTTCGCGAACACTTTAACATACCAAAGTTGCACTCACTTACGCACTACAGCACGTCAATTGCTCTTTTCGGCACCACAGATAACTATAATACTGAGCAGACAGAGCAGCTTCATATCGACTTCACCAAGGATGCTTACTGCGCGACAAACCACAAAGACGAGTATCCTCAAATGACCACTTGGTTGGAGCGCCGTGAGAAGGTGCTGCAGCACACAGCGTTTATCGAGTGGCAGCAGCAGCAGCCTGAGGCCGACCAGCAGAGCCGCCAACATCCAATTGGACCTCCGGCCCCTTTTCCCCGCAGCCTGAAGATGACCCGAAACCCGTCTGCCAAGGCAGTATCCTTCGACGACCTTTCAGGGAAACATGGCGCAGTCGATTTTCAGGACGCGCTGGCCGATTTCATTGCTCAGACCAATCACCCTGAGGCATCAGCAGCAGCTCTGAGAACGCTGGCTGCAGACACGCTGATTCCATTCCGTTCTGTTCCTGTATTTTACAGAATAAAATACACATCAAGTGGCACATCCACAGTCATTGATGCAGTCCATGTCCAGCCTGAACAGAGAGATACGCATGGACGCTCAATACCATCACGATTTGACACTGTTATTGTCCACGGCCACCATCGAGGTCGTGTGCAGGGGAACAACGGTGGGCCTGCTTCTGATCGGTAACAGGACCATCTGATCATTCTAAATACTCAGGCCAGAAAATAGCCCAGGTCCGCGTCGTCTTTCAATTGCCAGAGAGGTCAATTCCCGACCTTTTCCCGTCTTTGACCACAGTACTACCAACACACCTCGCATACGTAGAGTGGTTTTCCCCGATCCCAGCCACTCCTGACGCCAATAGTTCATTGTATAGAGTATCTAGGTCGACACGCAATGGTCGGCGTGACGCCAGTATCATCCCTGTTGCCTCCATATTTTCGAGTGTCCACTTATTTCCCCGATTTGGACAACAAACGCGCGAGTGGAACACCTTTTCAGTGTTGGAATTATGTCATTCATTTTACATAAACCCCTTCAGCGACTGGGATGTCCCTGCGTCGTGGTGATCACCAGGGTGATGTGGGTGCCCGTGACCGGTAACGTCGTGACACACCGTACGTGGGGGTGAAATATATTCGTGGTGACGCCACTGCTGGGTGGAGTACACCGTATATGGTGTGTGAACGTTTCGGATAGGGGGTCTGCACGGTGGCCGAAATGTTTGAAGTGTGCTAAGCAACCTGAAGGGTCAAAACTTCCGAAACGTCCGAATCAGTTAATAGACTGGAAAGAGTTAAAACATACCACTAAGAATGTGTCTGAGGCGCAGGATTTTGGGGGCGTGAAGCGGTGCAAGTGGGCGCGCATGCCTCTGCGTGGTGCGAGGTGTCGTAGGTGGGCCCGTAGCGGTTGCGGTCGCGTCTGTGTCGAATATCTAAGGCTGCGCGCGAGTGCAGCGCGGTCGGGAAAGGGAATGGTGGGTGAGCCCTGCTGGGTCGGGTGGTCGCAGGCGATCGCAAACGATCGTGCACGCTTCCGCGCAACGCGAAACTTTGCAGAGGGAGCTACCTTGGTCGGCGACGCGTTAATCCTGAGTTTCTAAGGCCGCACGCAGGTGCGGCGAGGTCGGGAATAGGAACATTGGGCTGCATGCAGCCCTGCTGGTCTGGGTGGTCGCAGGCAATCGCAAGCGGTCACGCACGCTTCCACGCGACACGAAACTTTGCAGAAGGGGGCGTCGTGGTCGGCAACACGTCAAGCTCGAGTCACTAAGGCCGCGCGAGGGTGCGGCATGCTGGGGAACACGAGGGAGGGAGTCAGAATTGTGTGAAACGTGCAAAGGATGCTTACGACCGAAAGCGGAAAGCGTTCGAAACAAACGAAACATACGAAACTGTGCGAAACACACGAAGCGCACTAAGGACACTATGAGTCATCAGAACGCTTGGGGGCACGTATATTTTGGGTAATGCGCTGGTGACACCTCGGTGACGTGACCGCCCGTCACCAGCGCCGTCACCACGCCCAGCGGTCGACCGGACGTACTATGCCTCATCACTCATTCGGACGCGATCACTGAGTCAAACACATTGATTTTCTCACTCGCCTCTGGCTCAATCCCCATCAAATTAAATAAACAGTGTCTAGTACTACTCTTTAATGCACGCGAACTTTTTTTTTGTTAAAATCTGGTTGTGTTGCGAAGTTAGAAAAAAGACCCTATGTTACGCTTGCCGACCAACGCCGTGTCGGGGTTCAATTTAGTGGCTGACTACTTTCCGAAGTGGAGGGAAGTGCACGTGAGTGGTCTTGCCTCTTCAGTCGAGTGGAGTTCCAAATCTTCCAAAATGGGACCCTGACTAAGCGTAACCGTCTGACTCAGTGATCGCGTCCGAATGAGTGATGAGGCATAGTATACTCTATATGTATCTCGTATTTTCATAGAATTATCAACTAGCTGTATCCAATGTACAACATGAGCCCCAGTAGGAAGTCTGTCGATTACGTCGATTATGGTACCGTGTCATCCCATGACCGTCCTCATCATGGTGTGGACCTTGTGGACCTTAGGGATCGACACGGGTCACCCACGTGTCAATCAGCCTCGACCCGTACCCATACCCGCCTCAACACCCATGGTCGCAGGTACGGGTGAGGCAGCGGGTCGCAGGTTTGACGGGTACCCATACCCGCATGCCCCTGCGTCGTGTGCAATCATAAGTATACTAATTTCTACTACTAGTAGTGCTCCTGTGGTCGTTGTGGAGTTGTGGAGTCGTAGTCACCGTTGTCGTCGCCATGTGCTCACCCCGTCGCCATCACCGTCACCGTGGCTGTTGTGGCCGCCTCGTGGTCACCCCGTCGCCATCACCATCTCCATTGCCTCGTTGTAATCGTCCATTGTAGTCGCCCCATAGTCGTCGTAGTCGTCGTCGTAGTCACTGTTGTAATCGCCTCCATCGTAGTCATCCTCAGCCTCCCTGTGATCGCTACGGTGCCGCCGTCCTTGTTGCTGCCACTATGGTGTCGCATCATCGCCGCCGTGGTCTCATCATGGGTCGACATAACCCCGTCATCACGGCCGTGGTCGCCGTCGTCATGTGGTTCTGCTGAGAAATCATGGTCCTCAAAGTCAGTAGAATATATCGTGAAGTCCAAAAAAAAACACTTAGCGTCTCAATAGCTGCAACATACACATGAGTACGCCGAGGCCGAGGTAGAGGTGAGGCGAGGAGAGAGGCACCGATGAGCCACCCGTAGTGTCGGAAGAGTGTGAGAGAGGAGAAGAGACGGCTGGAAAGAAGTTACGCACATCGAATTGCAGCTAGAAGAGGCCACTGACTCGTATGTGGGCACGCCGAAAAGAAACAGAGATGCGGGAACGCGATGCTGGGGTCTATGAGCCTTGAGGCCGTTTGTGAGATGGCCATCAGATATCAATTCGATACAATGTGGCGAGGCGAGATAACGGACGAATGAGTGGATGGATGGATAGGGGGAATGGACGGATGGGGGAAACGCGCACTGGCAACTTCAGTGGTAGCGGACATGGGAGTAGACTCAACTTTGCGAAGCCAAGAGGGCTGGTTGAGAATTCCTGGTTCCAATGATTTGGCGAAAAGGGAGAGGTTTGGGCCCACCCGGCCCAGCGCCTGAACATTGTTGGAACATTGTTGCAGCTGAGTAGCCACACTTTCAAACAAGGGGAGTGGAGTGCAGGGCAGGGAAGCGCGGCGCCAGGGTCGGCACCAGCTGCATCCCTTTCCCATCCTCACAAACTCACACCTATATTGTAAAGTGGATAGGTTTGTCTAAGACGAACAAAAGACATCCAGCGAGGCAAGTGCTCTTTGTCAGCAAAATATGTGTCAGCGTATGCACGTGTCTATATGGTCCGCTTGGATGACACGTCATTTTGAAGTAGCTAAGAGCGCACAAGGGTGCAGTACGCTGGGAAGCATGGGAAGCGTCCCAATGAGCTCTGAAGCGTGCATGAGCCCTTGCCCAATACATGCCCTCTTCTCAAGAACAAAAGGTCAGCTCGGGCCTTGGGCCCAAATTAGGCTATTTCGCCTGTTTCGGTCGTACTTGCCTGGACCTAGCTCGCCACCGACGCCACATACCCAAATAGGTAGTGACTTGGTGTGATGTTGTCTACATCGGGCAAGCACCAGTACAGTATCTCTCGTATCAAAATTAGCGATCAATTATCGCTCCAGTATCAAAATTAGCGATCAAGTATCTAAATTAGCACGGGAGGTGTTCCCTGATGACTGCCTTTCCCTTTGCCCATCGACCTCAACCCTCTGCTTCCCCACAGCCCTTGTTCCGTAATATTAAGGACTCGCATGTAACAGAGCCCTAAGCTCGACCTACACTGTACTCAACTGCAGTAGCTGCCCGTATGAAAACTCTTTGGCTTCACGACCAACGAACTCGAACTCGAACGTCGATTCTCCTCTCATCTTGTGCATCACCGCTCCGCTGTCCGATTGACGTCCGAATATGATACACCTTACTGCGCGTGACACGACTCCGTAACTGTCGTGGGACAGCCCGCTAAGCATCAAGACACCCTACTAGTCCCATACGAACCAACGCTTTTTGCTCTCTTTCCAACCTGCCGCCCACATTTGACTGTCATCGGCGTTCTAACCTTCTCTTATTCTCGGTGTTCTGTTTGTATCCTTCAGTGCGTAGCGATTTATCTTCGAACCTACCTTTCTCATGTAAAAACAAGTTTCCGACTGTTGTCTCGATGGCTTCAACCAATGACACACCCATATCCTCCTCCTGACGGCTCCCTCAGGCTGACACGATATCGTAGTTCGTCCCGGGACAATGACGCCGAAGTCACCACTCGAATGTCCCCAAGTATCTCCCGTTCTTTCAACCCAATGGATTCCGACGCTCGTGAATGTCAGCGTACCCTCGACGTACACATGGCCTTGCATCTATCCACGACCACAGGTTTCTGTTGTATCGATTGGACAATGCGCACGTTCTGGTTCTGGTGCTCACGAGATCTGTACCTCGCATTGAACTAGACGTAAAGCACGGCCAAGAGCCCACGTACATTGTCTTCGACATTACCCTCCGCGAATATTGCAACGGTGTCTGTTTGACAACATCTTGTAGCAGTTGCGGCGGTTGCGTGAATTACTGAAATGACCGAGAAAACAACCGGGAAACAACAAAGCCAAACAATATCGCCTCGTACCGTAGACTTCATTACCCGGTGATGACAGAGTCAGAGTAAGTTATCGCACGACAGACTGTTGAGCGCCGAGCATCGAGCGCTTGCAGTTCGGTCGAGGGTATCGCCGCGTGATGGTGCCAAGGATGGTGCATTACACATACGACAGTCACTCTGGCTGTACAGTAACGCATTCCACCCGCTACAGGTACTGTGCACAATATAGTTTACAATGTCCAGAGCTTCTCCGGAGGCTACCAACGTACCCAACGCAGGATTTGGCACAGGTACCCTACTCCCATATGACCTCTATCCTTACCGTTCTCACCTCAGGGCCTCCCGCTCAAATAGGTGACTACCAATACCCACACCAGTCGGCGCAGAATCAAGAGCCGCTTGGTGTATCTAACCTTGTCGATGGCTCCGGGCCTATATTCTCAATGTATATGGAAATGGCGACGGAAGAAGATAAGAAGATGGCTGAGAACTGGAAAGCAGATGCCGACGGGATCCTCATATTTGTGCGTCTTTATCTTTTGCTTCACACCAACTCAATATACTCAATGGTCATAGACTGGTTTATTCTCCGCTGCTGTAGCATCGTTGATCTCGGTGTCCATTCAGGACATCCGACCGAACCCACAGGATACTTCAAACTTCTACCTTGCGAATATCTATCAGACAATCGCCGACCCAAGTGGATCTAACATTTCGGGTTCCCTCCCTCCTTCGCCACCCCCATTCTCTCCACCAAACTACGCAATTTGGGTAAACTCACTTTGGTTCATGAGCTTGGTCATCAGCCTTACCTCTGCTCTGCTCGCGACGTTGCTGCAGCAATGGGCACGAAGATATCTTAAGGTCACTCAGTCGCGTTACAGTCCACACAAGCGAGCACGAATTCGCGCGTTCTTTGCCGAAGGTGTCGACAAGTTTCTCCTTCCATGGGCGGTCGAAACATTGCCCGCGCTCGTCCACATTTCCCTGTTTCTGTTCTTCGCTGGCCTGGTCGTGTTTCTATGTAACGTTTATATCACGATTTTCGAGTTGGTGTTGTCATGGGTCGGCGTGTGCACAGTCTTGTACGGATGCATCACATTGATGCCAATCTTTCGTCATGACAGCCCATACTATACATCGCTTTCATCTTCCGTGTGGTTCGTTGTTTTTGGGTTAGGATATGTCTTCTCTCAGGTTTGTGGGTGGTTCGTTTTGTCGGTACACTATCATCGTCCAGCTTTGTGGAGATCCTGGAGCCGTTGCCACGAATTGCTCTTGCAGGGCATGCAGAAAACAGCCGAGGAAACTGCGCTGAACTCCCGATCAGAGATCGACACTCGTGCCTTCATGTGGACGTTCGATTGTTTGGACGAAGACCACGAACTGGAGCGCTTCTATTCCGGCTTACCTGGCTTCCGCAGCTCCAAGGTGGTCGACGATCCTTTTCCCAGTCTCGCGAACTGGCAAAAGTTGAAGCTGTTTCAACCATTGACTGGGTTGTTGGAGCGCGCTTTCTCATCCGATTTACTGCCTTCGCCTGTCAAAAAACGGCGAGCCATGATATGCGCGAAGGCCCTCGATCCAACATACGATTCCATCATGGCATTTGAGGCCCTTGACATAATTTTGTCTAACGACCAAGGTGGTGGACCGCTGGCCACCGAGGTTTTGCAGGTCGTGAGGGGCTGGCGCAATAACACAGATGAAGATACTAAGTTGGCGACACAAGCCGCAGCCACCAGTCTTATCGCAAGGGTGCGACGGCGCGACGATCCTTGGTTTATCTTCACCTCCAATGAACTGGGTGTCCCAGAATCTGTCCTCCGAGAGTACGCTGCGCACGGCGACAGCCTGTCACTTGCCATACTGACTCACATTACTCGCCAGCAATTTAGCCATTTCTGGGAAGAGTACTGGCCGTCGTTTTCGTTCTCGAAGGTTCTAGAAGTAGCTTCCTATTTTAATGTACAAGATTCATCGTCACCTAGATTGCGGCACGAGTTCTGTACTCTCTGGAATCAAATCGTTCACCATGTGCAGAATCTCGACGATAAGCCGATGGCCTTCCATACCGTGGGACGGATTCGCAACGTCTACGCGGCTCTACACCAAGGCACCGATTCTGCCCCAACACGATTCTCCGCTTCCACTGGTGATCATGATGACGCTCTGTTCATGCCGTCCTTGTATCCAGTCTGCAACGTCGCTGGTCATATTAACGACAACTTCCTTCACGATAACACCGCGCTGCCCCCTGCCCCCCTTGCCAGTCCCTATGCACATTCCTCGTCCATTCCTGCCCCACCTCACATTGTCGAAAGCCTCACGGAGGTGCCGTCGCCTGACAGTTTTCTCCCCGTTCGCCAGACGACCATAACTGGGTGCCACATTCCTGTAACATCACCAGATCCGACCACCGCCGGAGCAATACGAGACGTCGTCACCTCAGCTTTAACAGTACTATATTGCGCTCCCGATACTTCGGCATCCACCCCTCCTCTTTCCTCTACCTCCCCAGCCGCTGCCGTTGCCCTCCAGCACAATCCAGACCTCCTGACGTCTTCCGATCCACCAAATCTCCCATTGTCGGCTTCTTCTGATCCAGTTCTCGAAAATATACTTCCCACAGGTCCGTCACACTCACACCCATGACTCGATCTGATCTCTCACCGTCTTGCCCAGAATCTCATCGTTCAATAATAGTTACCACCCCCAGCACTTCTCCAGGGCCGACGTCTGCACCTGATCTGAATATTACTGCTGCCGAGGAGGGTGGCGTCCCGAAGCCTGGCTTGCGCGAGGATAAGGACAGTGGCCCCCTCACAGTGAATCGCGCAGTTCACGCAAACACTGCGACTTCCCTAGATCTTCCACCACAATCCTTGTCACGGTTATCGGAAGCCGACTCGGACATACCAGCCGTCCCGGGTCCATCGCCGCGGGCTGAGCGTCCTTCTTCGCATCTTTCGCATTGCCGGTATGATATCGTTTAACGCGTCCGCCAATCTCTCAGATGTGTATGTGCGATATCTTCCTGTTGGGTTCTTGGATGTTACTATACTGATACTATTTGATAAATGTTTCTCATTTTGTGCTTCCTATTACGCAATAAGGTTCTCAGACTGCTTCAATGGCGGCGCTACACCCCGTGACTTCCTCCGAGTCGTGACGGCGTCAAATATGCCTACGCGCCACCCCGCAAGGCGCTTGACCAACACGCGCGCGATGTCTGCGTAGGCCGCGTGAACTCGGCCGTTTACAAATCGATGCGGATCTCTTTTTATCTACGACGGTCTAGGGAGAAAGCAAAGAAAAGAGTTTGGTAGGGGGAAGCTTACCATCGACGATCCAGCGCTCAACTTGGGTCGAGGACACGCACCGGATTCCCCGGTGGTGTCTGTGCGTGTTCCGGGCGTGCAGGTCGTCTAGCCCGACACTTAGAAATATCCGGAGGAACGCGAAGAGCGGGTCAAAGCCAAAGGTAGTCGGGTCGCATAGGGCGCCGACGATGGCGTCGAATATGGCCGACCGCCTGTATCGCCTGTGATGCGGGGCCTAGAGGGTGGGCGTGCGTGAGCCTGTGGTGATATGCCCGTGTATCTGCAGGGAGAATGAGGCATGTCAGCGGATGAGGTGGGAAGAGGAACAGAGGACGTACAGCTGCCGGGCTTGGGAAAAGAGACGCTCCAAGAAAGTGCTCTTTTCTGAGGGCGTGATATCCCACTCCTTGATATAGCCACTTCTCGAAATCGGAGCGGGAGACCTGTAGCTCCAACCTTCTCTCATACTCGGTGTTCTATTTGGAAGATTTCGCCAAGGCAGAGGAGAAACGCCTTGACCTACTGAACAGCCCATCGGACGAGCGTCCGCAGGTGCTGCGGACACGCAAGCCTTCGCAGGCGAGTGCAAGCGGAGACGTAGGGTCCAGTGGCGAGACGGATTCCCGGCTTCCGGCACCGCGTATTATGCGAGAGCGCAAACCGAGCCAGAGCAATGCGATGCCACGCCGTCATGGCGGCGGGAAGATGGCATTGTTCGAAGGGTTACCTGGCGTCCCATGGCCACCTGCGTCGTTGTCCGCCGGGATCGCTCCTCCTCGGCCCTGTACGGATGCATCAGATTTGTGCCTGTCTCTCTTCATGATAGCCCATCTTGTAGCCCATACTATACGGCCCTCACATCGCTTTCATCACCAGTGTGGTTCATTGTTTTTGGGATAGCGCACATCTGCTCTCAGGTCCGTTCGCGGTTCTATTTTTGGGTTCGCGATCGTCGTCCGGCCTCTCGTAGATACTGGAGCCGTCACTACAAGTTACTCTATCTTCGCCAGAATCTCATTCGTCGCTGTTGGCTCCCGCTTCCCTCGGCCCATTTCGTCCATGGCTGTCTTCTGCACCTGATCCGGGCGCTGTTGCATGGCGGCGCGAAGGCTGCATTGCAGAGAGGGACGACGCTCTCGACCCCCTTTGGGCGATTCGGGAAATGATTATGGCTGCCTCGGATCTTCTCCGTCACCGATGTCAATTACTGACATAGCCATCCTTCATGGCGTGGTGCCTTCCGCACCCTTCACGTGGCATGATATCGTTCAACGTGTTGCTCAGATGTGCGGGTGCGATAAGGTATATATTCCTGTTGAGATCTCGATATCACCACCAATACTATTTTAATACTTGTTCTCAACTTCTGTACACACCGTTTTATTATACTGTACAAATACCGTGGTGAATGTGTGTCAACCCGAGTAGCGTGGGAAATGTGAGTGAGGAGTCTGAGTCTCAACGTTCTCAACACCCACTGCAGGCGATGAGTGAGACACAAGCCTTTCCGGGAACCCGGGTAGCCATCTCTATCTTCTTCTCAGCTTCGAGAGTGTCTGCAAAACTAGTTGCTTGGGGCTCTTATTGAGAGCAGCGTCGGGCATCTTGCAGAGTCGATGCGATGGAGCCATGCCAAGATAGAGGGGGAAAGGAGGGTATGAGTAGTATGAGTAGGAAGGCGACGACGTGGAGCACGCCGCCCGCCCTGCCTTGACCCTTGACTTCTGCGTATGGTTGCGCAGCGAGGACCGAGTCGAGTTTGAGGACCGGGTCAAAGTCGAATATGGTCGGGTCAGACACGGCCGTGGCAATTGCGTCAAGCGCAGCGAGCTGTGTCGCCTGCGATGCGGGGTCTAACGAGCGGACGTGCGCGAGCTTGTAGTGGTACGCCATGTCCCTGCCTGGAGAGCAAGGCACGTTGACAGGTGAAGTGGAGAGGCAGAAGATGCGTACGACTGACCCACTTTAAAAAAGAGACATCGACAAAGCGCTCCAAGAAAGCGCTATTCTCTGAAACGTGGTCACCCTCTCCTTCGGCTACTCCTCGACGTCGGGGCGGGAGATCCGCAGCACGGGAAACTCGTCGTTTGTGCCAGCGAAGAGTGCATTGTAGACGGGGAGAGGAATCCAACTTGGACCTCATTATCGCCCTGCACTTTCCGGTGAAAGATTTGCAGGCGCGCAGCCGAGATTCGTAAACAGGTGGGACTCTTGGATCAACGCGATTTGAGCCAGGACGTTTTGAAGGGGTCCGCGTGGGGATGTGGGGTTTTCAACTTTGAGCCACTGCGGGTTGATGAGCGTACTGGGAGTGAGATGAAAGCGTCTGAGCGACAGTCATTCTAACGCTCGAGCTGCGGCAGGATGAGCCCCTTGTTGAGGGGCGTCGAGAGGCGAGGACGTTGGGTGACAAGGCAAAGACACGAACTGACGTAAGGGAAATTCAGTGGACCCCAGGACAGCTCATACGAGTGTGGCAGTACCGACTATCATAACACACCATGGCCTCAATGCCCCGAGCTCCTCGCGAAGAAGATGTCAACACAATGGAGGCAGGTATGGGCCCTGGAACAGGTAGCTTGCCCCTACTTAGCTCTATCCCCGTCACTGATGCCCCCGCAGGTGACTATCAGTACCCACCCCAGCCGGCGCAGAATCAAGAATTGCGTGGTGTATCTAATTTCGTCGATGGTTCAGGGCCTATATTTTCGATGTATATGGAAATGGCGACGGACGAGGACAAGAAGATGGCCGAGAACTGGAAAGCGGATGCCGATGGGATCATTATATTTGTGCGTCTCTAGCTTTTAATCTAGTGCTTCAAACCAACTCAATTGTCATAGACCGGTCTATTCTCTGCTGCTGTTGCATCTTTGATCTCAGTGTCGATTCAGGACATTCGACCGAATCCACAGGATACCTCCAATTTCTATCTCCACCAAACTATGCAGTTTGGGTAAACTCGTTCTGGTTTATGAGCTTGGTGATCAGTCTTACCTGTGCACTGCTCGCAACGTTGCTGCAGCAATGGGCACGAAGATATCTCAAGGTCACTCACTCGCGTTACAGTCCACACAAGCGAGCACGGATCCGTGCATTCTTTGCTGAAGGCATCGAAAAGTCCCTCCTTCCATGGGTGGTCGAAACACTTCCCGCACTCCTCCACGTTTCCCTGTTCTTGTTCTTCGCCGGCCTGGTTGTGTTCCTTTGCAACGTCAATATCACAGCATTCAAGTTGGTGTTGTCGTGGGTCGGGATATGCACGGCTCTGTACGGATGCATCACATTCATGCCAATCTTTCGTCCTGATAGCCCATACTATACATCGCTTTCATCATCGGTGTGGCTCATTGTTGTTGGGATACGATATGTCTTTTTTCGTGTTCGTCGGTGGACCTATAGTTGGTGGACCTATTTGTGGGGTGGCATTCTTCGTCGTCGTCATGACCATTGGCATCAAGATTTACATCGAGAATCCTTGATGGTTCATACCGCTCTCTTTCGGTGGAACAGGGACCGCTATCACAAACTGCTCTTGCAGGGCATGCAGAGGACAGCCGAGGAAACTGCTCTGAAACGCCGACCAGAGATCGACACTCGCGTCTTCATGTGGACGTTCGACTGTTTAGACGAAGATCACGAACTGGAGCGCTTCTTTTCTGGCTTACCCGGCTTCCGCAGCTCCAAGGAGGTCGACGATCCTCTGCGCAGCCTCACCGACGACCAAAAGCAGAAGCTTTTTCAATCATTGACCGGGTTGTTGGAGCGCACTTTCTCGTCCGATTTGTTGTCTGCGCCTGTCAAAAAACGGCGAGCCATGATATGTGCGAAGGCCATCGATCCAGCCCACGATCCAATTTTGGCATTCGAAGCCGTTGAAATAATTTTGTCCAACGACCAAGGTGGTGTTTCACTGGCCGCCGAAATTTTGCCGATTGTGAGGGGCTGGGGCGATAACGCAGATGAAGATACTAAATTGGCGACACGAGCTACAACCTCCAGTATTATTGCAAGGGCACGACGGCGCGATGACCCTTGGTTTATTCTCGCCTCCAATGAGCTGGGTGTCCCAGAATCTGTCTTCCGAGAGCACGCTGCACACGGTGACAGCCTGTCACTCGCCATATTGATTCACATTACTCGCCAGCAATTTAACCATTTCTGGGAAGAGTATTGGCCATGGGATGCGTTCAATATACAAGATATGTCACCTGAATTGCAACACGAGTTCTGTGCTCTTTGGAATCAAATCGTTCTCCATGTGCAGAATGACAACGGTGCGTCAATGCTCTTCCATATCTTGCGACCGATTCGCAACGTCTACATCGCTCTACACCAAGGCACCGATTCTGCCCCAACACGATTCTCCGCCTCCACTGGTGATGATGACGACGCTCTGTTGATGCCGTCCTCGTATCCAGTCTGCAACGTCGCTGGTCATATTCACGACAACGTCCTTTACGATAACGCCGCGCTGCCCCCTACCCCCCTTCCCAGTCCCTATGCACATTCCTCGTCCATTCCTGCCCAACCTCACATTGTCGAAAGCCTCACGGAGGTGCCATCGCCTGACAGTTTTCTCCCCGTTCGCCAGACAACCATTGCAGGGTGCCGCATTCCTGTAACATCACCAGATCCGACCAACGCCGGAGCAATACGAGACGTCGTTACCTCAGCTTTAACAGTACTCCATTGCACTCCCGATACTTCGACATCCGCCCCACCTCTTTCCTCTACCTCCCCAGCCGCTGCCGTTGCCCTCCAGCACAATCCAGACCTCCTGACGTCTTCCGATCCACCAAATCTCCCATTGTCGGCTTCTTCTAATCCAGTTCTCGAAAATATACTTCCCACAGGCCCGCCGCTACCTCCACACTCACCCATGACTCGATCCGATCTCTCACCGTCTTGCATAGAATCTCATCGCTCATTAATAGTTACCACCCCCAGCATTTCTCCTGGGCCGACGTCTGCACCTGATCTGAGTATTACTGCTGCAGAGGACGGTGGCATCCCGAAACCTGGTTTGCGCAAGGGTAAGGACGTTGGCCCTCCCACGTTGAATCGCGCAATTCACGCAAACACAGTGACTACCCTAGATCTTCCACCACAATCCTTGTCACTGCCATCGGAAGCCGACTCGGACATAGCAGCCGTCGCATCACAGCGGGCTGAGCGTACGGGAGATCATTCTTCGCATCCTTCGCATTGCCCGTATGATATCGTTTAACGCGTCCGCCAATCTCTCACATGTGCATGTGCGATATGGCATATCTTCCTGTTGGGTTTTTAGATATCACTATACTGATACTATTCGATAAATGTTTATCATTTTGTGCTTCCTATTACGCAATACAGGTGTAGAAATGTACTTGACATGTGGTCGAGAGAACGTTGCCGCCGTCGACACAGATGACGACAGATCCTTGTCCACGTTTGAATGTAACGTAGGCACCGTCCCACAAGGTTCTGAGACTGCTGCAAGGGTGGCGCTACCCCCTCGTGACTTCCTCGTGACGGCGTCAAGCACGCCTACGCGTCACCCCTTGAAGCGCTTGACCAACAGCACTCACTCCTGGAGACTGAATACGCGCGCAATGTCTGCGCAGGCCGCGTGAACTTGGCCGTTTACAAGTCGATGTGGATCTCTTTATTTACGACAGCACAAATGCGGTCTGGGAAGAAAGAAAAGAAAAGAGATTGGTAGGGGGAAGGCTTACCATTGACGACCCAGCGCTCAACTTGGGTCGCGGACATGCACAGGATTCCCCGGTGATGTCGGCGCGTGTTCCTGGTGTGCAGGTCGTCTAGCCTGACACTTAGAAATATCCGGAGGGACGCGAAGTGCGGGTCAAAGTCAAAGGTAGTCGGGTCGCATAGGGCGGCGACGATGGCGTCGAATATGGCCGGCCCCCTGTATCGCCTGTGATGCGGGGCCTAGAGGGTGGGCGTGCGTGAGCCTATGGTGATATGCTCGTGTATCTGCGGGGAGAACGAGGCACGTCAGCGGATGCGGGAAGAGGAACAGAGGACGTACGGCGCCCGGCTTGGGAACAGAGACGCTCCAAGAAAGTGCTCTTCTCTGAGGGCGTGATCTCCCACTCCTTGATATAGCCACTTCTCGAAATCGGAGTGGGAGACCTGTAGCCCACGTGGGAGTATTCCAACCTTCTCTCATACTCGGCGTTCTATTTGGAAGATTTCGCCAAGGCAGAGGAGAAAAGCCTTGACCTGCTGAACAGCCCGTCGGACGAGCGTCCGCAGGTGCTGTGGACACAAGCCTTCGCAGGCGAGTGCAAGCGAAGACGCAGGGTCTAGTGGCGGGACGGATTTCCGGCTTCCGGCACCGCGTATTATGCGAGAGCGCAAACCGAGCCAGAGCAATGCGATGCCACGCCGTCATGGCGGCGGGAAGATGGCATTGTAGTGGTTACCTGGCATCCCGTGACCACCTGCATCGTTGTCCGTCGAGATCGCTCCTCCTCGGTCCTGTACGGACGCATCAGGCGGGAAGATGGCATTGTAGTGGTTACCTGGCATCCCGTGACCACCTGCATCGTTGTCCGTCGAGATCGCTCCTCCTCGGTCCTGTACGGACGCATCAGATTTCCGCCTGTCTCTCGTCATGATAGCCCGTACAATACGGCGCTCACATCGCTTTCATCACCGGCGTGGCTCATTGTTTTTGGGATAGCGCACAGCTGCTCTCAGGTCCGTTCGCGGTTCTATTTTTGGGTTCGCGATCGTCGTCCGGCCTCTCGTAGATACTGGAGCCGTCACTACAAGTTACTCTTGCAGGGCAGGGCATCACTTCCTCGGGTGGTTTAGACGTTCCATCGCTACCTTCTCCCATTCAGGTTCTAGGCGACACGCCCTCTACAGGCCCGCGGGCGTCCGAGTCTTTGATCTTTCTGGTGACTGGGTCTGACCACCCATCTTCGCCAGAATCTCATTCGTCGCTGCTGGTTCCCGCTTCCCTCGGCCCATTTCGTCCATGGCTGTCTTCTGCACCTGATCTGGGCGCTGTTGCATGGCGGCGCGAAGGCTGCATTGCAAGCATTGCAGAAAGGGACGACGCTCTCGACCCCCTTTCGGCGATTCGGGAAGCTGCCTCGGATCTTCTCCGTCACCGATGTCAATTACTGACATCACGTCCTTCGTGGTGCCGAGCATACGAGAGATCATCTTCCGCACCCTTCACGTGGCGTGATCCGATCAGGTATATATTCCTGTTGAGATCTCGATATCACCACCAATCATATTCAATACTTGTTCTCAACTTCTGAACACACCGTTTTATTATACTGTACAAATACCGTGGTGAATGTGTGTCAACCCGAGTAGCGTGGGAAATGTGAGTGAGGAGTCCGAGTCTCAACGTTCTCAACACCCACTGCAGGCGATGAGTGTACCTGGAAGTGACACGCAAGCCTCTCCGGGAACCCGGGCAGCCATCTCTCAGATTCGAGAGTGTCTGCAAAACTAGTTGCTTGGGTCTCTTATTGAGAGCAGCGTCGGGCATCTTGCAGAGTCGATGCAATGGAGCCATTCCAAGATAGAAGGGGGAAGGAGGGTACTAGTAGTATGAGTTACAGGAAGGCGACGACGTGGAGCACGCCGCCCTGCCTTGACCCCTGGCTTCTGCGTGCGGTTGCGCAGCGAGGACCGAGTCGAGTCTGAGGACCGGGTCAAAGTCGAATATGGTCGGGGCCGTGGCAACTGCGTCGAGCGCGGCAAGTTGTGTCGCCTGCGATGCGTGGTCTAACGAGCGGACGTGCGCGAACTCGTAGTGGTATGCCATGTCCCTGCCTGGAGAGCAAGGCGCGTTGACAGGTGAAGCGGAGGGGCAGAAGATGCGTACAACTGACCCACTTTCGTCGAAAAAGCGCTCCAAGAAAGCGCTGTTCTCTGAGGGCGTGGTCGCCCTCTCCTTCGGCTACTCCTCGACGTCGGGGCGGGATATCCGCAGCACGGGAGACTCGTCGTTTGTGCCAGCGAAGAGCGACCGGGAGAGGAATCCAACTTGAACCTCATTATCGTCCTGCACTTTCCGGTGAAAGATTTGCAGGCGCGCAGCCGAGATTCGTAAAGAGGTAGGACTCTTGGATCAACGCGATTTGAGCCAGGACGTTTTGAAGAGGTCCGCGTGGGGATGTGGGGTTTTCAACTTTGAGCCACTGCGGGTTGACGAGCGCACTGGGAGTGAGACGAAACTTTCTAAGCGCACAGCCATTCTGACACTCGAGCTGCGGCAGGATGAGCCCCTTGATGAGAGTGGCGTCGAGAGGCGAGGACGGTTGGGCCGCTGCTTGACACAAACTGACGTAAGGCTGTGACGCCCAATTTCAGTGGACCCTAGGACAGCTCATACGTAAGTGTGGCAGTACAGTACCAACTATCATAACATACCATGGCCTCAATGCCCCGAGCTCCTCGCGAAGATGTCAACATAATGGAGGCAGGTATGGGTCCTGGAACAGGTAGCTTGCTCCTACTTAGCTCTATCCCCGTCACTGATGCCCCCGCAGGTGACTACCAGTACCCACCCCAGCCGGCGCAGAATCAAGAATTGCGTGGTGTTACCACTGGTGTATCTAATTTCGTCGATGGTTCAGGGCCTATATTTTCGATGTATATGGAAATGGCGACGGAAGAGGACAAGAAGACGGCCGAGAACTGGAAAGCGGATGCCGATGGGATCCTTATATTTGTGCGTCTCTAGCTCTTAATCTAGTGCTTCAAACCAGCTCAATTATCATAGACCGGTCTATTCTCTGCCGCTGTCGCGTCCTTAATCTCTGTGTCGATTCAGGACATTCGACCGAACCCACAGGATACCTCCAATTTTTACCTCGCAAATATCTACCAGACCGTCGCTGACCCCAATATTTCGACTTCCCTCCCTACTTCCCCACCTCAATTTTCTCCACCGAACTACGCAGTTTGGGTAAACTCACTTTGGTTTATGAGCTTGGTGATCAGTCTTACCTGTGCACTGCTCGCAACGTTGCTGCAGCAATGGGCACGAAGATATCTCAAGGTCACTCAGTCGCGGTACGGCCCACACAAGCGGGCACGGATCCGTGCGTTCTTTGCTGAAGGCGTCGACAAGCTTCTCCTTCCATGGGTGGTCGAAACACTTCCCGCGCTCCTACACATTTCCCTGTTCCTGTTCTTTGCCGGCCTGGTTGTGTTCCTTTGCAACGTCAATATCACAATTTTCAAGTTGGTATTATCATGGGTCGGAATTTGTACGGCTCTGTACGGATGCATCACATTCATGCCATGCTTTCGTCTTGATAGCCCATATTGTACATCCCTTTCATCATCGGTGTGGCTCGTTGTTATTGGGATACGATATGTCATCTTTCGTGTTCGTCGGTGGTCCTATTTGCTGATTGGCATTCTATGTCGTCGTGACCATAACTCCTACAATGCTGTTTCCTTTCAGACAGACAAGGACCGCTATCACAAATCACTGTTGCAAGGCATGCAGAGGACAGCCGAGGAAACTGCTCTGGAACCCCGACCAGAGATCGACACTCGCGCCTTCATGTGGACGTTCGACAGTTTAGACGAAGATCACGAGCTGGCGCGCTTCTTTTCCGGTCTACCCGGCATCCGCAGCTCCAAGGTGGTCGACGATCCTCTTCGACATCTCACCGAAGAGGCCAAAAAGAAGCTTTCTGAAACATTGATAGGATTTTTTGACCGCACTTTCTCATCCGATTTGCTTCCCGAGCCTGTCAAAAACCACCGGGCCATCATCTGCGCGAAAGCCCTTGATCCGGCGCAATTTCCCTATGCATTCTGGGATATCTTCCGCAGAGTCATTTCTGAGGATCAACATAGGGGACTGCAAACCGCCGAATTTGTCCGTGTCATGCGAGGTTGGCGCAGCAGTGGAGACCGAGAAACTGCATTACTCGGGGAGGCCATGTTCACCTGTCTTATTGCAAGAGCGCAACGCGTCGATGACTCTTGGCTTATTTCTGCCCCGAATAATCTGGGAATCCCAGAAGCCGACCTCCGACACTACGCCACAGACGGCGACTTGTCACTTACAAACTTGATTCACATCACTCGCCACCAATTTAGCCAGTGCGGGAAACTGTCCTGGCGAGACGACTGCCTTGAGGAAATTCTACAGACAGCTACGGAATTCAGTATTATCAATGTTATCAATGTGCAAGATACGTCACCCAATCTGCAGCACGAGTTCTGTGCACTCTGGAATCAAATCGTTCTCCAGGCGCAGAATGACAACGATTGGTGGATGGCAAGGTGTACCCTCACACCGATTCGGAGAGTATACATCGCTCTTCATGAAGGTACCGATGCTGCCCCAACACGATTCTCCGCCTCCACTGGTGTTTGGGAGGGCGTTTTGGACGACCCAACCTCGTATCCACGGTGCGACGTCGCTGACCATATTCCCGAGCCTGCCCCCCTGCCTTTTGTCGTTGCCCTCCAACGCCCAGACCTCCTGGCGCCTTCTGATCTACCAAACCATCCTTCTTCAGCCTATCACCCAATTCTCGACAATACAGATTCTACAGGTTTGCAGCTATCTTATCACTCGTCCATGACTCGATCTGATCCCTCGCCGTTTTTCACAGAATGTCATCGCTCGGCAATGGTCCCTGTTGCTCCCAGCCCAACGATAGGGCCGGCCTCTGTACCTGATCTGGGCGCTGTTGCCAAGGACGATGGTAGCCCGAAGCCCGGTGCACGCAAGGACAGGGACATACATTTTGAGCCCCCCTCGGGGATTCGCGCAATCCACGCAAACACTATGCTCACCCTGGATCTTCCACCACCGTCCCCGTCACTGCCGTCGGTTACTGACATGGACCCAGCCATTGCAGGTCCTTCACTGCATGAGCCAAACGCTGAGCGTACAGGAGATCTTCCTCTGGACCCTTTGCATTGCCCGTATGATATCGTTTAACCCCTCCCAGTCTCTTACATGTGCATGTGCGATATTCCTGTTGGGTTCCCGATATCACCATTTCCGATCCGATTCAATACTCATTTTGTGTATATACAGTCCTATAACAAATACTGTGGCGAAATGTGTAAACTTTGGTAAAGATGGGAGCTGTGAATGACGATTAACGAATCTCAGTGTTCCCCTTGAGCCACTGCGAGCCAATGAGCGTACCTGGCAGTGAGCGACGCGGAAGCCTCTGTGCGCACTTAGGTAGCTGTTGCGCTTCTCTCAGCTCCGATAGTGTCTGTTTGGGTCTCTTGTTGAGGGTAGCGTTGAGAACCCTATAGGGTCGATGGTATGCGGAGCCGTTCTGAGATGGGGGACAAGGACGTTTTGGGACGGTAGTACGAGTTACAGGGCATTCGTTGCAGGTAACCGGTAACCTAATGGATCAGTGAACACAAGTAAGGATGTACAAGATATGGAGTCGAGCGAATGCTGCTGCCGTCAACAGATTCTTGTGCTCATTCCAAACTGACGAGGGCACACCGTCTCACCACAGGAGTCTCAGACTGCTTAATTTGCTGCCCGCGCTATCACCGCCATGACTGTCTCGTTACAGCGCCAGCGAAAGCGATATCAAAGGACTCCCGCGAGGCGCTTTACCAACAGCGCTCGCTCCTACAGATCGAAAGCCCACGACGTCTGCGCGGGCTTGGCCATTAACAAGTCGACGCGGATCTCTTTTTATCTATGACAGCGTCAATGCGGTCTAGGAAGAAAGAAAAGAAACGGGGTTCGGTAGGGGAGGCAGAGGGGAGGCTTACCATCGGTGAGCCAGCGCTCTGCTTGGGTCGTGGAACGTACCATATTCCCCGGTGGTGTCCGCGTGCACGTGCTGGCAGGCGTTCAGGTCGTCCAGAATACCTGGAGCGCAAAGAATGAGTGCGCTCGCGCAGCGAGGACCGTGTCGAAGTTGCGAAGCGGGTCAAAGCCGAAGATGGTCGGGACGGATTGGGCACAAGCCGTGGCTGTCGCGTCGAGCACAGCCGCCTTGCGGGGTCTAGCGAGCGGACGTGTGCGAGTCCGTAGTGGTGGGCCGTTTCCCTGCCTGGAATGCGGGACGCGTTAACAAGTGGAACGGAGAGACGCAGAGGACATACGGCCGCCCCGCTTTCAAAGACACCGACGAGATGCCCAAAGAATGCGCTCTCCTCTGACGGCGTGATCTCCCACTTCTGTAGTCACTTCTCGACTTCGGAACGGGAAATCCGTAGCACGTAGCTCGTTGTTCGTGCCGGGAACTCTAGGAGCGTGTTGTATACCGGAAGACGGAGGGGAGATGGTGGGGGAGGATTTTGAAGAAGACCGTCAGTTTATGCCGGTGAGAAACGAGAATTAGGAGACACTCTAGTGAGGTGAAAATGTACACAGGAAACATGGGCACTGGATGAGAGTGAGTCGTACAGCGAAGGGGTCGGTACCTCGTGTGGGTCACAAATATGAAGGTTATGAAGCATATGCGCGTGCACGCTTAGCAGGCGCTGCGGAGGTTCGTCGACAACCCCGTACGTGGAAGCACGGATCGAATTACGAATGAGGCGCGGGAGGTCCGCATGCATGGTCGAGCACGAGATACGCGAGGGAGGTCTTCGACATACTGTAAAACTTTCGAGAGGGACCCACCTGAAATTAAAATTGCCAGCTCCAACAAAGGCGCAATAGCTCTTCACATTTCCTATTCCTCTCTTGAGTTTGACTGGAAGCCTCACCACGCTTTCTCTGGATCATGCTTCGAAATAGCGGCGAAGCGGAGGATATAGACGGGAAACAGTAGTCTGTTTACTGCTTTCAGGAGAGGGCTGCGCGTCATTTTGACTCTCTTTGTTTCATGCAATAATTATGAGAATTGGGGCCTACTTCGCAACAACGATCTGTTGACATCAGGCGCATCGGGCGCTTGCAGTTCGGAGCACGTTTCTCCGGCCGCTAAGCGCTAAGGGTTGTTGCTCTACCCCACCACGTTATACTCCCCGTCGTCGACTCACATCATATTTTTCAATGCCCTTCGCCCCTCATGAGGCTACCCACGTACCCAATGCAGGATTTAGCGAAGGTACCATACTCCTGCGTGACTCTATCCTCGCCATTCTCACTTACCCCTGCTAGGTGACCACCAGTACCCACCTCA
Organism: Lactarius pseudohatsudake; assembly: GCA_021525015.1. Classification (NCBI taxonomy): domain Eukaryota; kingdom Fungi; phylum Basidiomycota; class Agaricomycetes; order Russulales; family Russulaceae; genus Lactarius; species Lactarius pseudohatsudake. The sequence continues at coordinate 91,524 of JAKELH010000105.1, read as the reverse complement.
GTCGGCACAGAATCAAGCATCGAATTTCGTCGATGGTTCCGGGCCAATATTTTCGATGTATATGGAAATGGCGACGGAAGAGGACAAGAAAATGGCCGAGAACTGGAAAGCGGACGCTGATGGGATCCTCATATTTGTGCGTCTATCTTTTACTGTAACCTTCACACCGACTCAATTGTCATAGACCGGTCTATTCTCTGCTGCTGTCGCGTCATTGATCTCAGTGTCCATTCAGGACATTCGACCGAATCCACAGGACACCTCCAATTTCTATCTCGCGAATATCTACCAGACTGTTGCCAACCCCAATATTTCGACTTCTCTTCCCGCTTCCCCACCCCAATTCTCTCCACCGAACTATGCAGTTTGGGTAAACTCGTTTTGGTTCATGAGCTTGGTGATCAGTCTTACCTGTGCTCTTCTTGCGACGTTGCTGCAGCAGTGGGCACGAAGATATCTCAAGGTCACTCAGTCACGTTACAGTCCACACAAGCGAGCACGGATCCGTGCGTTCTTTGCTGAAGGCGTCGATAAGTTCCTCCTTCCATGGGTGGTCGAAACACTTCCCGCGCTCCTCCACATTTCCCTGTTCTTGTTCTTCGCTGGCCTGGTTGTGTTCCTTTGCAACGTCAATATCACAGCATTCAAATTGGTGTTGTCGTGGGTCGGGATATGCACGGCTCTGTACGGATGCATCACATTGATGCCAATTTTTCGTCCTGATAGCCCGTACTATACATCGCTTTCATCATCGGTGTGGCTCATTGTTGTTGGGATACAATATGTCGTCATTTATTTTCGTCAGTGGTCCTATAGCTGGTGGTCCTATTTGTGGGGTGGCATTCTTCGTCGTCGTCGTCATGACCATCAACATCAAGAATCCTTGATAGCTCATACCCTTCGCTTTCGGATGGACAGGTTCCGCTATCACAGACTGCTCTTGCAGGGCATGCAGAGGACAGCCGAGGAAACTGCTCTGAAACGCCGACCAGAGATCGATACTCGTGCCTTCATGTGGACGCTCGACTGTTTGGACGAAGATCACGAACTGGAGCGCTTCTTTTCTAGCTTACCCGGCTTCCGCAGCTCCAAAGTGGTCCACGATCCTCTGCGCAGCCTCACTGACGGCCAAAAGCGGAAGCTTTTTCAACCATTGACCGGGTTGTTGGAGCGCACTTTCTCGTCCGATTTGCTGTCTGCGCCTGTCAAAAAACGGCGAGCCGTGATATGCGTGAAGGCCATCGATCCAGCCCACCATCCAATTTTGGCATTCGAAGCCGTTGAAATAATTTTGTCCAACGACCAAGATAGTGTTTCGCTGGCCGCCGAAATTTTGCCGATTGTGAGGGGCTGGCGCGATAACGCAGATGAAGATACTAAATTGGCGACACGAGCTACAGCCTCCAGTCTTGTTGCAAGGGTGCGACGGCGCAACGATCCTTGGTTTATTCTCAGCTCCAATGAACTGGGTGTCCCAGAATCTGTCCTCCGAGAGTACGCTGCACACGGTGACAACCTGTCACTTGCCATATTGATTCACATTACTCGCCAGCAATTTAACCATTTCCAGGAAGAGTACTGGCCATGGTATGCGTTCTCGAAGGTTCTAGAAGTAGCTTCCGATGTCAAGGTACAAGATACGTCACCTGAATTGCAGCACGCGTTCTGTGCTCTTTGGAATCAAATTGTTCTCCATGTGCAGAACCGCGACGATTGGCGAATGGCCTTACGTACCCTAGGACCGATTCGCAACGTCTACGCGGCTCTACACCAAGACACCGATTCTGCCCCAACACGATTCTCCGCCTCCACTGGTGATCGTGATAACGCTCTGTACCAGCCGTCCTCGTATCCAGTCTGCAACGTCGCTGGTCATATTCACGACAATGTCCTTCACGATAACGCCGCGCTGCCCCCTGCCCCCCTTGCCAGTTCCGATGTGCATTCCTCTTCCATACCCGCTCCACCTCATGTTGTCGAAAGCCTTTCGGAGGTCCCACCGCTCGACAACTTCACCGTTCATCAGACAATCATAGAAGGGCTACGCATTCCTGTTACCTCACCAGATCCAGGCGCCGCTGGTGCAATACGAGACGTAGGCACCTCGGCTATAACTGCACCCCACTACACCCCCGAAACATCGACGTCTACCCTTCCTCTTTCCTCTACCTTCCCGCCCCCTTTCGTTGCCCTCCTGCACAACACAGACCTCTTGACGCTTTCCGATCTACCAAATCTGTCATCGTCGGCTTCTTCTCATCCACTTCTCAACAGTATACTTCCTACAGGTCCGCCGCTGTCTTCACATTCTCCCACGACTTGATCCGACCTCTCACCGTCTTTCCCAGAAACTCATCGCCCAGTAATAATTACTACTGCCAGCGCTTCTCCAGGGCCGATGTCTGCACCTGATCTAAGTACTACTGCTGCTGAGGACGGTGACATCCCGAGGCCTGGTTTGCGCATGGGTAAGGACGTTTCCCCCCTCACGGTGAATCGCGCAATCCACGCAAACTCTATGACTGCCCTAGATCTTCCACTACAATCCTTGTCACTGCCATCGGAAGCCGACTCGGACGTGGCAGCTGTCGCGGGTCCATCCCAGCGGGCTGAGCGTACGGGAGATCATGCTCCGCATCCTTCGCATTGCCGGTATGATATCGTTTGACGCGTACACCAATCTCTTAGATGTGCATGTGCGATATGGCATATATTTCTGTTAGGTTCTTTGATCTCACTATACTGATACTAGTCAATATTTTGGTGTTCCTACAAGTTTTACGCGATTGTAAACTCGAGCAGATATGTACTTGGCATGGGGTCGAGAGTACGCTGCCGCCATCGACATAGACAACGACAGATCCTTGTATACGTTTGAAAGTGACGTAGGCACCGTCCCACCACAATAATCTGAGACTGCTTCAATGGCGGCGCTACCCCCGCCGTGACTTCCTCGTGACGGGGTCGAGCGCCCCCATGCGCAACCCCGCAAGAGGCTTGACCGACAGCGCCGATTCCTGCGGACAGACTTGGGTCACGGACACGTACCGTTGTCTGCGCGCGTGCTGCTAAACGCGCAGGTTGTCAAGCCCGCCACTTAGAATATCCGGAGGAGCACGAAGACTCGGAGTGGGTGCGCTGGCGCAGAGAGGACCGCATCGAGCTTAAAGAGCGGGCCAACGTCGAACACGGTCGAATAGGACAAGGGCCGTGGCTACCGCGTCAAACAAGCTGACTCTGTTGCCTGCGATGCGGGGTCTAGCGGGTGGATGTGCGTGAGTTTGTAGTGGTAGGCCGTGTCTCTGCCCGGAGAGCAAGGCGCATTAACAGGGGGAACTGAGAGGCAGAGGGTGCGTGCGACTGTTCCGCCTTGGAAATGACGTTGACAAAGTGCTCCAAGAAAGCGCTCTTCTCTGAAAGCGTAGCCATCCTCTCCTTCAGCTACTTCTCGGCGTCGGGGCGGGAGATCCGCAGCATGGGAAACTCGTCGTTTGTGCCAGCGCACGGCGCGTTGTAGACCGGGAGAGGAAGGGCATATTGTTGTGGGACATCATCACGATCTCCGGTCACACTACAAATTACGCGAGGCGGCGCACGTGGCAGGACTAGTGTTGCCGCGAGTTAGAGTCCACACCGGTGTGAACTCTAACTCGGACCGGACTTTCGACAACTCGGACCAACTCTAACTCGGGAGTTCACACCGGTGCAACTCGGGAGTTGGCCCAAAAAATGCCCCGCAAAATTCTCCCTTGTTGTATATTTGGTATACCTCCATTCCTCTACAAAATAAGGACTTCTTGTAGTCTGTAATATACTCTGTACCATCATAGTGAATGAATATATTGTAATCGTAAAGAATTGGAGCCCTGCAAACGGAAAAACTATCGTGCGCATGCTCCTTTCCCACCTTCCATGAGTAGCCTTTGCTCTTGCCTCGATTCGCAAAGCTGCAAATGCCCTGCCTCATGGCCTGCACTTCAGCAGGGCAACTACCCTTTGGGGTACTATCCACGGTCATTGGCTCCATTCCAGACACCGTCCCGAGCTCGCACAGCAAACCCTTCAAGTCACTCGCCCTTCAGTCCTCGCTCAAGGGGTCCTCCCACTGGTCAGAACCACTATGCCGGTGTATACAACTACAATCCGAGTCACAACACCCTCGCCAACACACTTCATGATGGTCATCATTCCCGGATCACTAATATGTACATACATCCATCACCCAATCGTAATGCTGCTAGTCTAACACCTATGCACGCTGCCCAAGAACTTCAGCAACCTCAGCAACAGATCCCTGGCCGTATACACCTCCCTCCAGTCACCTTTGATGCACAGCTACCTTCTGCTCCAACTAGGGTTGCCAAGCGAAAGGCTGCCAGTGGTACTGCTGCACCTGGGTCAAAGCCACATGCAAAGCCGCCAAAGCGCCCTCGTGTCCCAGCGTCACTTGATACTGGGCCCATAGCTGCCAGTTGTGGGGTTGGCCCACCTGCGTCTAACGATAGCCCAGCACCTGCGATGACCTCACCGCTGGCCCTTCCAGCATCAGGGCCCTCTGTCCCAATCCCCTCCTCGTCGGCCTCTCTCCCCACGGCGTCCTACTCATCTCTTTCCCAAAACCGAAGGCCTACAGGGAGGCAACAATCTGCCACAACGGACTGCTGGTACTTCGTGCGTGCTGTTGAGTCTGATGTGCCACCCCCAGATCCACCATCAGCGAGTAATCCACCCCTCATGGAGAAGCCTCGTACTACTCATATAAGCTGCAAACTATGCCGGTAAGTCATTTACGATACTCAGGGTGTGTGGTACTGATGATATTTTCCAGTGAATGGAAATGTTGGAAGAATGGGGACGGCGTTGTCACAACTATTCGGAAACACCTCAAGGGGGCCCATTCCGAGGAGTATGAGCGCCTGTGCAAGTTACTCAACCTCAAGCACTCAGACAAACCTGCCGACGCAAACATGAATGAGCCTTCTAGCGATGAGCCATTTAATCTCAAGGAGTGGCTGGGGCGTCTCGTAAAATGGATCGTAGTTGATGATCAGGTATTTCCCATTTCTGTACCGCCCGACAAATTCTAACAGCTAATACAGTCTATCAATATCGTTGAATGTCCCGAATTTCGTGACTTTGTCGTCTATGGTCACGGCAACATCACCGAGAAAGATCTTCCCCACCGTACAAAACTTACTGAACTTGTCTTTGCAGCGTACGAGCAGGAGCACCAGCAATTGAAAACATGTTATCGAGTCAGTCCCTATCTGCTACTCGTATTTATTGCTACATATTAATATATACAATAGAAGTCTCTGGGTCGCGTCTCTTTTTCATCGGACCTTTGGAGCGACCCGAACCTTGTTTCGTTCATGGCACTCACTTCCCATTTCCTCTCGCGTGACATCTCAGGTCACCTTCAATTAGACAGTCGCCTCCTTGCGTTTCGAGTTGTTGATGGCAAACACGACGGAAATAACATCGCCAAGATTATATTCGACATACTCAAAGAGGCCCACTTGCTCGGGAAGGTGAGGTCAGTTCCGAGTCCAGCATTACACCATCTTATCTTGTTTGGGCAGCTCGGCCAGTTCACCTTAGACAACACATCAAACTGTGACACTTTAATGGAATGGCTTGAGCTGTATCTAAGAAACGAAGGAATTCCATTCGACCGTATAGGTAATCGCATCCGGTATTTATTTTATTGACGCCTCACTCCAGCACCCATTGACTGTGTCTATGCAGATGCTTTCCCCACATCGTCAACATTGCCGTTCAGACCATGCTGAAGGAGATGAAGGATAATCCCTTCTCTCCCGTGGTGGAATGTGGTGCTGACATTCCGGTCGATGATCTCACCAGCTATGCCGAAGCACTCAACTCTGATCCTGTGAACCAAACACGGGGGATTGTAGGCGTCTGCCGTGCATCTGGGGGTCGTCGTAAGGAGCTCAAGCGTGCCATTGAGGACGGCAACAAGTCAAATACATGGGGTGAGATAATTAGGGTAGTCCAGCTGCTTCGTGATTGCGAGACGCGATGGTCGTCCACATACAATATGATTGACCGTACAATGGAGCTTTATCCGGTAAAGCCTTTTCTTCATTGTTCAAGACATTCCGAGTCGCTGACTTGTGTCGATATAGCCAATCCAAAATTTCCTACAACGACCTTCCATGGCCGACCATACGCACCGCCTCTTCACAAGCAAACAGTATGAAGTCTTAGGACATATCCATCAGATACTTGAGATCGCCCATCGGGCTCAGGAGCTGCTCGCAGCAGAGAAGACGCCTACTCTTGCTATGGCCCTTCCCGTTTATGAAAAGCTTGTCGAATTGTGGAAAACCCTCGCACTTGCCATCCCCGAAATGTCACATTATATTGGCCTTGGCGTCGCAAAAATTATGGAATACGTTTCAAAAGGCCGTCGCAACAAAATTTACGCGCTAGCAATGAGTACGTTTACCGGGCCTGCTATGATACTATTCCATTTCCAACACGTTGTTTATCTAGTTCTCAACCCCCGAACAAAGTTCCAGTGGATGGAACAGCAGTGGGAGCTGCGTGATTGTGTTGCAGCAGAAATCTGGCTCGAAGAAGCGGTGAATATTTCGAATAGTTCATTGGCCGCACATTGCTAATGTCGAGGTCAGATGCTACTATACGCCCGGTCCACGCGTCTGGCAGAAAGGGCAAGACAGCGGAGACGTCCAGAACCTCAAGCAGGACCTCGTCTGGCCGCAGTGCCTCGGCTGAATATCGTGACATCAGCTAGCCATTCGCAGGCCACTGGGTTCGCAGGCCTTTCTAGCTTGACCGCCGTCCGTCGCACTGCCTGCCTCCCTTCCACTTCAAACGCATTGACTCGGAGTCGCTCGTCCTCTCCCTACCTGAGCACCCAATCGTCTGCATCACCCCCTCCAACTAATACCCTCACGGCTGAACAAATGGCCAGTCAAGATGCCGAGGATGCTGCCCGAGACCTCACTGTTGTCAAGAGTGAGATCTATCGTTGGAAGCAGGCGCCTCTGCGTACGATGGATGAGAAATTTGATCTTGTTTGCTTTTGGGAGGTAAGTCCTCCTATGGAGTCGGATTGCGTCTCTTCAACTGACATACCATGTCAATAGGCAATTGAGACAGATTTTCCACTTATGTTTAAAGTTGCCGTTGATATTTTGCCTGTTCAGGCGTCGTCTGTCTCCTGTGAACGCATCTTCTCATCGAGCAAGGAGACTTGCGCCCTGCGTCGGAACCTCCTCTCATCTGCACTGCTTGAGGTTCTTCAGGTCTTGAAGCACGTATATAAGCAAGGCCGCCTTGACTTTACATCTGGTCTGGTCGCAACAGAAGACGACTACTCCATCGAGCGCGCAACAGAGGCAGCGATTAATGAGCTCGTTTCTCTTGGGAAGAACGACGAACTTCTGGATTTATTGCGCAGCATGGATGAGCCTGATGATAGTATATAGGTTACAGCTTGTATATACTATAATTTCGTCGAGTACAAGGCATTCTGCTTAAGGACGCTGGGCGGAAGGGGCGTGGGAACCTTCAAAATCTAAGGCTTCCCATTGGTTCACGTCCGCATCTGAACTCCCGAGTTGCACCGGTGTGAACTCCCGAGTTAGAGTTGGTGTCGAGTTGCCAACTCGACTCGGACCGCATCGACTCGCGGCAACACTAGGCAGGACTAGTGTTGCCGCGAGTCGATGCGGTCCGAGTCGAGTTGGCAACTCGACACCAACTCTAACTCGGGAGTTCACACCGGTGCAACTCGGGAGTTCAGATGCGGACGTGAACCAATGGGAAGCCTTAGATTTTGAAGGTTCCCACGCCCCTTCCGCCCAGCGTCCTTAAGCAGAATGCCTTGTACTCGACGAAATTATAGTATATACAAGCTGTAACCTATATACTATCATCAGGCTCATCCATGCTGCGCAATAAATCCAGAAGTTCGTCGTTCTTCCCAAGAGAAACGAGCTCATTAATCGCTGCCTCTGTTGCGCGCTCGATGGAGTAGTCGTCTTCTGTTGCGACCAGACCAGATGTAAAGTCAAGGCGGCCTTGCTTATATACGTGCTTCAAGACCTGAAGAACCTCAAGCAGTGCAGATGAGAGGAGGTTCCGACGCAGGGCGCAAGTCTCCTTGCTCGATGAGAAGATGCGTTCACAGGAGACAGACGACGCCTGAACAGGCAAAATATCAACGGCAACTTTAAACATAAGTGGAAAATCTGTCTCAATTGCCTATTGACATGGTATGTCAGTTGAAGAGACGCAATCCGACTCCATAGGAGGACTTACCTCCCAAAAGCAAACAAGATCAAATTTCTCATCCATCGTACGCAGAGGCGCCTGCTTCCAACGATAGATCTCACTCTTGACAACAGTGAGGTCTCGGGCAGCATCCTCGGCATCTTGACTGGCCATTTGTTCAGCCGTGAGGGTATTAGTTGGAGGGGGTGATGCAGACGATTGGGTGCTCAGGTAGGGAGAGGACGAGCGACTCCGAGTCAATGCGTTTGAAGTGGAAGGGAGGCAGGCAGTGCGACGGACGGCGGTCAAGCTAGAAAGGCCTGCGAACCCAGTGGCCTGCGAATGGCTAGCTGATGTCACGATATTCAGCCGAGGCACTGCGGCCAGACGAGGTCCTGCTTGAGGTTCTGGACGTCTCCGCTGTCTTGCCCTTTCTGCCAGACGCGTGGACCGGGCGTATAGTAGCATCTGACCTCGACATTAGCAATGTGCGGCCAATGAACTATTCGAAATATTCACCGCTTCTTCGAGCCAGATTTCTGCTGCAACACAATCACGCAGCTCCCACTGCTGTTCCATCCACTGGAACTTTGTTCGGGGGTTGAGAACTAGATAAACAACGTGTTGGAAATGGAATAGTATCATAGCAGGCCCGGTAAACGTACTCATTGCTAGCGCGTAAATTTTGTTGCGACGGCCTTTTGAAACGTATTCCATAATTTTTGCGACGCCAAGGCCAATATAATGTGACATTTCGGGGATGGCAAGTGCGAGGGTTTTCCACAATTCGACAAGCTTTTCATAAACGGGAAGGGCCATAGCAAGAGTAGGCGTCTTCTCTGCTGCGAGCAGCTCCTGAGCCCGATGGGCGATCTCAAGTATCTGATGGATATGTCCTAAGACTTCATACTGTTTGCTTGTGAAGAGGCGGTGCGTATGGTCGGCCATGGAAGGTCGTTGTAGGAAATTTTGGATTGGCTATATCGACACAAGTCAGCGACTCGGAATGTCTTGAACAATGAAGAAAAGGCTTTACCGGATAAAGCTCCATTGTACGGTCAATCATATTGTATGTGGACGACCATCGCGTCTCGCAATCACGAAGCAGCTGGACTACCCTAATTATCTCACCCCATGTATTTGACTTGTTGCCGTCCTCAATGGCACGCTTGAGCTCCTTACGACGACCCCCAGATGCACGGCAGACGCCTACAATCCCCCGTGTTTGGTTCACAGGATCAGAGTTGAGTGCTTCGGCATAGCTGGTGAGATCATCGACCGGAATGTCAGCACCACATTCCACCACGGGAGAGAAGGGATTATCCTTCATCTCCTTCAGCATGGTCTGAACGGCAATGTTGACGATGTGGGGAAAGCATCTGCATAGACACAGTCAATGGGTGCTGGAGTGAGGCGTCAATAAAATAAATACCGGATGCGATTACCTATACGGTCGAATGGAATTCCTTCGTTTCTTAGATACAGCTCAAGCCATTCCATTAAAGTGTCACAGTTTGATGTGTTGTCTAAGGTGAACTGGCCGAGCTGCCCAAACAAGATAAGATGGTGTAATGCTGGACTCGGAACTGACCTCACCTTCCCGAGCAAGTGGGCCTCTTTGAGTATGTCGAATATAATCTTGGCGATGTTATTTCCGTCGTGTTTGCCATCAACAACTCGAAACGCAAGGAGGCGACTGTCTAATTGAAGGTGACCTGAGATGTCACGCGAGAGGAAATGGGAAGTGAGTGCCATGAACGAAACAAGGTTCGGGTCGCTCCAAAGGTCCGATGAAAAAGAGACGCGACCCAGAGACTTCTATTGTATATATTAATATGTAGCAATAAATACGAGTAGCAGATAGGGACTGACTCGATAACATGTTTTCAATTGCTGGTGCTCCTGCTCGTACGCTGCAAAGACAAGTTCAGTAAGTTTTGTACGGTGGGGAAGATCTTTCTCGGTGATGTTGCCGTGACCATAGACGACAAAGTCACGAAATTCGGGACATTCAACGATATTGATAGACTGTATTAGCTGTTAGAATTTGTCGGGCGGTACAGAAATGGGAAATACCTGATCATCAACTACGATCCATTTTACGAGACGCCCCAGCCACTCCTTGAGATTAAATGGCTCATCGCTAGAAGGCTCATTCATGTTTGCGTCGGCAGGTTTGTCTGAGTGCTTGAGGTTGAGTAACTTGCACAGGCGCTCATACTCCTCGGAATGGGCCCCCTTGAGGTGTTTCCGAATAGTTGTGACAACGCCGTCCCCATTCTTCCAACATTTCCATTCACTGGAAAATATCATCAGTACCACACACCCTGAGTATCGTAAATGACTTACCGGCATAGTTTGCAGCTTATATGAGTAGTACGAGGCTTCTCCATGAGGGGTGGATTACTCGCTGATGGTGGATCTGGGGGTGGCACATCAGACTCAACAGCACGCACGAAGTACCAGCAGTCCGTTGTGGCAGATTGTTGCCTCCCTGTAGGCCTTCGGTTTTGGGAAAGAGATGAGTAGGACGCCGTGGGGAGAGAGGCCGACGAGGAGGGGATTGGGACAGAGGGCCCTGATGCTGGAAGGGCCAGCGGTGAGGTCATCGCAGGTGCTGGGCTATCGTTAGACGCAGGTGGGCCAACCCCACAACTGGCAGCTATGGGCCCAGTATCAAGTGACGCTGGGACACGAGGGCGCTTTGGCGGCTTTGCATGTGGCTTTGACCCAGGTGCAGCAGTACCACTGGCAGCCTTTCGCTTGGCAACCCTAGTTGGAGCAGAAGGTAGCTGTGCATCAAAGGTGACTGGAGGGAGGTGTATACGGCCAGGGATCTGTTGCTGAGGTTGCTGAAGTTCTTGGGCAGCGTGCATAGGTGTTAGACTAGCAGCATTACGATTGGGTGATGGATGTATGTACATATTAGTGATCCGGGAATGATGACCATCATGAAGTGTGTTGGCGAGGGTGTTGTGACTCGGATTGTAGTTGTATACACCGGCATAGTGGTTCTGACCAGTGGGAGGACCCCTTGAGCGAGGACTGAAGGGCGAGTGACTTGAAGGGTTTGCTGTGCGAGCTCGGGACGGTGTCTGGAATGGAGCCAATGACCGTGGATAGTACCCCAAAGGGTAGTTGCCCTGCTGAAGTGCAGGCCATGAGGCAGGGCATTTGCAGCTTTGCGAATCGAGGCAAGAGCAAAGGCTACTCATGGAAGGTGGGAAAGGAGCATGCGCACGATAGTTTTTCCGTTTGCAGGGCTCCAATTCTTTACGATTACAATATATTCATTCACTATGATGGTACAGAGTATATTACAGACTACAAGAAGTCCTTATTTTGTAGAGGAATGGAGGTATACCAAATATACAACAAGGGAGAATTTTGCGGGGCATTTTTGGGCCAACTCCCGAGTTGCACCGGTGTGAACTCCCGAGTTAGAGTTGGTCCGAGTTGTCGAAAGTCCGGTCCGAGTTAGAGTTCACACCGGTGTGGACTCTAACTCGCGGCAACACTAGGCAGGACCGGTGGTGCCCGGCCGGCGCTAGCGCACGGTGATGGGGAGAGCGCCGGTGTGTATGGTGAAATCGAGTCGTCCATTGTATGGGAGCGTGGCGGGCGTCGAGTATGAAAAGGGGAATGGACATGATGAGCGCCGCATCGGGGTAAGCAACTGGACTTGGACCGGCGCAAGCAGTCAGGTTGAATGCGGGGCCCACGAGCCTGGAGGGACGCACGCACGCTCATTTGAAGGCGAAACCAGGATATGAGTAAGAACTCGGGTAGCAGGGGCGGAAGTTCGACATCCACCCATAGGAGCAGGAGCCCGCGCGGGGGAATCTTCGGGGCGCAGAACGCACGGGGCGAGGTGTCAATATGAGACCAGCTGTAAACCAGGAGGCCCTCAACTGGGCCTACAGTGCATTGAAATGCGCATGTGCACCACCAATAGCCGACATCGTCAAGGACAAATCCCCTTAGAGTGAAAACCTGAGCGCTTCCCACCCAATCATCGACATAATAATACACGCACCCATCGGGCCATCTCCAACTGAACATCATTATCATCCTGCACTTTCCTGTGATAGATTTGCAGGTGCGTCGTAAAGAGGTGGGAATTTATGGAACAATGGGATTTGGGCCAGGACGTTTTGAAGGGGTCCACGTAGGAAATTGAACGAAGCAATGGATGTGGGGTTTTCAACTTTGAGCTACTGCGGGTTGACGGGTGGTACTGGGAATGAGACGAAAGCGTCTGTGCGCACCGGGGCTATTCTAACACTCGAGCTACAGCAGGATGGGCCCCTTGTTGAGAGTGACGTCAAGAGGCGAGGACGTTGGTGGGCGACAAGGCGGACACAAACTGACGTAAGGGAAAGTGACGCCTGTAGTGGACTCAACAGCCGACTATCATCGTACACCATGGCCTCAATTCCCCGAGCTCCTCGCGAAGAAGATGTCAACGTAATGGAGGCAGGTATGGGCCCGGGAACAGGTACCTTGCTCCCACTTAGCTCTATCCCCGCCACTGATGCCCGCGCAGGTGACCACCAGTACCCACCCCAGTCGGCGCAGAATCAAGAATTGCGTGGTGTATCTAACTTTGTCGATGGCTCTGGACCTATTTTTTCAATGTATATGGAAATGGCGACGGAAGAGGACAAGAAGATGGCTGAGAACTGGAAAGCGGATGCCGACGGCATCCTCATATTTGTGCGTTCTCTAGTCTTTAATCTGGTGCCTCATACCGACTCAATTGTCATAGACCGGTCTATTCTCTGCTGCCGTTGCATCGTTGATCTCAGTGTCGATTCAAGACATTCGACCGAACCCACAGGACACCTCCAATTTCTACCTCGCAAATATCTACCAGACTATCGCTGACCCCAATATTTCCACTTCCCTCCCTTCTTCCCCACCCCCATTCTCTCCGCCAACGTATGCCATCTGGGTCAATTCACTTTGGTTCATGAGCCTGGTAATCAGTCTTACCTGTGCTCTGCTCGCGACGTTGCTGCAGCAATGGGCACGAAGATATCTCAAGGTCACTCAGACGCGTTACAGTCCACACAAGCGAGCACGGATTCGCGCGTTCTTTGCCGAAGGTGTTGACAAATACCTCCTTCCATGGGTGGTCGAAACATTGCCCGCGCTCCTCCACATTTCCCTGTTCCTGTTCTTCGCCGGCCTGGTTGTATTCCTATGCAACGTTTATATTACGATTTTCAAGTTGGTGTTGTCATGGGTCGGTGTTTGCACGGCCCTGTACGGATGCATCACCTTAATGCCAATCTTTCGTCACGATAGCCCATACTATACATCACTTTCGTCCTTTGTCTGGTTCATTGGTTTTGGGATACGACATGTCGTCTCTCAGGTTCGTTTGTGGTTCGTTCGGTTAGTTCTTAATCGTCGTATGGTCTTTCGGAGATTCGATTGGCACCACTTGCTGGTGCAGGGCATTCAGAGGACAGCCGAGGAAACTGCTCTAGATGCATCACCCGAGATCGACACTCGCGCCCTCATGTGGACATTCGACTGTTTGGACGAAGATCACGAACTGGAGCGCTTCTTTTCCGGCTTACCCGGCATCCGCAGCTCCAAGGTGGTCGACGATCCTCTTCCCGGTCTCACCGAAGAGGCCAAATTCAAACTTTCTGAAGCATTGATAGGATTTTTCGACCGCACGTTCTCATCCGATTTGCTTCCGGGGCCTATTAAAAACCACCGGGCCATCATCTGCGCGAAAGCCCTCGATCCGACGCAATTTTTTTATGCATTCACGGTTATCCTCCAAAGAGTCGTTTCTGAGGATCAACATAGGGGACTGCAAACCGCCGAATTTGTCCGCATCATGAGAAATTGGCGCAATGATGGAGACCGAGAAACTGCCATACCTGGAGAAGCCATATTCACCTATCTTATTACAAGAGCGCAACGCCTCGATGAGTCTTGGCTTATTTCCGCCCCCAATAAACTGGGAATCCCAGATGCTGACCTTCGACACTACGCGACAGACGGCAGCTTGTCACTCTCCAGCTTGATTCACATCACTGGTCACCAATTTAGCCAGTTCGGGAAACAGTCCTGGCGAGATTACTGGTTCTTGGAAGTTCTAGAAGCAGCGTCCATATTCAATGTACAAGATACGTCACTCGATCTGCAGCACGAGTTCTGTGTACTCTGGAATCGAATCGTTCTCAAAGCGCAGGATGACGACGATTGGCGGATGGCGACGTACATCCTCAAACCGATTCGAAACGTATACATCGGTGTTCATCGAGGTACCAACGCTGCCCCAACGCAATTCTCCGCCTCTACCGGTGATCTGGATGTCGTTCTGTTCGACCCAACCTCGTATCCACGGTGCGACGGCGTTAGCCATATTCACGACTCTGCCTCCACAACCTTAGCTCGCGCTGCCCTGCACGATAATGATGCGTCGCTCCCTACTTCTATTGCCAGGCCCGATGTACCTTCCTCGTCCTTACCTGCCCCACCTCACGTCGTCGAAAGCCCTACGGATATGCCAACGCTTGACGACTTCCATCCCCGGACCACTCATAAGACGACCACCGGAAGCCTCTCCATTCCTGCCACCTCCCCAGATCAAGTGACTGCTGACGCCTCTGGTATAATAATACCTCGCCCTACTGTGACTTCCGCAACTTCGACATCCACCCCTCCTCTTTCCTCTACTTCCCCACCCGCTGCCGTTGCCCTCCAGCACAACGCAGACCCCCTGGCGCCTTCAGATCCACCAAACCACCCTTCCTCAGCTTCTAGTCCAATGCTCGACAACACACTTCCTACAGGTTTGTCGCTGTCTTCACACTCGCCCATGACTCGATTCGACCCCTCGTTGTCTTTCATAGAATGTCCTCGCTCAACGATAGTCCCTACTGTTCCCAGCGCTTCGACAGGGCGGGCCTCTGCACCTGATCTGGGTGCTACTGCCGACGATGGCAGCCGGAAGCCTGGTCCACGTAAGGACAGGGACATTCATTCCGACCCCCCCTCGGCGATTTAGCCGGTCTGAGCCGAAGCGAGGAATGAGCGAAGGCTTAGAACATAGTCTTTGCGCGAGCGGATAGGCGGCATGTGCTTACTCCTTTCCTCTGTGCCGCTACCTGTCCACCCATATTCGCAGCCGGTTCAAGAACCGTGTCGTTTTATTCGCCCACCCGCCACACCCTGTTTTTTCTCTTCAAAACGCCAATGATGAAACTGTGTTTTTTGTCCCTCGCTCGTCGGCGCGTCTCGGGTCGTTTCCACCCGTCGCGACCTCGCATCGGACACGAAACCCCACTCTCTACTAGCACGCCACGTATCTACCTAATCAATCGCTTCCATGTACACGCTGTTCCTTCTCGCCCGGGCCCCCATTGACAATGCGATGCGTCTTTTCGTTGTCTTCTCCCCCCATGTCTTCGCGCCGATTTCCCTTTACCCCCCGCGCCATGCTCCCTCAACCGGCGCCACGCGGGCATGCTCCCGCAGAGAGCTAAGGTAAGCGACTCACAAAGACGCGCAATCTACTTTGGCCACCCTAGATCCTCCACCGCAATTGCTGTCGGTCGCTGACATGGACCCAGGCATCGGGGGCCCTTCTTTTTTTTTTTTTTTTTTTTTTTTTTGAACCGTTTATATCCCGGAGTGCGTACCGTGGGTACAGACCGGTCATAGTCGAGACTACATTTAGGGGGGGGCGTGTGCTAGGTAAGGTAATAGAAGGTTGCGGGCAGTGGCTCTCGCGTGCATCAGGTTTCCAATTGGTTGTGCCTATTCGTTGGCAATAATGCGGGGGAGTTGTCGCCTGGCGTCAGACGCCTAGAGTTTCGTGATAGGTTGCGTGCCGCCCTCAGTCTGGTTCGGGAGGCACGTATGCGTTTGGGCCAGATTCGGGCCTGGAGAGTGCACGTGTTTCCTGTAGGAAGGTCAGGAAACGGAGGGCGTTCTTTTTGTGGGAAGAGAGGAGTTTGTCGTAGGGGATGGTGCGGCCGTATTTGACGACACCAAAGGCGTGTCTCTCGAAATAGTAGCGTTGGCAGTGGTACAATGTGTGAACGCTGGTGCGTAATGGCTCCCCGCATGGGCACCGTCGTGACTCTGGGGGGTCTGTCGGTCTGAAGCGGGTGGAGTATGAGCCTGTAAAGGCGTGGTCCACTGCTATCTGGAGAGCCGTGGAAGTGGTGCGCCTCGAGAAGAGGGCCTTCTTGGTCTTCTTCCCCCTGCCGTCCCTCTCGCATTCTGTTGCTGCCAGCCATAGGGGGTGGTTGTTACCGTCCGGTGGCTTGGTGAGCGTGATTTTGTCCGTGAAGCCGGCAGTCCTGTTGCCGGTGCGGATCTCTCCTTGCCTCTTCTCCCACTCTGCAGCCCACTCCTGATATGCCTTTTTCCTAGCGCGGTCCTTCTGGAAGGCCGCCGATTGAACGCGTTCCACCCCATTTGGGGGAATGCGGCGGCAGGCCTCGGTCGCTTTAAGGCGTGCCTCCGTCTGTGCCTCAAGTTCGTGGTCGGCGGGTGTCCATACCAGCACGATGTTGGTGTTCCTGAGTGTAGTGCAGAGGGTCGTCAGCGAGAAATGGAATAAGAGGGCGGAGGACTGTGCCGTCTTGTTGCGGGGGTTCTTGACGGCTAGTAGTGCGGAGGCGTCGCTACATAGTACGAATATGGTGTCTGGCGGGGAGGGCTCGTCAGCGAATCAAATGGAGAGAGCTTCAATTGTCTTAGCGATGCCGAAGCAAGCCACGTCGAACTGTTTCACCATCTCCCCTTGGGTCCAGTTCCACGTTTCTGCGGCTTCCCCCCACCGCCTCCCCAGATTCATGACCGCGGCTGCTCCGCCCACGATCTTGTCATCATCCCTTCCTTCGTTGGTGAGCATGGCGGCAACATGTACTACCGCGAATTCCATCCCCTCGAAGGAGCGTGTGAGATCCCTCGTCCAGGCTTTCCTTGTTTGCGGGTTTATGACCCCCATGTGGCTTAAGCGCGCGGCCCAGATAGGGACTTCCCAGGGTGCGACCGCGGTGACATCTACACGTGGGCCGTCAGATGGGATTCGCGCTGCGAGGGCCTCGAGGGCCGTGGGGCGCCTGTTGGCCCTCCTATGTTGGGGTGGGGCCTGTGGGACCGGCAGGGGTAAATCGCCCTGGCGTGCTGCATACCATTGCGGGCCGAGTCTCCTCAGGAGCTGGGATGCCCGGGGGAGTCTGTAAAGGCGGAGCGCTGAGGTGTGGGTAAGTTTTTCAAGGAAGATGCGCATGGGTAGGATGCGCATCAGGTGGAGGAGGGCATCTCGGGGGGCTGTGCGGAAGGCTCCCGCGATCACCTTGACCCCCTCGTTCTGTACTCTTTGGAGTATGTCAACCAGCTTCTTGGGGTGGTTGCCCGTGAACCAAAGTTGGCAGCCGTAGGTCATAACTGGGAGACAGACAGCGTTGAAGGCCAGTCTCCAGTTGGCCATGGACAGCCCCCTGATTGAGTTGCCGAGCACCTGCAGCGCCTTGATCGACGCGCGTGTCCGGTTGGCCACCGTGGTCACGTGCGGTTCCCAGTTTAACCGCTTATGGATAAAGAACCCAAGGTAGCGGATCGTCTCCACTGGTTGCGCGACATAGTAGGAGTTCACCAGCAGGTCGGGAAGGATGAGTCTGGTGGGGTGTGGGACCGGGTTGCGCTCCCTCGGTCGTTGGAAGAAGAGGAGCTCAGTCTTGTCAGGTTCAACGGCCAGGCCGGCCCTACCCAGCCAGTCCATGCAGACCGAGTAGCGCACGCGGAGGAGGTTGGAGATGTCGCTCCATTCTTCCGCGCACGCGAAGAGGATCCCGTCGTCCACGTACATACCTAGGGACGAGTTGTTCCACCCTTTCATTTTGTGCAATAGTGGCGACGTGTAGAGGACCGAGAGGACCGGCGAGATGGGCGACCCTTGCGGGACGCCGACCGGTTGCCCTCTCTCATCGCTCATGATGTTGTTGAATCTGAGGCGGACCTTCCTGTCTTTCAAGAAGGCGCCTGTCCACTTAGCGACGCTCTTGGCAAAGCCCAGTTGTCCCACGAGGCCGGCCAGCCTTCCGTGGTTGACGTGGTCGAAGAACCCGGCCACGTCAAATAGCAGGATGCCGCACTTGAGGCCTTGTGCGTGCGCCGCCTGGACGTCGTGTATCAGCGCGAGGCCCGCGTCTGTGCAGGAGGAGTGTTTCTGGCCCCCGAACTGATTGGTCGGGATGAGGTCGAATTTGGCGATATCATGCTGGAAACGTCCTGCGACAACCTTTTCCAGCAACTTACTCATGTTCTCCAGCAGGGAGATCAGGCGATGTGCTTTGGGGAGCGTGTAGTCCGGTTTGTCTGGTTTAGGGATTACCGCTACGATGGCTTCCTTCCAGCGGGCGGGGTGGTGCCCTAGGGTTATGCACGCGTTGTAAACATTGGTTAGTGTCTCGGAGATTTCGGGCCAGGCCCATTTAAGGATGAGCCAGCCGTAACCCGACACCCCTGGTGCGGATTTGTTTGCAGCTTTACGCAGGTAATCCCAGATCTCTTCCTCCATCAGAGGTTCGAACGGGCGTTCCTCGTGCGCTTCTGGGTCATCGCCAAAGGCGGCCGGGATTGGCTCGCGCTCCTCAGCGAAGAAGCGTTTGGAGAGGGCCTCTGCCATCTCCTCATGATCGAATGAGAGTTCGCCCCCGGTTACCTTGAGGGCCGGGATGCGCGTCTGGCGGCGGCCATGGCGCCATTGCGCTACCTCCCAGACATTGGCCTTGGTGATGTAGGCATCAGCCCACTCGCGTTTTGCCTTACGCGTGACCTTCTTGAGGTTTGCGCTGGCCAGCTTCTTATCCTCCTCGGTTATGGCCCTTCGTATACCTTCCACGGCTGCCTTGCACTCGTCCGACCACCATCTCGCCGACCGGGCTGGGTTCGCCCCCTTCCTTTTGAGTGTCGCTTCGCAGGCAGCGTCCAGCGCCAAGTACAGGAGGTCCACAATCGTGTCGATCTCCTGCACCGAGTGGGGTGGTGCGTGGACGACCGGGAGCCTCGCCTTTAGTTCCCTGGTCCACTCTTCTCTCGTCTCGCTGTCGATGTCGAGGTCGAACTGGCGGCTGCGCTCTTCTTTCAGCGCGCGTGCGTGCTGCTGGGTGGTGGCGTATGTGCGGATGAGGGCGTGGTCCGACCCCAGGGACCCTTCCCAATCGATCATCGCCCCCATGAACGTCTGTCTGACGGACGCCGCGAAGTTGCGCCATGTCAGATCGATTGTGCTCTCCCGTTGGTTAGGGGTGCCGCGTCTGGTTGGTATGCCAGGCGCGGTTAGCAGTTCGAGGCCCTCCATGGCCACCCACTCTTCTACGCGTGCTACCCCCGTGGAGGGGGTCCAACCCGTTGGTGACCATGATCTTGAGTGAAGGTTGAAGTCCCCGACCACGAGCGTGGGTATGGTGGGGGTGAGGCTGAGGCCCATGAGGGCTGTGAGTGCTGACGGGTCGTCTACGTCGTTGTAAAAGTTAAGGACTCACCATTTTTCCTTTCCCGCGATTATGTCGATCACTTGCAGGCAGGGGTGGCTTGCTAGGTCCGTGCGGCATATTACTCTGAGGGGGTTTTTCCAAAAGGGGTTGTCCCTGTGGTGGATTCGGGCGTAAGTCATTACCTTTGCCCTGCGGTCATTGGTGTAGTAGGGGTACAGCAGTTCCCATTTCTGGTGAGCCGCGCCCCCCATCGTCTCTCTCCCCTCCCTCTCCGCGTCACTCCTTTTTACTCCGATTCTTCCAAACCATGGTTCCTGTACAAACAGGATGTCAGCGGTGTCGTTTGTTTCGAGGAGTGCGTGCATCATATCGTTGTGCCTCCTCATGTTTACAGTCTCGAGGACGAAGTTACGCATGGGGGGGGTTATGTGGGGTTTCCGTGGCTTCTGCCACTAGTGCGTTGTTTCCTTCTGCGGCCTTCTTGCGAAGGTCCTCAGCCTCGTTCTCCGCAATAAGTTTGGTGCCGTAGCCCCCCGCGGGTTGATCCGGCTGTACGCGGCGCGCGGGGACTGTGGCCGTGATACGCCCGCTTGGCCCCTCCAGGGGGGCCTCTTCCGTGGGGGGAAGGGTTGGGGCTTGGAAGGTAGACGGGGAGTACGGTGCCTCCTCGTCATCTACCCTCTGGTGCGGGGGCGCTTCTTTCTGTTTGCCTTTGGACCGGTGCTGGTTGGCGGTCTGTAGGGGTGTCTTGGGCGCGGGCGAGCCGGGGCGGAGCGAAGTCGCCTCTCTTGGGGCACGCGCGCGACTGTGCGTTGTGGCCATGTTTGCCGCAGAGAATGCACTTTACCGGGCAATCACATTTGCCTGCAACCTTGTGTTGGCCCTTTCATTCGAAGCCGTGCCGGGATGTGTCGTGCGAGCCCCCGCAGTAAACGCATTGCACCGCGGTGCGGGGTATCTTGCAGAGGCGCGAGTTCTTGTTGTGCCCGAGGAGGTGGCACCGACCGCACTGTATGAGGGCCGGTTTGTCCCCTGAGACGACGAACTTGACTTGCGCGCCAAACATGTATACCCCATCTGCCAGGGCGTGTTTAGCGATTTCGCCGGTGGGGTCGACGAAAGCCACCAGAACAGTGGCTGTTGTCGACATCAGTTTCTCAGGCGCAATCTGCCATTTCGGCGTGGCAGTGAGGATCGCCCCGGCGAACATCGTGTTGGATTGGACTTCCTTCAGAAGCTCCTCCCCGTCAAAAATTGCATTGTCCTCGTCCATGGTCGGGACCCCTCTCAGGTGGGCCCAGGTCCAGCCGGCCGTCGGGGCGATCTGCGAGTCAGGGAAGGGGCCGCACAGCCACTTCTTGTACGATACCATCACAGGGATTGGGACGTCACCTGCAAGTGTGTATACGAAGTTACCAGTTTTCTGGTAGGTTGTTGACCAGCGTCCGCTGAGGATCTTGATGGGGTTGCGGCACTGCCTCTCGACTTCGGTGCGCACCTCCATGACGATGTCCCTCGGGTTGCGGGCCCGTAACGTTTCCTCGCGCCTCGCGTCTTCGAACCCGCCGTTCCTGATTACCACCACTTCTGTTGTGAGGGGGCGGGCGGGGGTTGGGGCGCCTCCCGCCTTCAGTCGGCCGGCCGGGGTCCTGTTTTGGACCTGGGCAGCCGCTGCCATGAACGACGACGCTGCCATGTGTGTCGCCATGGCTTTGTCTGAGATGATCAGCCCTGTGCGCGGGGCTGCTACCTTGGCCCACGTTTTTACGGGGATGATCCCATTGTCAGCGTGGTGTGCCGCATGGGATGGCGCCGAAGGTGTGGGTTGTACCGGTGCTAGCGGCGGGGTTCTGGTTTGGCCGGCCCCTGGGGGGGGGCCGTCCTGCTGGGCCGTGGTGGGTGGGCCCGCTTGGGCTCCTGCTTTACCTTGGCGGGGGCCGGGCTGGGCGTGGCGTGCTTCCACCCGGTCGAGCCTGTCCATGACTGTGGAGAAGAGTCTGTGTACCAGCATCAGCAGCGCGCGGTCTTTTTGGCCGAGGCCAAGTGTTTCGGCCATGACCGCGGTCTCCGCGTATGGGTCTGCTGGTGCGGGTGGCTCTCCGCCCCTCGTTGCCACCGTTGCGGCCTCTGCCGTGTCTTCTTCCATCGCGTTGGCAGGGTTGAATGCCGAGGAACTCATGCCCCGCGTCTCCTTATCAGAGAAGGAGGCCGGAAGCGCGATTGGTTCCAGCATTTCCTGCAGTTTGTCAGCTGGTAGTAGTGGGAACGGGGTCGGAACAGGGGGGGGTTCGTACGCCTCCACCGGCGTTCTGAACGCGTGCATGGAGTCAGCTGTGACCTGCGCCCCGGGTTCCGGGGAGGCGACCCGTGATAAAACTTCCGCCAGGTCCGCCCTTATCGGGGGGTCAATGGGTGTCCCCGACGGTGCTCGTCTCATGTCGCATAAGGTGGCCATGTTGGCCCTTGGCGTTTGCGTCGGGGTCCTAGACGGCGAGCGGCCACGGGCTGCGCTGACCGTCTGCCCCGACGCGGTGCGTTTTCCTCCCCTTGGTTTTGGGGTTTGGGTCCCTAGTCCGTCAGACCGGCCCTTCCCTCCTTCGGTGACGTTTAGCCCAAGGTCCTGGGCGGCTTTTAGTATGAGATGGGGGTTGCGGGACTTTACCAGCCCGTCGATTTCCTCCTCGAGCTCTCTTTCCCGCCTTTCGATCCTCTCGATCTTGGCATTCCTGGCTTCCGCCTCTGCCTGCCGTAGCGCTTCGCGCTTAAGTTCTTCGAGCTTCTCGCCCTGCCATCGGGCGATGTTGGGTGCATATGCTTGTTTGGCCTCGAGTTCGATGCCCGTGATGGCAAGGTTCTTGAGCGCGTTGTAGTGCTCTTGCTTCCAGGCCTCAACTTGTGCTTCGGCCGCTGCCATAGCCTGGGCTTGGTGGAAGCGTCTGGCTTCCTCGCGTACTTGCTCTTCCGCCTCGCGCTTGATTTCAGCCCTCCGCCTAAGGTAGAGCGTGTGCAGATCCGCGACAGCGACGGCTCTGACTTGGCCAGCCCATGAGGCGCTAGCCACGTCTTCTTTGATTTTGGCGAAGAAGCGGTCGAAGCAATGGGCCTCGAACAGAGCCTGGAGCTCGTTCACCCACATCTGCGCCTCGGCTTTCAGCTTGGGTTCCGCTGATACGCCCAGCACGCCGCTGAGGCATAATTAAGTACTTTTTGCACTTTCCTCAAGACTTTACTTGATGTCTAAAGCCGTCGGCACTCGGCGGATGGACCAGCCCGCGGAACCGAAGGAGTATGGAAGAACGGCTCGCCCGAAGAGCCCGAAGAAACCGAGACTCGTGGGCTCTCTAAGTCGGCCGCGAAGCGCCGCCGGCAAATACCGAACCGGACCGGGGAGCGGCCGATACGAGACACCCGTGAAAACCGCGGACGCAGGAATAGCACAATCACGAGTCAAAGCGCACGTGAAACCCCTAGAAGGCTGACACAAGCGGGATGACGAGGCACGGCTAGCGAGATAGCGGCGGCATCCACAAGTCACCAGGCTGATGAACCGGGAGAATCACGAGTGATAGGAGCGCAGAAAGGCACAGCGGCGCCCTGACTGGGCGCGCACGGCCGCGTCCCCGAAAGGAAAAGACAACATGATGGGAAAGCGCGAGTAGTGGGGTGCCGGCGACATCCCCGAATCAAGAGACCTGTGATCAAGAAGAATCACGAGCGCGACAAGGCACAGCGGCACCCCGTAGAAGGCGGCGGGCAAAACGGGAAGAGAAAGGCGGATCACGCCCGAACAGAACTGAGAGATCAGGCTGCGAGGCGCGAATCCGGTTGGAAGGCGACGGTATTTAAAGGCCTTGGATAGCGTAGTACCCACCAGCACTCCTCGGGAGTCCACTTGGGATTCACTTATCACTAGCGCAACTCATACTCTACTCTTGACACTATCGATTTCATTCTTGTTTTTATCGGCACCCGTGCGTGTCTGACGGCAATTATCGGCTTCTCGAAGCCCCGGCATCCGCGTTAACGCATCGCTCTCGGTTTCGGTTCGTTCGGCCCGTTCGGCGCATTCGGCCCCTCGGCAAAGCGGCATTCTGTTATTGGTTATATTTCTGTGCTATACTCCTCGACTTCTCGAACCCAACAAACCCAATTGCCGGTCGTCTATACGCTTAGCGACGGTTTAGGGTATCATTTCTGGTGGCCAACGTGGGGAAGTTGGAATATAGAAGGTTGACATACGACTAACAGTTTAGGTCACCCTGCCGAGACAGCGTCGGCAAAGAAGCTTATTAGAAGAATTAATCGCGGCCGGATACGATCCGACCCAGCCAATCCCAGGAAGCTTCCAAGTGTAGAAGATTTAACTCCCCCTAGTAGCCTCAGTAGCGAACAAAGCGAGCCTTCTCCTAGTCATTCGGGACCAGAAGAAGCAAATAGCGAAGAAGAAGTCGATCTCATCCTGTCAAGTAATTCGGCCCCGCAACCGGCGCGCCAAGGCGCAACAACAAGGTCAAGAGCGCGACTCCTAGCGCAACAAACCGAGGCACAACCGGCCGAAGAAACAGAAGCCAACCCGCAAATTACACGACAATTACCGGGCGAGGCCGAAGAAGAAGCAAACCCACAACCCGGCCCCAGTAACCAGCAGCGAGCGCAATCGGCACCGCCACAACAAAGCAATCCAACACCGATACAACCAATTCCCCCAGTACCATCACAATCGGCACCAGCACCACCTACTGCCCTAAGACCACCACCGGCAGGAATACACGTACCACCACCGGTAAACGTCAGAAGAATGCCTCTTGCAGATTTACCCCGTAGAGGAGAAAGAGGAGTACCCAGCTTTGATGGCGAGCAACCGGAAGAACTCGGCCGATACTTTGCCGAAGTCGAAGCCCTATTTGTTAGGCACACGGTCACAACGGACCAAGACAAGAAAACTGGCACACTCAAATACCTTACAACGGCAGCAACCGAAAGAGTCTTTAGAACAAGCGACGCGTTAACCGATGCGGCAAAGACATACGACGAATATAAAGCCGAAATCTACAAGCTATACCCAGGATCCTCAGATGATATTCATACAATCCTACACCTGGACACACTCGTCGGGCAGCGAGCCCGCATTGGCATAATTTCAGAATTGGAACTTGGCGATTATTATCGGCAATTCAAAGTGATCTCCAAGTACCTAATCAGCAAGAACCGCATGTCGCAAGCCGAACAAACCCGAGCATTTATGCGCGGATTACAGCCGGAAATGGAGCAACAAGTTAAACAAAGATTGCAGCTCAAATTCCCTGACCACAACCAACAAGATCCATACAATCCAGACGAGCTATACGACGCCGCGAGCTACGTGATTCAAGGAAGGACACCGGCAACGATTTCTGGCCCTACTGCAACCGGCGCAACCGCCTCCACATCGGCCGAAATCAAAACGGAGATCCAATCGGCAATGGCATCGGCAATCGCGACCATGGGCGAAATGTTCAAAAGTGCCCTAGAAAGCCAAAGCCCAGGCGACAGAGCCAGAAATACCGGAAACACACGCCAAACAGAGCAGTCAACCAAATGCAACTTCTGTGGCGTACCCGGCCACTTCGTACGTGAATGCGAAATTGTGGCCGAATACATGCGGCTCGGCAAGTGCAAACGTAGCGTCGAAGGCAAGATAGTCCTCCCATCAGGAGCGTTCCTCCCTCGAGGTATCACCGGCACCTGGTTACGCGACCGTATCGACGAATACCACAAGCAGAATCCTGGACAAGTAGGAGCGGCACAAATGCTGCTAGAAATGTCTGGGCCGACAACGGTAGCAGAGCCGACAACTACCAAAACAGTCCGCTTTGCTGAGGAATGCCCAGAACCGGGACAGGCGGGTGTCTATGCCTTTAGGAGAGGTTTCGTACCAAGAATCGGCGGAAGACCTAGAGCAAGGTCAGATGGTCCCCCGACGGCACGCATCCAAGAAATTGATGAGGAGCGCGAACCCTCGCCGCACCGCCGGGATCCGCCTCCGCACCTGGAGAAATCACTACCACAGGCAGCCGAGACAGTCACAAGAGACCACCCTTTCGCCAGAGAAACGGCACAAGTCCCAACCACAACTAACGTGACAGAGCCAATTGCTACGACAAATACGACAAGCGAACGTAGGAACGAACGCGCATACACATCCAACGCGGCAATCTACGACGAGAAAACCGCGAGCCAAGTCTACGATAGGATGATGGATACCGAAGTGACGGTTACCCAGCGCGAACTACTCTCGCTAGCGCCAGAACTCCGAAGCCAAGTTAGCGAAGTGACAACCAAGCGGCGCATCGCTCGCGTAAATGCGCAAGAAAGTACCGAAGAAGTTGCGGAACCCAAGCCGAAACGGTCAACGGAGTCGCATATGCCAGCGGCATTCTCGGCCGCTAGGCGCGCTCCCCCGGCCAATGCAACGATAATAGCCGACCCAGTACGAGGCGCTACTCAAAGCGCGCCCCGCAGAGGGAGACGGCTCGCAAGAGACCATGGAGGTGGCGACCGAATCAAATGCCCTTCGCGCAATTTTACCGGTAGTCGACGGCTCAGAAAAGGTAGAGGCGATCTTGGATCCCGGCTGCCAAATAGTCGCAATGTCCGAAGAAGTGTGCAACGCGCTAGCGATCCCCTACGACCCCAGCATTCGCCTTAATATGATCTCGGCGAACGGCGGCGTGGACCAATCGCTAGGACTGGCGCGCAATGTACCCTTCCACGTCGGAGAAATTACGCTCTACCTGCAAGTCCACATCCTACGGTCACCGGCCTATGACATATTGCTAGGGCGGCCCTTCGACATATTAACACAATCGGTGGTTCGCAACTATCGGAACGAGGACCAAACGATAACCATCCTCGACCCTAATACCGGCAAGACGGCCACGGTCCCAACAATCCCACGCGGAAGTAACCGGTTCGCCGAAAGGCGCAAAGTGCAGACGAACGGCCAAAGCCAACCGCACGTGGCGGATTTTTGAGTATCGATGATTTGGTGTCAAGCCAAGGAGAGCTCGCGATATCACTAACTTTTGATTTGTCTAAACAAGAAGCAACAGTCGATGCTTGCGCGCCACTACCGGCCAATACCACGCGACTCGATCTAGCAGCGGCATATATTTCTCTCTGTGACTCGGAAACCCCCAACATTAATATGTATCTCAACTCTGAATTCTCTTGGACTGAAGGCGACTCCCACTTAATACATCAAGGCGGCAGGAGCATTGCATTCGCTAATGCCAAACCGCCGGTAGCAATATTTGCAGGCCGCAAATACAAGCCGGTAGCACTCAAGATTCGGCCGATAGAGACCGAACTCCCTAGCAGATTCCGCATTATCCGCGAAATCACCGGTAACCCATTACAGGACCTACCCACACTACCGACCAAACCGGAAGAATTCACACAAACCGGCAGATACACAAGCGAGCGTAAAGAGCAATTTGACCGCGCACACGCCGGCACCTTCCTACTACCAGAAGAACGCAAACTCGTGCACCAATTTATGTGCATCCAAATAAAGCGTTCGCTTGGGCCGACACAGAGCGCGGGCACTTTCGCGAAGACTTCTTCCCACCAATTGAAATCCCAACGATCCCGCACAAGCCATGGGCACAAAGAAACATACCAATTCCACCCGGGATCTACGACGAGGTCTGCCGGATCATTAAGAGCAAAATCGACGCCGGAGTATACGAACCATCAAACTCATCCTACCGCTCTCGCTGGTTTTGCGTTGTAAAGAAGGACGGAAAATCATTGCGGCTAGTACACAGTCTCGAGCCGCTCAATAAAGTGACAATCAAACACGCCGGCGTTACCCCCTTCACAGATCAAATTGGGGAACACTTTGCGGGTCGGGCGTGCGGCGGAATGTTAGACCTCTATGTCGGCTACGACGAGCGTGGCCTATCGCCAGAGTCGCGCGATCTAACCACCTTCCAATCCCCGTTTGGAGCGCTTCGCCTTGTGACCCTACCCATGGGGTGGACCAACTCGGTCCCGATATTCCATGACGACGTCACTTACATCTTACAACCAGAGATCCCCGACATCACGGTACCCTACATCGATGATGTACCAATTCGCGGACCCGCCGGGCGGTACATACAGGCCGACGGGATCGATGAGCGCATACCAGAAAATCTCGGCATCCGCCGGTTCGTCTGGGAACACTTCCAAGGGCTCAACCGAGTAGTACAGAGAGTCAAGTACTGCGGCGGCACCTTTAGCGGACTCAAATCCATTCTCTGCGCAGAAGAAATAACTGCCGTCGGACACAGGTGCACACCGAGCGGCAGGCTACCAGAACCGGCACGGGTTAACAAGATTGTCAACTGGGGACCATGCAAAGACCTGTCGGAAGTTCGCGCATTCCTCGGCACAGTAGGAGTTTGCAGAATCTTCATACAAAACTTTGCGAAACGAGCCAATGCCCTCATCAATCTCACTCGCAAAGGCGTCCTATTTGAATTTGGCCCGGTGCAAATAGCGGCCCAAGAGGATCTAAAACAAGCCCTCTTGGATTCTCCAGCGCTTCGGCCGATCGACTACAAATCTGACTCGCCAGTAATTCTAGCTGTGGATACCTCACCAATTGCAGTAGGATTTTACATTTGCCAAGCAGACCCCGAAATGCCAAAGAAGCGGTACTACGCGCGCTTCGGCTCACTGCCGCTTAATGACCGAGAACGCCGGTTCTCCCAGCCGAAACTGGAGCTCTACGGCCTCTACCGAGCTTTGCGCGCATACAAGATTTTCTTGGTCGGCGTCCGTAACCTGATAGTAGAAGTCGACGCCAGATATATCAAAGGCATGCTCAACAATCCAGATCTCGCACCTTCGGCCAGCGTCAACCGCTGGATTGTCTCGATCCTAACCTTTCACTTTGATTTGCGCCACGTACCCGGCAAGCACCACGGCCCGGATGGACTTTCGCGTCGACCGGTACAGCCGGATGACGATCAGGACGAAGAAGACGAAAACGACGCGGAAGATTTTGATGACTGGATTGACAACCTGTACGGTTTCATACACATGATTAACAGTCCAATCACGGCACCGCGAACGGAGCAGCTCATGTACACGATTGCGGACACGAAGATGCCAGAACGCCACCCCTATGAAATGGCTGACGCATTCCCATACGAGCCGAACTACGATATAATTCAGCGGACGACGGCGGCGGCACAAGCCGACGAAAGGCTAGTGGCGGCGCACGATTGGCTCACCGCACTGGAGCGACCGGTTGGCTTGAGCGAACCGGAATACGCAACGCTAGTACGATTCGCGGCGAGATTCTTTGTGGACAAGGGCTTGCTCTGGAAGCGAAACTCACGGGGCACACACCAGCGGGTATTGTACCGACATCAACGCATCGAGGCAATACACGCCGCCCACGACGACACGGGTCATCGCGGCTTCTACGCAACACGGGCACTGATATTTGAAAGATATTGGTGGCCGTTCATGGGCAACGACATTGCCTGGTATGTGCGCACCTGCCACATTTGTTAAACCCGGCAGACCCAGCAAGTTCTGATACCACCGGTGGTCGCTACCCCCGCACCCCTATTCGCGAAGATGTACATGGACACAATGCACCTCCCGCGCTCGGGCGGCTATTCATTTATAGTGCAGGGCCGCTGCTCTCTGACTGGTTACCCAGAATTCCGGATGCTCAAGAAGGAAACGGCGCAAGCGCTCGGCGACTGGATCTTTCAAGACGTGCTGTGCCGATGGGGAACCCTGATGGAGATAGTATCAGATAACGGCAAGCCTTTTGTGGCGGCGCTCGGCCATTTGGAGCGCAAATATCACGTTACGCACATCAGAATCAGCGGCTATAACTCGCGCGCCAACGGTATTGTAGAGCGGTCACACTTCGATGTGCGGCAGGCGCTGTTTAAGGCCGCCGACGGCGAACAGAACCGGTGGTCGCAAGCGGCGTACTCAGTCTTTTGGTCAGAGCGGGTCACGCCGCGGAAATGCCTCGGCTGCTCGCCATTCTTTGCGGCGACAGGCGTCCAACCACTCCTGCCCTTCGACATAGTAGAGGCCAACTATCTGTTACCTCCACCCGACTCGATTCTAGCCACAACAGACCTCGTAGCCCGCAGGGCCATAGCGTTACAGAAACGGCCAGAAGACCTAGAACGGCTCAAGGCGAGGGTACACGAGCACCGCAACCGCGCGGCGCTAAGGTTCGAAAGAGACCACTCAGCGACAATCCGGAACTACGATTTTAAAAGCAGTGCGTTGGTGCTAATCCGTAATACCGCAATCGAGAAGGCCCTAAACCGCAAAATGCGGCCGCGCTACTTTGGACCCCTGGTCGTGGTGTCTAGAAACAAAGGAGGGGCCTACATAGTATGCGAACTCGATGGCACACTACTACACAGCCCGGTAGCCGCGTTCAGGGTGGTCCCGTACTTTGCCCGCGAACACATCGATATACCCGACTTGGAGCAGCACCTCGACGTATCGGTCGGGCGGCTGCGCGAACTGGAAGCAGGAAACGAATCAGACCCCGAATTGACTCAGACGTTACGAGATGACGTCGGCGACGACGAAGAGATACCCGAACCAGAAGAAGAAGAGTAACTTTAAGCGCAAATCTGAAAACGGAAGAAAGACGAAAACCCCGGACTGCGAAACCGTCAAAATCGATTATTTGAATCCCCCCCTAGCTGTACCACTACTGTTTTAGGGTACCGAAGTGTTAATAAGCGAAACGACCGTTGCGATTAATGTTCTAAGCGTGCGAGAGCATTGCGACGGTCCACTCCAGGCCCCGCTTCACATATTCTGGGCGCTCCGTCAAGAACTTTGGATTGGCATTTCGCGTTTTCTACGGCTACGATGGCCGCACCGCGTCTTGAAGGCGGCTACGATGGCCGCACCGCGTCTTGAAGTCGGCTACGATGGCCGCACCGCGTCTTGAAGTCGGCTACGATGGCCGCACCACGTCTTGAAGGCGGCTACGATGGCCGCACCGCGTCTTAAAGTCGGCTACGATGGCCGCACCACATCTTGAAGGCGGCTACGATGGCCGCACCGCGTCTTGAAGTCGGCTACGATGGCCGCACCGCGTCTCGAAGTCGGCTACGATGGCCGCAACCACCGTTGCACTCAGGAGCCACTCGAGGTTCCTGAATGTCTCGAAGGCGGCTACGATGGCCGCACCGCGTCTTGAAGGCGGCTACGATGGCCGCACCGCGTCTTGAAGTCGGCTACGATGGCCGCACCGCGTCTTGAAGTCGGCTACGATGGCCGCACCGCGTCTTGAAGTCGGCTACGATGGCCGCACCGCGTCTTGAAGTCGGCTACGATGGCCGCACCACGTCTCGAAGTCGGCTACGATGGCCGCAACCACCGTTGCACTCGGGAGCCACTCGAGGTTCCTGAATGTCTCGAAGGCGGCTACGATGGCCGCACCGCGTCTTGAAGTCGGCTACGATGGCTGCACCACGTCTCAAAGTCGGCTACGATGGCCGCACCACGTCTCAAAGTCGGCTACGATGGCCGCAACCACCGTTGCACTCGGGAGCCACTCGAGGTTCCTGAATGTCTCGAAGTCGGCCGCGATGGCCACACCGCGTTTTTGATGCCGGCTACAGCCTCAACAAGTCTGGCACTGGCAACATATATCATACCGCTCTCAGGCCTCACCCTTCATCGCAATCGAACAAGCATAACTGAGGCAGAAACATATCATTTACGCCGAGTCGACCACACATCTCAGAACTATCGGGTATATCCACGATCACCTTATGTACCAAACACGCCTACTACGCATCCGGGTATATGCACACCGGCCTAAGCCAGCGTCACTCATTCGCCCTGACTCACTGGGCCTCACAAATCTCATCTTCGGCGGCGGTGGCGGAACCATCCGCGCAGGCAGAGCACGAGCACAGCGCTACAAGACGCGCTCAGTCTGCGATGGCACGACAGGAGAATCTAAGAACGTACCAGGACGGGGCACGGCTCCAACTTTGACCTTCTTCTCAAGTGGCTCTCGGTCACGAACGTCCATCAAACGGTCAGCTCGCAACTTTGAGATGTGCCAATGATATTCTTCGCGGGACATCTCGCCGGAGGACCGAAGTTCGTCAAAACCGATGGCGGCGTGATCGTAAATGTCGGGGACTTGCTCGCGAACCAGCGAGCCTTCTAGACACTGCTCAAGAACAGTGCGCTGCGTGCGGCATAAAACCCCGGTATACACCAAAACGCGGTTGCGGACATGCTCGGTAATCATCGGAAATTCAAGCAACCAATTGACATCCGCATAAGGGGCAGCTTCGTTCCGGACACGGGTGCGAAGCGCGTAGGCGTCGGCTCCCATATCGCCATTGTTGGCCATATCAGCCATCAAGCGGAGATAATCCTGGTACGACGCGGTTACGGACACAGACAGAGAGGAGTAGGTACACACGCTCACCCACGAACCCTGGAACAGACGTAGCCAAGAAGCGATCTGCGGCGCCTGACGCGGGCAGCGGTCCCACGTGTTGCCGATAAAGAAGAAACTGGTCAAAGCAGAGTTAAACGCAGCCTGCATTGAACCATCAGGAATATAGACTTCGGTGTCCGACACAATGGTGGACATGGAGGACAACTGGGGGAGGCGATTTACAGTAACCACCATCCCCAACATCTTATAATGGTCCACGACGCACGGCGGCGGTCATTCACATGGCAAGATGGTGATCGACTAAAGTTACACCAGATCGACAAGGGCACCACCACATGCAATTGCAGACTAATAAATCGCTAATCGCACCGCAGACCCGCGTCCCCGACCGGGCGAATACAAGTATGCTATCCAGAATTAGTAGATGCGGCGGCGGCCTCGGCAGCCGTAGACCCCCGCCCCATAATTTCGGTAAGAAGACCGGCGCGACCAAGCCGCTCCTCGTGCCACTGGAACTCGTCCAAGTCAATGACCCCGTCCGCGCGCATATCCCTGAACTCGGCGATGGCTAGAATATACGGGTTCCGCAGCGCAGGAATGTTTGGCCCGAAGACGACGTTCGCGATGACGGTAGATTGAGCCCGGTTGATAACGGCGGCGTACCGGATGAGCCACGATCGGTGCACCTCGAATACGCCCGGGAAGAGCAGAAGCCAGTCCAGCTCAGCGTATGGCGCAGCGGCCTCCTCGAGAGTGGTCCTCAGCCCGCGAGCAGACGCGTTAAGACCGGACATCCCAACACGCACGGCCGTTTGCTCAGCATGGTCCTGGAACAGGTCAGAGGACAGCAGCGACAAGGGGGCACAACGTACCCAGGCCTGATAGAAATCGCGAAGGAATTGAGCGACATCATCGAGACGAGTCCGAAGGTCGTACCACCGTTCAGCAAGCCTGGCGAGCTGGGTGACAGCGCGCATATGGGCACGATGATCCTTGCCAGCGCTAGTAGGGGGACGCTGATCTGCGCCCTCGGCGGGACCGTCGGCCGTAGTACCATTAACAGGACTGGGCATCACTGATGAGGGGAAGAAAAATTAATGCCCAGGAACCGACGATTGAAGGTTTATGGCTGGCAACGCAGGCCAATTACACGCCGCATCGACACGGTAGCTGGGGACAGCTAAGATTTTTTTTGCCCGGGAAGGAAGGCCGAGAAAGCCGAAACCATTCGATCACACTAACACATAACCGACACACCCGACACGTATATTTCAATTCACAAGCATACTGGGCTATGTACGACGCGCGGACAACGGCGCGAACTCGACCTATTCCAAACCGAAATTAGCGGGGAAACCCGCCCAGACAGCCTCATCGGCACCGTCCTGCGCCTCGTCCATGGGCTCAACAATTTCCACCTCGTCAGATAGCGCGCCGGCATCGGCCGCTTTCTCCTTGCCCTTTCCAGACGCACCAGTTCGAGCCCGCTTGCGAGGCGGCAGAGTAGATGACGGCCCCGGCTCGATCAAACCGCCAAGGAAATGGGAGTATTGCCACTCCGCGAACGAAAGTTGCACGTCCAAGGCCCGACGAGCGGCTAGAACACGCGCGACCTCAGCGCGCCAGAACATGATGGTCGCGGCGAGCGCGACACCCGAACTCGCCACCTCCGGCCCAAAGAACGCAGAAGCAGGAAGGCGAAGGCCTTCGGTGGCGGGGTCACCAGACGGACCCACGGCAGGTCGACCCCGGGCACGGCCGCCAGCCGGGCGGATGCACTCGCGACCCGAGCTAATGCAGTGCGAACACGGATACGGCGGCCCAGTACCGAGAAAAGGCGCGCACTTGACCTTGCGCTGAACGCAAAGCACACACTAGAAAAGGGGGTTAGAAAAGAAGACACACTCTCGCGAAACACGACGCACCCGCACGTAGCCTGGAATCTGGCTCACGTTCATCAGGGGAGGATTGCGGCCACGCTTGACACCGCGACGAGGAGCCGAATCCGCGTCAGGAACAGGCTCCGCAGTAAGACGACGGGACCGAGACCGCGACCCAGAAGCGCGTGAAGCGGCGGCAGCCTCCGACGGTGCAGCGGCACCCTCAGAAGGCGATGGAGCGGCCGTCACCGCACGCAAGGCGGGAGACTGCAGAGACTGGTTCGAGAACAGTTCGGTGAGGTCAGCAGCAGGAGATCCACTGCCGCCGGCGGGGGCGGGCTCCATCGACAGCCGAAGAAGAGGAGAAGAAACCGCCAAAGACGACGGAAGGCCAAGCCCGGGATCAGATAAGAGGATGGCAGAGCGGTGGGCCTCAAAGTCAGCCCGGGACATGGTACCGGCCTCCACTTGCAATCGGTACTCGGCGAGCCGCGTGTAGCCGCCGGGAACGTCCAAGGGGGCAGGCGGCGCCGCAGCGACGGACGACGAACGAGGCTCCTCCTCCTCAGCGACAAGGTGGGGGGAGTGCTTGCGCCAAGAGGCGGTTGCGTACGGGAGAAGACGGTCGCGCGCGACGGCCACGAGGGCGGCTACCTCCGAGTCGGCCGCAACGTCCAAAGTAGCCTCGGCCGCAGACGAATGGACCATTTCCTGACCCAGTGATCAGGCATGATCGGCGCAAGATCGAGGTCGATCGAGACTTACCAAGGCCACAGAAAATGTCTGGGCTAACTCGTCAGCCACCGCGGCATCCCCCAAATCCTCTTCGAGCCGGGGAAGAAGGCCCAACAAGGCCTGCTTGGCGAACGCGAACTTGCGAGATACTTGCGATGCCATAGTGCGATAAGGCTGGATGCAACGCGAAAGCAGAAATCAACAAAGGCAGCGACGGCTCTAGCAGACGGTGACTGAGCGGACTTGCGGACCTTGTTAATGCCACCGGCAATCCCCGCCCCACTCACGAACAATAAATGACGAAACTTAACGGTTACCGATGCGGTGAACCCCCGGCCGACTGAGGACAGTCAGAAGCTCAGTTGAGAGGGGAAATGATACGCCCAGCACGCCACTGAGGCATAATTAAGTACTTTTTGCACTTTCCTCAAGACTTTACTTGATGTCTAAAGCCGTCGGCGCTCGGCGGATGGACCGGCCCGCGGAACCGAAGGAGTACGGAAGAACGGCTCGCCCGAAGAGCCCGAAGAAACCGAGACTCGTGGGCTCTCTAAGTCGGCCGCGAAGCGCCGCCGGCAAATACCGAACCGGACCGGGGAGCGGCCGATACGAGACACCCGTGAAAACCGCGGACGCAGGAATAGCACAATCACGAGTCAAAGCGCACATGAAACCCCTAGAAGGCTGACACAAGCGGGATGACGAGGCACGGCTAGCGAGATAGCGGCGGCATCCACAAGTCACCAGGCTGATGAACCGGGAGAATCACGAGCGATAGGAGCGCAGAAAGGCACAGCGGCGCCCTGACTGGGCGCGCACGGCCGCGTCCCCGAAAGGAAAAGACAACATGATGGGAAAGCGCGAGTAGTGGGGTGCCGGCGACATCCCCGAATCAAGAGACCTGTGATCAAGAAGAATCACGAGCGCGACAAGGCACAGCAGCACCCCGTAGAAGGCGGCGGGCAAAACGGGAAGAGAAAGGCGGATCACGCCCGAACAGAACTGAGAGATCAGGCTGCGAGGCGCAAATCCGGTTGGAAGGCGACGGTATTTAAAAGGCCTGGATAGCGTAGTACCCACCAGCACTCCTCGGGAGTCCACTTGGGATTCACTTATCACTAGCGCAACTCATACTCTACTCTTGACACTATCGATTTCATTCTTGTTTTTATCGGCACCCGTGCGTGTCTGACGGCAATTATCGGCTTCTCGAAGCCCCGGCATCCGCGTTAACGCATCGCTCTCGGTTTCGGTTCGTTCGGCCCGTTCGGCGCATTCGGCCCCTCGGCAAAGCGGCTTCTGTTATTGGTTATATTTCTGTGCTATACTCCTCGACTTCTCGAACCCAACAATCCCAATTGCCGGTCGTCTATACGCTTAGCGACGGTTTAGGGTATCAACGGTCTATTCAAGAAAATCAATCAGAGGTTATCATCTTTGATAACATGTCAATCATGACACCAAAAACCGTCGTCTGCCAGTATTTTCTACCGCTGATACAACCACACCCTCCCTGGCCGATGAAATTGTGATTTTTACAACTTATAGATGCCCCCACACTCGCCCGTGCTTCCCTGCACTTTCCCGCACTTCTCTGCACTCACCCGCGCTCTGTATGCTTTCTAAGTGCCGCATTCCCGCGCCGCTGTCAGGTTCTGCGCGCTCAGCTTCCCAAGTTCCCACTCAAGTTCCCACTCATTCCGGACACTTTCCTACACCTTAGCCCACATTTCCTGGTATATACTTCGTGTAATTGCAACTACAACAAAGTCGAGTAATAGTAGACTCCCCCCCTTTAGACTTCAGACTTTGGAGCTCAGTGAGACACATCCCTTGCGTTCCCCAGCACGTCGCACTCGCGCGTGGCCTTAGCAACTCAAACTCGACGTGTTCCCAACCCAGGCGGCTACCTCCACGAAGTTTCGCGCCGCGCCGAAGTGTGCGCAATTGTTTCCGATCACTTGCAACCACCCGACCCGCAGGCTCTGTGTAGCCTCTCCCGACCTCGCCGTACTTGCGCGCAGCTTTCACCCTTCAACACCGACACGTCCGCGATTGCCGCAGACCTATATACGAAAGCTCGCGCTCCGCGGAGACCTGTGCGACACCTTGCGACGCTTCACACCCCCAAACCCTGCTCATCTTGGATGTGTTCCCCAGCGATCACAGATGTATAGGGTCGCTGCCCGATGCGCTTGAATGACATCTCGCAAGTTCACACACATGTCCAAATCACCAGGACCATGAGCTGACAGTTGGTTGTGGTGGCGTCGATTGGTTATCGGGTGACTGGTGCAGCAAGAACGTCAGGTGATACAAATCTTCAGGCTATGCAGATCACGGGGACATTTAAAATAGCGATTCGAACGCTGAGTCCGATGTGGCAAAACACCGTTGAGAAAAGGGTGTGCAAGCAAAGAAAACAGTTTCGCCGAGAGCCCAAAGTTGACGACATGTGCGAGCGTGCTGAGGTGAACGGACGCAGACCAATTTTGAAAAACGTCGCCTTGCCAAATAGAGATGCAAGGGCACATTGAGTAGCGTTCATTCTCTGCTCACTCCGAAGACAAACATTTCTCTTTAATATATAGTAGGTGATTTGTGAAGTGTAAATGTACAAACATAAGCAAATTATGCCTTTGTTATTTGTTTTTTTAATCAAACAAAAAATATGTTTATTAGTTAATACATATTACATAACCTATGTACTTTTTTTTGTCTAAGTCAAGAGGGATGTGGGGGGCCAGAAGGGGGCCGCGCGCCCTATTCCATATTGCCCCCCGCTCGTCGTCCTTACCCTCCGCACTCTTTCCGCTTTGTGCACAAGGGCGGCACGCATACATGTGCCGCCCTTGTGCGCAAAGCGGAGTGTGGGGGCACTGGGCGCGCCTCCCGATCTGCGCACCGCCCGGTCATGCACCACCTGGCCCACGCACCCCCAGCGGGGCTTCCGCGTGGTGTTTCGCCCTGGCGCGCGAACCCAGGGGATGGGGGAACGTGGCTGCCCGTTCGCGTTTGCCCTTGCGCGCGAACCCCTGGGAGAGGGGGGGTTTCTGCCGCCGCCCGTTCGCGTTTGCCCTAGCGCGCGAACCGGGGAAGGGGGGTGGCGCTCTGGGACCGAGCGTGCCCCCGGTTCGCTTGCCCTTGTATTGGATGCACAGGGGAGGGGGCGCCGCTTCCGCGCGTTGCCCCCGCGTGCCAACCCGGGAAGAGGGGGGCGCTGCTCCAGGTTGGAGCGCGCCCCCCATGCATGCAAACGGTGGCGGGGCGCTAAGGGTGTGGGGGGCGCACCCGCTCTCGTCCCCGCCTGCGCCTCTCGTTTGTGTGTCGCCGCACGCAAACCAGGGGAAGGGGGGGCACCGCGCCGCCTCTGGCGTTGCGCGCGGGGTCCCCGGTAAAAGGGGGGAAGGGGCAGTGCGCGCGTGTTCCCCCATGCCGTCCTGCATTGCGTGCCCTGTTCATGTGTAAGCGAGGGGGTGGGCAGAGACGGGGGACGTACCTGTCCCGTGCCGCACCTGGCTCCTGCGCCTCCCCTCCCTTGCACGCAAACAGGAGCAGCGGGGGTGGGGGCCTGTCCCACGTGCATATTGTTCGCGCGTGAACAAGGGAGGGAGGGGGGGGGGGGGATACCTGTCGCACCCCCATTGCGCGCGTGAACGGGGGGTGTACCCCTTCCTGCACATCCCCCGTTCGCGAGTCAACAGGGGCAGAGGTGGGGGCGGTGTTCGGGTCTCCTGTTCGATGTGAAGGGGCGGGGGCGTACCTGTCCCGCGCCTCCTTTGCGCGCAAATGGGGGCAGGGAGGAAAGGGGGGCGCATGCCACCTGTGCGCCCCCCTTGTCCCGCGTGGTCCCGCGCTTGTGTGTCGTGTCGTGTACAGGGTCGGGAAAGGGGGGTCAGGAGCGGCTGTGCGCTGAAAGGGGGGTTGAACGCTGTATACGATGCATTGGCAATTGCTTACCTTATTTGCTTATGTTTGTACTATATTTACACTTCACAAATAAAACAAAAACAAAAAGTCTATGATTATGTCATATTTATGTTTGTGATAAGTTACATGATTTTCGAGCCAAACTTTATTTTTGGTTCCGAGTTTTTGGATTTGTGGTCACGTGATGTCATGTGACGTGTTAGGGGGGGGGTGAGCTGGGACAGCTAGTCTTTCTAGTCGTTCTCGAGGCCGTAGTTGTGACGATCATGTCAGTCCAAAAGCGGTAATAGGTATGATACTCGTTTTTCAATCTTCTCTGTGGCCGCAGCATGATCATGATCATGATGGCCCTCCCAGAAGCGCAATGACGCATGTACAACTGCGCACTTCTTCACTCCCGCTATCACGTATAAACGGGCGTGCACACTCCCACCATCCATGTTCCCTCTGATCTAAACCACCGTACATCCCAACATGTCATCACGTGAGCAACCCGGTCGCCTAAACTTCACCAAGACACGTGGGCGTGGGGTCGTCTCAGATTACACAATGGGAACAGGTACTACTTCTGCGGTTCTCGGGGAAGGTGAGGTGGCTCTGCCACCAAATCTGCCATAACTGTCCTCTCGAACGATCTCAAAGAGGGCCTTGACATGACCAAGATAGTTGAAATGATACCT
Source organism: Lactarius pseudohatsudake (assembly GCA_021525015.1). Taxonomy (NCBI): domain Eukaryota; kingdom Fungi; phylum Basidiomycota; class Agaricomycetes; order Russulales; family Russulaceae; genus Lactarius; species Lactarius pseudohatsudake. The sequence continues at coordinate 52,103 of JAKELH010000105.1, read as the reverse complement.
GCACCAGCGCGCCTGACCGCACTGGAGTATTTTCCCATCGACAATGTGAAGTACGTTGTGTCGTACAATTGGATTGACACGGAGAAACCAACAATCGTGGTCCTAGGTGCGGCGCATTCTCATGTCAGATATTACATTGTTACAGGTTCACCAGCCATATGGACTGAGCGTGTCGTCCCTTTTGAGCTGCAGCCCAACCACGGCCTCGTTTTTGTCGACCAGCACAGTGCACGGCTATCGGAGTATCCCATGCTACCTCTCTTCACCGCAGACGCAATACATGACCACCAGGCGGCGATGGGGTCTGTCGACTGGCCGACGGTCGATGTCGTCATGGACCACAATGGCCTGCACAAGCTCCATGGTGGCTCAACCCGTTGACAAGCAGAGCAGTGCGCGACTTCAGGATTGATCTCCAGCTCTTGGGGATCAAGACCCTTGTGCTGGGTCGCTGGGAGGCCGCTCGCGCGACCCACCCACTAGACGCACCTATGGGGTTGGCTTTGAGAAGCTGATGACACGTCCCACACCAGGCTGTCCCTCCTCGGGCCATGAACGAGCCATTACCTATGTACAGTCACTGTGCTTCCTTGGACGTTGCCAGTTCATCAACAGTATTTTCTTCGGACAGGATATGCTAAACATGAGGTTTTGGGTCGACGCGTGCTTGCCTAGTCCAGACTCCAGTGGAGTAGCAACGACGTCCCTCGATGACCCGGACATAGGGGACCAGCCCAGCAATCTGAATCCCCAACAAACTTCCATTTCGGTGTCACCAACCATCAACATCGTCCGTACTGGGACGTAAGTTCCGCAGGAAGCCCTGGTCGAGGTGGTCTCGCGCTGTTACGCCGCCACTGGCGTGAGTCCGACTTGGACAGTGAAAGGGTGTTTTGATGACTTAGCGGTTTCCGGTGACTCGGAGTTCACGTGACACGAATACACAGCCTCGAGGTGCACGTGATCGTAAGGAGCACTAGGGTGTATTCCACTAGGCGTGCGTGAGGGACAACTTGCTCTACTAGAGACAAGCGAATGGAATAGCAGACACTCAAGGGGATCACAAGGAGAGGATGTGTGATGGCGATTGAAGAAGACCAGAATGGGGACTTCTGGTCTTCGCGTTGTACTACTTATACATGTGACGAGGCAGCTTTGAAGCTCCTCCCGAATCTGAACGACTAGTAGCGTAAGTAGCTCGAACCCTACTACAACTACTACTAGGAATGAGTCATAGTACCACCACAAACATGTGATACTACGGCTGACTGATGCGTGAGTCCATGACCTATTACTACTTACTAAGGAGGTCATCGCTGTGTAGTAAGCGTCCCGAGCCGAATCGTGACACGCGCCCTGTGGTCTGCCTCAACCAACTTGACTGGAATGAGTTGTACCCGCAGCTGGCGCTCTCCTAGATGCCGGCGCTGCGCCTGGGCGTGCATGATGGGGCGAGTTTAAGGAGTTGCGCGAATGGCAGCTAGAAAAACCTTCCACTCGAGTTGGTACGGGGACAACACACCGAACGGGGGCGCAGATGGGAGCAAACGTGCTAGATCTCTCGGCGCAGCACCAGGAAACGGCTGTACAGGTCGTGGCACCAGGACGTGCAGAAGGTCGCAATTGCATGTGGTCCGGGTCCTTCGGTCTCGTGTGCGAGGGTGGGAAGCTGTGTGTGTACACGTGCAAGATGGAAGAGCCTGTCTGGAAGCTGCTTTCCGCCTGAAGTTGTGGCACGGTTCGAGACTCGGATGCATGATACTGTGTAGGGAAATGGGCATGTGAAAGGCGCCAATGTATCAGATATGGGCAGGACAAATGAATGTCGTACAGTGTCGGAAGGCCAAACTTGACAGATTTGCTGATGTTGTTTTCGTTTCTTAACGCCTGATAAAATTCACCTACTTACTAAAATCAGAAACCTCAAATTCACCGTACCGATGTATAGTGCCAGATTTACCCGAGTTGATTTTTCAGATCTATTCGCACCACTTATTTTGAATGTGGCATTGCCATGAGTGCAAACAACACGGGTGGGCTAGGCATAGCTCGAACACTGAGACACATTCGCCGTCTCTGGTACACAACTGGTACACACTCTGCATTAGAGATTTCCCAGCCCGGCCCATGGGCCTGAAGCCAGCCTAAGCCAGCCAGCAGAAGATGGGCCAGGCCTTGGCAGCCCAAAGGGGCTCGAGGCTCAGGCTCTGCTTGCACGGCCCATCAGGGCCATGGTCTAACAGGCTTGGGTCTAGCCATCAGCTCCACGTACTTCTCTGAGATCAGCGGAATGGCACAAGCATACTGAAGGCGCTTCCGCATGCCTCCGAGCTTCGTGTCTAGGTTGAACCAATCACGGATAGCCCTTGGGATAGCCTCTTGTTCGAGTCGCAGCAGGTCTGTCTGTCGCTGCTTCAACTTGTCCCGCTCTACGAGACACTCTTGGAGCTGGGCTACCTTGGTGTGAAGATGGGGTTGTGAAGTTCCATGAGAACTTTGTCAATGACAATGTGCCATGGGTCGTGGGGGTGGAACATAATGAGCTGCCCATCTGTGATGGGTCAGGCTTCGTGGTTAAAGTTGGGGGAGCGGAGGAAGATGGGACAGATGTAGCAGGGTTGACCCTTCCCCACCGTTCCTACACACTCAGTGTAGTTTTTGCGGTAGTAGATGTAGGGAGCGAGCTGCTTCCCTTTGTCGGTGGTAATCGTGATGGTAAAGTGCATGGGGGAGGACAGGTCATTTGGGAAGAATGGGATGCCCGGGTCATTTGGGTCAACATTGTCCCCTTCGGTAGGGGCAATGCGATCATAGTCGATAGGTTCCTCGTCATCAAGAAGAGCGAGTCGAGGGTCAGGAGGAGTGGGTTTGGGGGATGATAGGGGCATCAGGGTATATCCCTGCGCAGTGGGGAATGGCGTGCCGGGCATTGGGAGTAGTGTCAGTCCTGGCACCAGAGTGAGTGCTGTAGCCTCCTCGAGTGGGGGAGGGATGTCGTCAGTGATGCGTTTTGTGGCTAGTGCTAGGATACCTGGAGGGGGGGAGTCGGTGACATTGGAATACAGGGTATGGAGTATGAGTCCCTTGGGGATCCCGAGGTCTTGGGAAGGGATGGTCAGATTTTTGAGAATGGTGGTGACAGGAGGGCAGACTGGGACAGTAGAGACAAGAAGAGTGGTCGACATGTTAGAAGATGAGGATGAGGAGTATGTGGGTCAACGGGTCGTGTTTTATATCTTTCGTCCAGCCCCATTGGCGGTTGGGTTGCGGTGATAGAAGTTGGTGATAAGGTCAGATGCGTGATGGACGTTGTCTAAAGGTTCCCACGTGCTGTCGCTCATGGGAAAGCCTTTCCATTGAATAAGGAATTGGAGCTTGCGCCCTCGGCCATGGAGTCTGGATCTGAGGACTTGCTCCACTTCGAATTCTTCTTCTCTGTCGATAAGGTCAGGTGGTGGTCATGGGAAGTTCGCCCCATGCAGTTCCATCTCCTTATATGGGGTGAGGAGGTTCGCATGGAACATGGGGTGGATCTTCCATGTTGTGGGAAGTTTGAGTTCATAAGATACTGCCAATAAGGCCTTTTTGACGCGGAACGGTCTGTGACGCTTGGGGGCTAGTTTGGCAGTGGGATAGAAGGTACGGAGGTTCGTCCCTTCAAGCCATACTTGTGCACCTTCTTTGTTGCGATCGGACTCATCGGTACGGACTGCAGACTTGTGGGGTTCTGACTACCCTAGTATTAGTCAGGGACAGTCGTCTCAGTCAGCCTCGGACTAGTTATCACATGTATACAGTACAGACTTGACTCATACCTAGGACAGTCATAGTAGGGTTCGGGCTACTATCGCCATAGGGTACCTTACATTCTGGAGGAGCTTCAAAGCTCCTCGTCAACTGTATATAAGACTGGTAGTATGAAGACTGAGCTCCTTAGCTTGGTCTTCTTGAATCCTTACTAAGGTGTGACACGGGTACGGGTAACACCGCGGGTTTTTGGTCACGGGTATGTACGGGTACGGGTACGGGTACGGGTTTTTATACCCGCGGGAAACCCGTACCCGTAGCCACGGGTATACGGGTATGCTTACATAAGCATTACATAAACATTTTGGGTATTTTTTGGGTATTGTTTCGGATTTTTCTGGGTGTTTACATGATTTTTATCAATTATACTCGGATTTTGATGTTATCCAAGGCCATAATGGATTCAGATAAGGAATAAACAGTCAATGTAATGATTATTAACATTTTCAAACTAACTTTCACCCAAATATATTGATTTTACATTGATTTTATACAAAAACCCATATACCCTTAGGGGTTTTTCCATACCCCTGGAAACCCGTGGAAACCCGTGGAAACCCGTGTATGTTTTCATACCCCTACCCGTACGGGTACGGTGTTCACGGGTACGGGTATGGGTATGGCAAAAAAAACCCGGGGGTTACCCCTGTCACACCCTAATCCTTACTCCGATTCTCGCCTCTCCCCTCTTAGTTTGCCTTCTTCTCTTCCTTTGTCTGTTACTGCACCTGGCCCTTGTGAGGCAGGTCGTAGAGTGACGCATACGCCTGGTGGACTTCGCCCCAGTGCTCACCGCGGTCACATACCTACTGAGGTTGTGTATCGATATCCACTAAGTCGTCCTCCATACATCAGGCCACTCTGTCACCGCTCAAGTCGAGCATCGTTAGGACGGGCCTAACGCAACATTCTTGGTAGGGGATGAACTGAGTCTTCCCCCACTTTGCCATCAACTCCTGCGTGTGTTTGAGGCAGTCTTGTGTGTGCTGCCATCTGATGACCATTTCTTCAAGACATTGGTCCACTGACAGAGTTGATGTAGGTTTTGGGGTCCACATGGTACGCGGTTCCCATCCCATAATGAGTGAAAACGGGGAGTGTTTTGTAGTTGCATTGGGCCATGCGTTCTGCGCAAATTGCGCCACTGGTAGGGCCTCTGCCCAATTGTCCTGCTGTACGTTACTCCAATGACGGAGGTATTGTTCCAGCCATTGATTTGTACATTCGGACTGCCCATCTGTCTGAGGGTGATATGTGGAGGAGATATTCTGCCGGATCCCGAGGACTTGGCAGAGTTGTTTCATGAATGCTGAGGTGAATCGGGGGTCATGGTTGGTGATAAGTTTACGTGGGATGCCATAGTATGGATATACATGTTGGAGGTAGAGACGTGCAACTCCTTCTGCAGTGATCGACTCGTTACAGGGGATGAAGATGGCTGCTTTCGAGCAGTTGTGATCTGTGATTGTAAGAATGGAGTCATAACCTTGCGAGGGGGGGAGTTTTGTGATGAAGTCCATTGCTACAACCTCGAAGGGCTCTGCATCTGGGTCGGTGGATATGGGGTATAGATGCGGCTTTTGTCGATGTGGGTTTATTTTGTTGCTCTGGCATGTAGCGCAGCCTTTGACATAGTCTTCCACATCTTTGTGCATATTGGGCCACCAGTAATTGCGCCGTAGGAGTTCGTATGTATTCGTGATTCCTTGGTGTCCCATGGCAGGGGAGCCTCGGAGTCGTGGAAAAAGGTGATTACCCCCCGCTTAAGGTTGTTGTCACCCACGACAACCAGTGCATCATTCTTCCACCATAATCCGTGGAGCTTTTTCAGATTGTGTGGCTCCACCCATCGTAGGACCTCTTTCTCGTCGAGGTTCTGCAATATCTGGGTCCAGATGTCCATATCGTGCATGGATGTTTCTGTGGATTGGATGAAGCGTTCAGCGGGGAGGACTATAATGTCATTGTTGTCCTCCTCGTTGACCACGTAGTCTGCCCGCCGTGATAGGGTGTCTGCATGACTGTTCTTTACTCCTGAAATGTGTTTCAACATGAAGTCGTATTCAGAGAGTTCTAAGAATTCGCGGGCTACACATCTGCTAATTTTTCGTGGTTCCTTCCAGTACTGAAGGTTGGTGTGGTCGGTGTGAATAATGATTTTGTGGGGGGATCCGACTAGGTATGTGCACCATGCGCGCAGGGCTTTTACCACTGCTAAGAGTTCTTGGTCGTAGATGTCATAGTTGCACTCTGCTTGGTTGAGGGATTCGGAATGCAATGCAATGGGGTGTATTTTGCCCTCAGGGCCAAGCTGATTCAGTACAGCTCCTAACACGACATTGGATGCATCTACCTTGAGTTCAAAGGGTTTCGTGAGGTCGGGAAATAGTAACGTGGGTTCTCGTCCAATACATTGTTTGATATTATCAAACGCGGATTGTTTGTCCACCCCCCAGTGCCACTGGGTGTCTTTCCACGTGAGGTTATGTAGCGGGTGTGCTACTGTTGAGAACCCTCGTATGAACCGTCGGTAGAAATTGCAAAACCCCAGGAATGCGCGTACTTCCCGGAGGGTTTTTGGTGCTTGCCACTCCAGGACCCCTTTGACTTTAATGGGGTCCATCCGCACGTTCCCGTGTCCAATGATCAGTCCGAGATACTCAATCTCATACACTTCAAATGTGCATTTTTCTGGTTTGACATATAGGTCATGTTCTTCGCATAGGCAGAGAACTTCATGGAGAATAGATCGATGATGGGATAGGTCGTTGGGGGTGGCGATCAGGATGTCGTCCATATACACAACCACTTCGTCTGTGAGTATGAGGGGTCGGAAGATCCAGTCCATCATTGCTTGGAATGTGGCTGGTGAGTTTGTGAGGCCGAAGTACATGACCAGGGGTTTGAACGATCCCTGATTTGTCGTGAAGGCTGCCTTCCACTCGTCCCCTTCTTTTACTCAGATGTTGTTGTATCCCCATCAAATGTCTAGTTTCGAATAGAGGCGTGCTGGTCTTATTCGATTGATAATTTCTGGTATGAGGGGTAGTGGGTAGTGATTTCTGATGGTAAGTTCGTTTAACCATCAATAATCCTGGACGGGTCTTAACTTCCCATCCTTCTTTTTGATAAAGAAGAAGGGGGAAGTGTAGGGGGATTTCGACAGTCGGATATACCCCTTCACGAGCTGTTTGTTTAGGAAGGTCGTGAGTGCGCTTCCCTCGTTCTGGGCAAGGGGGTAGATCTTGCAGTCCAGTGCTGCTGGGGCATTAGGGAGGAGGTCGATTGCATGATCCCAGATTCGTGAAGGTGGGAAACGATGCGACACTTCTTTGTCGAACACCTTCTGGTATTTGCGGTATTCTTCTGGGACCATCTCCTCAAATGTGCGGTCCTTCTTTGTTGCCACCTCTCTTTGCGCTAATTCCGACGCGGTTGTTGTTTTCCGCAGGAATGCAATCTGAGGCTCGTGCTCATCATCCATGAGCTGCTCCCAGGCTTCCTCGTCAAGTTGATACATCTCCAATGCTCAGATGGAAGCTTCCATCGGCATGGCATCATCTGACAAGTGAAGACTGGAGATGACCACCGGCTGAAACTCTTCATTCAGCATCGCCTCTCCCCATCTGATCGCTGGTTCGAAGGCTGTGAACCAGGGGTATCCAAGAATCACTTCATCCTTTCCTAGGTTTGTGACAAGGAAGCAAAGTGTTCTGGTTTCTTTGCCTGTTCATACTGTGAGGTCGATGTATTGGGTGATGGCACCGTCCTGATTATGTGTACCGTCCACATTCCAGATATGGATGGGCGTTGTAATGTCGCGTGTGGAAATTTGGAGTCGTTTGAGCAAACTTGAACAGATGAAGTTATCAGTTGCTCCAGAGTCAATGAGGACTTGTCTTTTGGCCTTTGTGTGTGCAGATTTGAATAAGACTGGAATTTGCATAGAACAATATCTGCTATGGTACACATTTAAGTTTAAAGCTCTAGCCCAGGCCGCCGGGTTCAAGCATTGAGAAAATCCTCTCGTCCGAATAGTTTTTCTACTATCAGGTCACGGACGTCCTGAGTTTGGGCCTTCATCGCTGCGATCTGAGCATCAGCCTGCTCTTCATTCGAAAGTACACGATTAGCGTGTATGGTGACAGTAGTGATGGCGGGAGTTGGTAGATGTGGGGTAGTGGGGAGGGGAGTTGTGTGACTGTTCGTGGTTGCCTCAGCAATGCGCGTGCCTTTTTGTGGACTGTTACGCAAGATGTGTCCTTGAACACGGCGGCGAAAACATTGTCCTTCTTTCTGAAGTTGGGCTTTGTCAGAATCGGTGAGAGCCACATTAGGGGCGTTCAAAGTTACCCTTAATTGTTCATTACTTAACCATTATGATATCATTAACGGGAACCATTAATTTGGAAAATGACATCAAAAATGGAACAAATAATGTAATTTTTAAGGATGGGAGGGGCTCCTTTTTGACATAATTCCATTATTTCTATTTTATTAAGGGGGGCTGCAAAAGAATCGGAGTTTTATTTTGTTTTACAAAGAAAGCAAATTTGATTATATTTTATGAGCTCCGAGTCGGAGTTAACAATTTAGTCTAGTGGGGATCGAAAAAAAATTACCCCGGCAAGATGTTGCCAGGGGTTCCAAGGCACAAAATTAATGCATTATTATCTCATGATCGACTTTTTTCGAGGGGGGGGGTTTCAAAGTTGGACATTATTGGTCCATTTTTATTTTATTAATTTTCACATTATCATGAGATTTACACCAAAATTGGGCTTAATGGATGTTTTAATGGGTCTAATCAGGGACCCAAATAAGGGAACTTTGAAAGACCCTATTGGCTCAGGCACGTCCAACATCCATGGCATTCGGATCGTGATTTTTGCTGAGGGCCTGGACCCACTGGTCCCAATTGTGTACCCCCTTCTTTTGGCGCGGAGTTCTGCTCTTTCCGAGCCGGTCCTTGAGAACCAAATATTCAGCCTGCTGCAATCGAGCAGCTGCTTTCCATTCATCCCATGTGACGGGATGTTGGAAGCGGATGGCATTGATCACTAACTGGTTCAGGAGTCTGTCCTGGAACAATTCCAAGGTAGTGGCTTCGTCGGGGTTATAGCCCGCCTTTGTGACTAGGGTCTGAAACTGTGCGATGTACGAGTCGATGTCCTCTCCCTTCATGCTATGGGATTGGAGTGTTTTCCGGGCTCGTGTCAGTGTATGCTTGTATGAAGCGGGTGTGAATTGTATTCCACAGGTTTATTTCATTGTGGTTGACACCTGCGGTTATTTGTTCGTCAAGCCATTTAGTTTGTTCGTCTACCCAGTCGTCGACAAGCGGTCCCCTTAAGTAGGAGAGGAGGGTCATCGCCCATCGGTATGGGACTGACAGCTACTTGACGTCTGGGTTCATTCCTTTGTAGATGGTAAATGCTTGAAGGAACGAGCGACTCTGCTCTCTGTTCCCATCAAATACTGGGGGTGGGTTCCCTCCGAGGCATCCGTTGCCTCCTGGTGCAGGGGTCCTGCGACTCCTGCTGGTGGGATTGCACCACCACCACCGCCACTGCCACTGGGTGGGGCTCCTCCTCTGCCACTGGGAGGGACTCCTCCTCCACCGCTGGGAGGGATCGGGACTCCCCCTCTGCCACTGGGAGGGACCGGGGCTCCTCCTCCGCTGCTGCTTGGCATGGAGCTTCCTCCTGCTCCTCTGCTCGTGAGGGCGGTGTTGGCTGATGACTGTATTGGTTGGGCCATTGCGTATGAGGGGAACACTGCTGAGGGGAGATTGCTTGTGGGGATGGGGACACTGGGTGACGAGTCACTAGGTGGATCAATATCGATACCAGAGGGGTTGCGTGATTTAACGGGTCCAACGTTTAATGTGAGGGGTACTGCACTGATCATATACCACTGCCCTTCATTTGGGGAGTAAATGAATGCCCACAGGCGTCTGTCTTCAAGGTAGTGAATTTGTCGGTATGTCTTGGTTGATGTATCGAAGATAAAATATCCTTTGACACCTTTGTGTTCTCCCCAGACTGCTGCTCCTTTGATTTTATCTGAGAGGTTGTCAGAGCTAAGGCGGTGGATGTATTCGGGTTTGAACTGGGTTCAGCTTTGACTGGTAGTCGCCACAATGAGAGACTTGACTTAATGTAATGCCACCATGGGGGCGTTAGTATGACGTGTACTTCGTAAGTCACAACGGGTCACGGAAAGGTGTAGATCGGTTAAGACCTAAGAGCGGTGATGCACAAGTATCACTTGGTCTCCCGGGACACAAGGATAATAGTGGGATCAAGACGGGCTCAAGCACAACGGTGAGCAAAAGGTTCAACTCAAGCACAAAGGTGAGTTCACTTGGGGTCGTGAGATGGTTGATGTGGTATTACACAAGAAGTCAAGTCTACTGTACAAGCTAGGTATGAGTCGACTTATATAGAAGTACATGATGTTTGTGCAAGACAAACATAAGGCGCGATCCTAGGATGCAGGTCCTAGCGAGCTAACAAAGGGAACTCCCCATGAAGGACAGGGGGAACATGCGGAAGTATATGTGGGTCAGATGTGAACGGAAGTAGCCCAAAGTGGGCGGCAGATCAGAAAGTCTATCAGAAGGTAAAGTGTGGAGAAGAAATGAAGCAAAACTGTGGGACACGCAGGCAGTTATCGTACAATCAAGGTAGAGATCAGATAGGGGAGAAGATGGAGAAAGAGGGGGGGGAGAATCATAACAATGACCATAGGGCAGCGATGTGCACGGTTATTAGTACTAGTGGTATCTGTTTGTATCTGAGATAGTAAATACTTGATTGTCACCACACTCGATTGTCACCACATGAAATGGGCCAATGGCCTCAAGAATGGCCTCTATACCCCTGCAGGTACAGGTAACCTGCCAAACCTGCAAGTACCCACCAAACCTGTGAATACCCGTACCTGTATGCGCGGGTACCCATACCCTGTGGTCAGGGGAACCCATACCTGTGGTCGCGGGTACAGGTTTTGACGGGTATGGATACGGGTAAGGCCAAAGTGACACAGGGGTTACCTGTGGTAATCCCTAGCGGCACTGCAGTGGCATTCTAGCTACTAGTAGCATTATTACTGTACATTATTCCATTGTAAATACACTTTCTTTGCTATTATCTTGGCTATAATATACTGCCCAAGCATGGTAATACCCGGGTGTTACGGTTCGGACTGACGGAACGCCTCAGCCCGGAAGTGGACACTGACATACAAGGGTATGACACCGTGTCAGCAGTATATTGTCATGGACTTAGTTGATCAGTCAGCCGGGTAAGCTCCGGCGCATGTGATTGTGTACAATATGGCTCAGATCATGACTCATTACTAGGATAGCTGTACTAGGGTTTGCTCTACTTACACTATTGGCTAGTAGTACTTGAAGCGGTGCTTGAAAGCCTGCACGTATCTGTATAAGTAGTTTGCTTGTGAAGACCAAGAATGGTATCTTGGTCTTCTTCAATACCACCATTGTTACTTGCATCTACGCTAGAGGGAATTATTCCCTTTAAGTGAGTCGTCCGGCATATTCCCTTAGACCAGGGATCCCCATGACTTATCCCGAGTCCCCCTTGGGCAGTGGACTACCCTCTGGACGCTACATATCACCGAGTGTTCCTTTATCACAACAAATGAGTCACATGTCACTACACCTCTTTCTACGTCGTTGATCACGACTCTTGGGACAACCTAAAGATCACTACCGACCTGCCTATTGGGTTACAACAAGGAGATGACCTCCACAGGTATAAGGCTGGGGCTGAGGAATGTCTATTCCCTCATCCCGCTCATCATCACACTACTCCAGCCAACAGAAACTACTAACACTCTTCGGATCGCCACCTCGTAAGAAGCCTAAGTCAGGTGGATGTCTGTGGTAGACTGTTACGATTTTCCCCTCTTTCTCCTCTATCTGATCCCCAACTCAATTGTACGATAACTGCCTGTGCGTCCCACGGTTTCGCTTCGTTTCTTCTCTGCACCTTACCTTCTGATGGACTTTCTGATCTGCCACCCACTTTGGGCTATTTCCGTCTGCACCTGACTCACGTATGCTTCCGCATGTTCCCCTTGTCCCTCATAGGGAATCCCCTTTGTTAGCTCGCTAGGACCCATATCCTAGGATCGCGCCTTATGTTTGTGTTGCACAAACATCATGTACTTCTATATAAGTCGACTCATACCTAGCTTGTACGGTAGACTTGACTTCTTGTGTAATACCACATCTGCTGTCTCATGACCCTGAGTGAACTCACCTTTGCGCTTGAGTTAAACCTTCTGCTCGCCTTCGTGCTTGAGCCTGTCCTGAACCCACTATTATCCTTGTGTCCCGGGAGACCAAGTGATACTTGTGCATCATTGCTCTTGGTCTTAGCTGACCTATGCCCTTCCGTGACCCATTGTGACTTACAAAGTACACGTCGTACTAACGCCCCTGTGGTGGCGTTACATTAAGTCAAGTCTCTCATTGTGGCGACTACCAGTCAAAGCTGAACCCAGTTCAAACCCGAATACATCCACCATCTCAGCTCCGACAAACTCTCGGATAAAATCAAAGGAGCCGCGGTCTGGGGAGAACACAAAGGTGTCAAAGGATATTTTATCTTCGACCAATCAACCAAAACACACCAACAAATCCACTACCTTGAAGACAAATGCCTGTGGGCATTCATTGACTACTCCCCAGCCGAAGGACAGTGGTATATGATCAGTGCAGTGCCCCTCACACTAAACGTCGGGCCTATTAAATCACGCAACCCCTCTGGAATCGATATCGACCCACCCAGTGATTTGTCACCTAGCGTCCCTGTCCCCACAAGCAATCTCCCCTCATCAGTGTTCCCATCATACGCAATGGCCCAACCAATACAATCTTCGGCCAACACCACTCTCACGAGCGGAGGAGGAGCAGGAGGAAGCTCCACACCAAGTGGCAGTGGAGGAGGAGCCCCAATCCCTCCCAGTGGTGGAGGAGGAATCCCCCCCAGTGGTGGAGGAGGAATCCCCCCTGGTGGTGGAGGAGGAGCCCCACCAATAGGAGCTGCAGGAGCCCCCCCACACCAGGAGGCAATGGATGCCTCGGAGGAAACCCACCCCCAGTGTTCGATGGAAACAGAGAGCAGAGTCGTTCGTTCCTCCGAGCGTTCACCATTTATAAAGGAATGAACCCAGACATTGAGCAGTTGTCAGTCCCGTACCAACAGTGTAAGGGCACTGCAGCCCTTGAGCGCGAAACTACCCACTATTGACCACTTCGGTCTTGTCGGCTCGGCACGTGACTCGACTGCCTATTGCGGATGATCACCAAACCGCCACCAACTCGTGTTTGTCGTCCTCTTCCTCCTCGCCTCGTTCTCCCCACTCTTCCATCTCTCCATCATCTCGTCTCAACCTTCGTCGCTCTTTTCTATGGCCAAATATGATTAACATTCCCGATTCCGACCCTCGATCATCCACTATCCCTCAAACGACTCCTCATCCGTGACGTCGTCAAGGGGCCTGCCTCGGAAAGCTCTCTCCATCATTCTCCACTCCATCCCTCCGTCACTTTTGCTGCCCTCGGAACCCTGGAACTCGGTACATGCTTACACCCACGACCGTTGAGTGGTCTAGAGCGGCGGTCTTTGTCTCAGACAAAGGCGCGCCCGACGTTTCATTATTTTCTTTGCCCACTTCTCACCCTCGTTTATCGACTTAGTGCGCCTTGTCGACGCCACCCGCGTCGCCTCATCGACCTCTCTCCTTCAACCAGTTAGACTCCTTGTCACCATTCACCTTCTTCGTTTCACCTCCTTGTCGCCATTCTCCTTCTTCCTTTTACTCCCCCGTTTCATCTCGACACTTGCCCGAGTACAGTACACGCCGACGACGCCACTAGCGCCAGGGACAGAACGTTACCTTAGCCTTACGACTGCTCGTCTTTCGTAGTCTCTCGCATTCACTTGGACTCTTTCGCTTTACTTTCCCCCACTTCTACCTACCTTCCCTCACAACCTTTGACTTAGCGTTTTGCGATGACGATTCCTTACTTACGGGTACACGTAGTATATAAGGACTCGGCCTTGCGCTCAACAATGTCATCTTCTTTTCCCTGCGTCTTATTCGATTCTTGTCTCCTTTCTCTCGTGTGGCATCAGGAAAACCTCAAAGTGCTTGGCTGCCTTAATTGGCCTATAAAGGCACCTCAGACTGTTAAGGTGAAACAGTGACTTAATTTGCACTTAGAAATATTGTCTTAAGGCAAGATTAAGGACACATATGTGACAGATAAAAAACTTCAAATTGAGTGTGGTAAGATTGGTGAGGATTGAGAAGGGGAAAACAAGGGTGGGTAAGGGAAACATGGGGAAGGGGTAGATGAGGGTGGGCATGCCAGGAGGAATATAGGGAAGGGATAGAAATGGATGGGGATGGGGATGGGAGAGGGGGACATGGGGAAGGGGAATATGAGGATGGGGGAGGGGGACATGGGAAAGGGGAAGGGGAATGTAGGGAAGGGGAATATGGGGGTGGGGAAGGGGACAAGGGGAAGAGGAATATGAGGATGGGGGAGGGGGACAAGGGGAAGGGGAATATGGGATGGGGAGAGGGGGATGTGGGGAAGGGCAATATGGGGATGAGGAAGGGGAATGCGGAGAAGGGCAATATGGGGATGGGAGGGGTGTGGGAAAGGGGAATATGGGGATGGGGGTAGGGAACATGAGGATGGGGGAGGGGGACAAGGGGAAGGGTAATATGGGAAGGGGGTGGGGGTGGGGGATGTGGGGAAGGGGATATGGGGATGAGGGTGGGGGATGTGGGGAAGGGGATATGGGGATGAGGGTGGGGGATGTGGGGAAGGGGATATGGGGATGAGGGTGGGGGATGTGGGGAAGGGGATATGGGGATGAGGGTGGGGGATGTGGGGAAGGGGGATATGGGGATGGTTGAAGGGGGACACAGGGATGGGGGAGGGGGACAAGGGGAAGGGGAATATGGAGAGGGGGGAGGGGGACATGGGGAAGGGGATATGGGGAAGGGGGGGGGACATGGGGAAGGGGAATATGGGGAGGGGGGAGGGGGACATGGGGAAGGGGAATATGGGGATGGGGGGAAGGGATATGGGGATGAGGGATAGACACAGCGATGGTGATGGATTCACCTGTCCAAATGACTCTAGTCTACCTACTAAAAAATGAAAATATTTGGGGAGGTAGATACCCTTAGAACCCACAAGAATGATGTAGGACCCCTCAGAATCCCAAGGGGTCCTCTGCCAACTCTAAGTGATCTGACTAGCCATTCAGCCCATTCCTAAATTATTTACCGGTTCAAGTCCATGGCCACTGGCACTGCACCCCAGACTCTATCTGTCTCCTTCAGTTAAAGCACTGGCACTTACATGGGATGACTGAGTGGGATCCCAATGATGAAAAGTGTCTTGGCTTTCACTATTTCTCCAAGAACTCCTACTTAGCGTTGTGGCAGCCCAGAGCAAGCTGGTATTTTCTATCTTGGGAAATAATTTTTGGAAACATTTGAAATAATTTTGGGTGCTAGCTTTCCTCAAAAGCCAAGGGGTCCACTGCCAACTCTATGCAATCTGAACAACCATTCCTGATTTATTTAACCAGAGCTGAAACCCTTTGGCTGTAGTATTTCAGAGATGGTCAAATAAATCAGGAACAGCTGATTTTATTGCTTAGAGTTGGCAGAGGACCCATTGGCATTTGGAACAGTCTACTTGCACAAATATTTTCATTTATTTATCTATTTTATTCCTTGAGATATCAGAAATATTAGCTTAGCTGGCACTGGCAGCAATACTATTTAAATCAAATCCCTTGAGTTTTTGTAGTAATAGTTGGTACTTATTTTTCATATCTATACACTCCTATACACTCTGTAATTTTTTGAGGCAGAATGATTCAAGGAAAATGTGTGATTTTGTGCAGACACATACTCAAATTGACTTGGACAAAACATGGTGTTCGACTCGGGTGAGTTCCGGGCGGAAGTTTAATTTGTGGCAGGGAAGTGCGCCACGTCACGTGTCACGACTTGTTCAAATTCGAACCACTTTCCTCCACCCCTCACTTCCCTCACGCAAATGCGAAGCTACGTTTTTTTTCTTTTCTTTTTTCTCGTTCGTCTCTAACCAGTGCAGACCGCAGGATAGTGTCGCCCTCATCATCGAGGCCTCCTCCCACCACCTTCACACCTCGCGGCATGCGAGCACCTAGCCCACCTGGCCTGCCGCTCACACGAGCTTCGTCTCGGTTGTTCCTGTCTCGCGGCGAGGCCCCACTCAGATGAGTTTTTTTTTTTTTTTCACTTATTGTTTTTTTCTTACTCATTTCAACTGAGCAGGACCTCCCACTAGCGCGACTTCGCCGCAGCTTCAACACCACCACACCCACCTGCTGCCCCTTGACCCTGCTCAACATGACCACGACACCCCCTTCAACCCCACTGACCTGGCTACCACCTCGACACGATCGCCAATGCCACCTCGCTACGACGCTTCTGCCAGCACCGCCCGCCTCGACCCCGCTGCACCAGCGCTGTCTCGACACGGCCTCCATCACCACCCTCGACACCGGCACGGCCAACGCCACCCACCTCGTTCAGCCGACCCCGCCGCATCCTCATCAGCGCCGTTTCGACAGGGTCCCCCACCGCCACCTCATCGCCGGCACCATCGCTACCCACCGACCCCGACCCCGCCTCGACCACACCCTACCAGCGCCGTTTTGACACGCCCGCCGCCACTACCCGACTCAACACAGTGGCCGCCACGACGTGGCCATCTCATCACAACCGCCACAACCGCCTCCACCGCCTTGTTACGGCGCCACCTCGGCACCAACCCCGTTGCCGCATTCTCACCAACCATGCTCGCACTGCCGCTTTATGGCACCCCACCTCCTGTACCACTACTAGTGTTGTCAGGTGGATGCAAATGGTCACGAGGATGCAAATTTTAAAAATGGCCTCAGATCACCCTCTTCCCATGGTCTTTTCTGCCCAAAAAAAAACAGTAGGTAAAGTAGGATCTGTAGATATAAGATCATAACAAAAAATAAAAATGTATTGAGAATTTCGACTACAGTGCAACAAGGAAGAGAGGGAAGTCGTAAAAAGTAAAGGCCCAGACCACCAGATCCCAACGATCTTGCTAAATGCCACACAGATCTGTTGGAATAGAGTGTTAGAAGAGACCAATGAGAACACCCATGATAAATTTGGGGTGATATCGTACATGCGATAGAGTTGTAGAGGGTAATCTCACCTTGAGGGGCCAGTGTGCGATCAAATTTGCATTGGGGGGTGAAGTCGGTCGTGCTCCCTAGGGGCCAAAATAAAAATAAGAAAAAATCACCATTGAACAGTATATCCATTCTTCTACTAGTATGTACAATATGAAGTAGCTACGCCATGTTGTTGAAGCTACAGAAAATAAAAAGTCGATTTTTGCATAGGTATGACCACACTAGTATACTATAGTAGTTACATGTAGTCCAATTATAATATATCTTTTTGCATGAATTCATTTTTGTTGGCTCTTAATATAGCTCTCAAGTCTTGTGTGAAAAGCAGCCTAATGTAAGAATAAGTCTTAATATTGTCTTATCAGGTCTTGGTTGACTTAAATTGTGCTGATTTTCAACCTGACCATAGGCTTAAAATAAGCCTCTTAAGACTGATTCAGAACCATCATAGGTCGTTAAGGGGATTAAGTCATAGCCATTAAGGCAGGTTAAGGAGGCGACCTTGCTTAAATTGCCTTAGTAAAATATGACCTTAAAATGGCCTTAGGAGCATATTAAGGCATGATTAAGAGCATTTAAGTACTTTTAGGTTTTCCTGATGTGAACAGGTATCAGTTCGACCGGGCAGGTCTAAATTGAAGACACCCATTCGACTTCATCGACTCATTGCCCCTTCTTGCCCCCTCTTTAGTTATCATCTGCGTCGCCACTACGCGCATTTTGAGCCTCGCTCGACCTGTTCTTGCTCACTCTCTGAGTCTTGGGATCGTTCGTTTGCTCGACGTTCATGATTTGGGCCCTCGTACCGGCGAAGACTTGACGGCAACTTCCTCCCTTTCCCCTTCTTTGTCTAGTCCCTCGCTCAGCCACACATTACTCACTCGCGCGCTTTCGAGCGCGTAAGGTAGCAGTCACCAGGAACCATCCCCCCTTATATAAGCTTGTAACCCTAGGGTTTGTGTTATGTAAGTGTATCAAATATTGATCCAGCAACCAAAAAAAAAAAAATTCTTGAAAGCAGGCTGGGAAAAGCAATTTCCGTACCCGCCCGGGTATGACCCACCAGTCTGGGTGGGTACGGGTACAGGTATACCTGTGTCACGGGTTCACGGGATTCACTGGGCATGCAGGTTGCCGGACCGACTCCAACGTCAACTGTGTTACTTTGTCCCAGGAAACCCTCAAAAGCTAAGTATTCTTATTCATCCTTTTAGCTGACTTGTAACTAACCATAATGTTTTTTGTTTTATTCTTTATAGGTTTTAAACACGTTCTTGCTGGGCACCACCACACCACGACACCAATGCCGCACCGTGCCCTCACGACACCGACGTGGTGCCAGACCCCCACGGTACCGATGGCGCACCGCGACGCCATGACACCAACAACGGGGCGCCGTGCCCCCACAACACCGATGCGGTGCAAGGCCCTTACGAAACCGACGTCGTGCCGTGCCCCCACAACAACAACGCCGCGCCGTGCCCCCACAACACCGACATGGTGCCAGGCCCTCATGACACCGACACTGCGCCGCAACTCCACTGTTACGGATCGGACTAACGAAGCGTTTCGGCCTGGAAGTGGACACTGACGTACAAGGGTATGACACCGCATCAGCAGCATATCGTCATGGACTTAGTAGGATCAGTCAGCCAGGTAAGCTCCGGCGCATGTGATTGTGTACGATATGGCTCGGATCATGACTCACTACTAGGACAGTCGTACTAGGGTTTGCTCTACTTACGTGATTGGCTAGTAGTAGTTGAAGCGGCGCTTGAAAGCCCGCGCGTACCTGTATAAGTAGCTCGCCTGTGAAGACCAAGAACGGCATCTTGGTCTTCTTCGAATACCACTCAGTTCTCGTCTTCTACACTAGAGGGACTTCCCCCTTTAAGTGAGTCGTCCGGCATATCCCCTTAGACCAGGGATCCCTGTGACTTATCCCAAGTCCCGACTGGGCAGTGGACTATCCATTGGACGCAACCTATCACCAAGTCTTCCTCTATCACAACGAGCGCGTCGCACGTCACTACACTACCTTCTACGTCATCGATCACGACTCTTGGGACGATCTTCGAGTATCCCCCACAGTACCAAGCGGACTACAACAAGGAGACGATCTCCACGGGTACAGAGCAGGACCAGAGGAGCGTCTATTCCCTCATCCTAATCAGCATCACACTACCCCAGCCAACAGGAATTACTATCCTTCTAGGATCGTCACGACCCGAAGTGCCTAAGTCAGGCAAACATCCATGGTAAACGCTACATCCACGAAAACAACGCCACGCCGTGCCCTCACAACATGGTGCCAGGCCCTCACGAAACCAATCCCACGCTGTGCCCTCACAACGTGGTGCCAGGCCCTCACGAAACCAATCCCGCGCCGTGCCCTCACGACAACAACGCCGCACTGTGCCCCCACGACTCCGACGTCATGCCACGACTCCGACAACAACGCCGTACCATGCCCCCACGACTCCGACACAGTGCCATGACGCTACGACACCAACGCGGTGCCCTACCCACGACGCTACGGATTTAGCTTACAAGTAAGACATTACTGTAACATTTTTGAGTGCATGGGTCACAAGGGTTTTGATACCCTTGAGACCTGAGGAGATGCGAACGCGCTCTCATTGGTGGGCTGTAGGTCACGTGGTTGCTTACATAATGTTTCAAAAGTGCAAGTTGTTTTGACAAAAAGTGCAGAAAGGTGAGAAAATGTGTTTTGCAAAAAAGGAAAACACTTGCTAAAATCTCCGTCAAATCTCAATATTTTTTAAAAAACATTTGAACATGTTGTAGCTACGGATGTACACTTCAACCCTTACTGTATAGATAGTTCTACTTTGATGATGTGGGAGAGGAATTTCGAAGGCGAGAAAGGGTGAGTGGTTGCTGACATAAGGGGGGATGGTTCCTGGTGACTGCTACCTTACAACGGGCGATGACCCTCCTCTCCTATCTAAGAGGACCACTCGTTGATGACTGGGTGGACGAACAAACTATCATAGGTGGCTTGACGAACAAATAGCCGCGGGTGTCAACCACAACGAGATAAACCTATGGAACACAATCCACACCTGCTTCACACAAGCATACACTGACACGGGAGAGCAAACCCGAGCCTGCAAGACACTCCAAACCCATAGCATGAAGGGGGAGGACATCGACTCATACATTGCACAATTTCAGACCCTAGTCACAAAGGCAGGCTACAACCCCAACGAAGCCATGACCCCGGAATTGTTCCAGGACGGGCTTCCTAGCCAGTTAGTAATCAATGCTATCCGCTTTCAACATCCCATTACATGGGATGAATGGAAGGCCGCCGCCCAACTACAACAAGCTGAATACTTGGTTCTTAAGGACTGGCTTGGAAAGAGCAGAACTCTGCGCCAGAAAAAGGGGGTACACAATTGGGACCAGTGGGTCCAAGCCCTCAGCAAAAATTGTGACCTAAACACCATGGATGTTGGACACGCCCGAGCCAGCGTGGCCCTCACCGATTCTGACAAGGCCCAGCTTCAGAAAGAAGGACGCTGTTTTCGCTGCCGTGTTCAAGGACACATTTCACGTAACTGTCCACAAAAGGGCAAGTGCATCGCTGAGGCAACCACAAGCGGTCATGCAACTTCCATCCCCACTCCCCCAAATTTACCAACTCCCACCATCACTACTGTCGCCATACATGCTAATTGCATACTTTCGAATGAAGAGCAGGCTGATGCTCAGATCACAGTGATGAAGGTGCAGACTCAGGACGTATGTGACCTGATGGTAGAAAAACTATTTGGACAAGAGGATTTTCTCAACGCTTGAACCTGGCAGCCTGGGCTAGAGCTTTAAAACCTAAATGTGTACCATAGCAGATATCGTTCCATGTGAATCCCAGTTTTGTTCAAATCTGCACACACCATGGCCGAAAGACAAGTTCTTGTTGATTCTGGAGCAACTGACAACTTCATTTGTTCAAGTTTGCTCAAACGACTCCAAATCTCTACACGCGACATCACGACACCTATCCACATCTGGAATGTGGATGGTACACATAATCAAGACGGTGCCATTACCCAGTATACCAACCTCACAGTACGAACGGGTGAAGAAACCAAAACACTCCATTTCCTTGTCACAAATCTGGGGAAAGATGAAGTAATTCTTGGATACCCCTGGTTCACGGCCTTTGAGCTGGTGATCAGATGGGGGGACGCGACATTGAATGAGGAGTTTCAACCAGTGGTCATTTCCAGCCTTCACTTGTCGGATGAAGCCATGCCGATGGAAGCTTCCATCCGAGCATTGGAGACGTACCAACTCGACGAGGAGGCATGGGAGCAGCTCATGGACGAAGAGCATGAACCTCATATTGCATTCCTACAGAGGACAACAACTGCGTCCGAATTAGCACAAAGAGAGGCGGCAACAAAGAAAGAGCGTACATTTGAGGAGATGGTTCCAGAAGAATACCACCAACATTGCAAGGTGTTCGACAAAGAAGCATCGCATCGTTTCCCACCTTCGCAGATCTGGGACCACACGATCAACCTCCTTCCCGATGCCCCAGCAGTGCTGGACTGCAAAGTCTACCCTCTCGCCCAGAACGAAGGAAGTGCACTCACGACCTTCCTGAATGAACAACTTGCAAAGGGGTATATCCGACCATTGAAATCCCCCTACACCTCTCCCTTCTTCTTCATCAAAAAAAAAGACGGAAAATTGAGACCCGTCCAGGACTATCGACGGCTGAACAAACTCACCATCAAAAATCACTACCCCCTACCCCTCATACCAGAACTCATTGATCGCATAAGACCCACGCACCTCTATTCGAAATTGGACATTTGATGGGGTTACAACAATGTCCGAGTAAAAGACGGGGACGAATGGAAGGCTGCTTTCAAAACAAACCAGGGCTCCTTCGAACCCCTAGTCATGTACTTCAGCCTCACAAACTCACCAGCCACATTCCAAGCGATGATGGACTGGATCTTCTGACCCCTCATACTCACAGAGGAGGTGATCATATATATGGACGACATCCTGATCGCCACCCCCGACGACCTACCCCATCATCAATCAGTCCTCCACGAGGTCCTTCGTCTATGCGAAGAGCATGACTTGTATGTCAAGCCAGAGAAATGCGCATTTGAGGTGTACGAGATTGAGTATCTTGGGTTAATTATTGGACACGGGAACGTGCGCATGGACCCTGTTAAAGTTGGAGGAGTCCTAGAGTGGCAAGCACCGAAAACCCTCCAAGAAGTACGTGCATTCTTGGGATTTTGCAACTTCTACTGATGATTCATTTGGGGATTTTCAACGACGGCATGCCCACTCCATAACCTCACACAAAAGGACACCCAGTGGCGTTGGGGGACAGATGAACAAACTGTGTTTGATAGCATCAAGCACGCCATTGGGTGAGAACCCACACTCCTATTTCCTGATCTCGCGAAACCCTTTGAACTTGAAGTGGACGCCTCCAATGTCGCATTAGGAGCCATACTCAACCAACTCGGCCCCGATGGCAGAGTACACCCAGTAGCATTCCACTCTGAGTCCCTCAGTCAAGCAGAACGCAACTATGACAGCACTGATGTGGTGGTGTTGAGGCAGGTGGGGTCGGTGTCGTGTCGTAACGGGATTAATGGTGGCCGTCTCGACGTGGCATCGATGGTGGTGACCGCGTGGTGCTGGTGCTGGTGGGGTGGCGTTGATGTGGTGGTGGTGACTGCGTGGTGATGGTGCCAGTGGGGCGGTGTCAACGTGGCAGTGGCAGCTGTATCGAGATGGCACCAGTATGGCAGGGTTGAGGCGGGCGGTGTTTGTTACGTTTGCGGTCGTGGACACTTACGAGTCGGTTGTGACTCCATCGTAAGCAGTAATCGGTCACGGACTTATCGTATCGGTCATCGAGTATCACATGCAGGATACCATGACTCAATCCAAGGATCGCTGTAGTAGGGTTCAAGCTACTTACGCTATTCGCTGTACCGTTTCATGAGGCGCTTTAAAGTGGCCTCTTCACTTGTATAAATACCAGCACGGAAAGACCGAGGATCTCCATCTCGGTCTTCTTCCTTTGTCACCATTCTCTCTCCTCTCGTTGTGACTTGTGTCCTTATTCTCTGTCTACTCGCGCGACTGTCTCTTGTAGAGCAGATCGTACTTCAACGTTTAGGCCCAGTGGACCTTGTCCCCGGTGCCTCCGACGATCACGTACCTTGGACGGTCGTGTATCTAATCACGTGACTGGAACTCTGCACATACGCTAAGTCGTGATCGCCCTCTCGACAGTCCAAGTCGGACTCAACGCCGTGACAGCGTTACATTAAGACCGAGATCATTCATCGTGGCGTTCACTACTCGAGATCAGTGGAGAAACTTCCAACCGTATCACCTCGAACGACGAGGAGATCGCAACGTACGAACCCTATTCCTAGGAGCAGCCCGGTGGAGGCAATATAGGGGAGACGAAGGATATTTCGTCGACTTCGCATCCGGACCAACCCGATTCCGACCAGTTGAATTCAATTTCGAACACTCGTGCTGGGTAGAGGTCACCTGGAACCCCATCGATAACTGCTGGGACGCGGTCCGACCAGCAGGACGAAACTACGACTGCGACATCGATTCACGAAACCTACCCGTAGGAACTAACTGGGGACCCATCGACGGAGCCCCAACTGAAGATCCAAGCACCTCCGAACCTCGTACACCCGCTCCATCAGAAGGAAGCGAAAGTGAAAGCGAACAAACCACGGAGAACCACGAAAGTGAAACAGAGGACACGAACCAACTGGTTCAACAAGCTGAGTCCCTCCATATTAACGAACCCGAAATTATCCGCGTCAATCCACCTGCCATGGCCACAGAAACCATAATCCAGGATGAAGTCCGACGCATTCGCGCTGAAGCTGAAGCAATCCTTCTCCCCATCCACCCAGAAACAGGACACCGTATGACGGCAGACGACACCGCCCTATACCGAGCAGTAGGACCTGACCGACCAGACCCACCGTCACATGAACCTCCCAACCCCGAAGGAGGGAACCCCGGAGGAGGATTCCCCGGAGGAGGATTCCCCGGAGGAGGATTCCCCGGAGGAGGGAACCCCGGAGGAGGTTTCCCCGGAACAGGAGGCGGAGGACCACCAGGCGGAGGACCGCCAGCAGGAGGACCGCTGGGAGGTGGAATGCATGGGGGATCCGACAAACTATCAGGCGAGCCACCCTCTGTCTTCGACGGAGATAGGACTAAATACGAATCCTTCCTCACACAATGGCACATTTACTGGGGAACAAACTACGAGGCGCCCATCATGACCAACGGCTACCGACGCTGCCTCCTCTTCCTAGGCTTCATAAAAGGGATATACGTCAGCGAATGGACGCTAACCATACTCGAATGGTTGAACAACGAAGTACGACGAGGGGTTTCGCGTTACTCCGACACCCTCTGGAACCATGTGACCGCAGAATTTGCGCGACGATTCGCCAACACGCTTGAAGCCGAACAGGCCCAAGCAGAACTACAGAAAGGATTCAGGATGACGGGGGATGACATCGATGCGTATGTCATCAAATTCGAACGTCTTGCACGGAAAGCTCATTACCGTCTCGACGACCAACAAACCATTGACCGCTTCACGGCGGGACTACCCCAAGCCCTGTTCACCAAGGTCTATGAACTGGACGAGCCAAGAGACTTCAACGACTGGAAGGCCTGCGTACTCCGACGACAAAAACAGTACATCCATATGAGGGCGCGTCTCAACGTTCTCAAAACGGGAAGACTACCCCTTCCTGCCCCGGCGTCCCAGATTCCATGGAGACCAATGACCAGTAGATGGGCTCCCCCTCGCAACCCACCACCGCGATACGACCCGAATGCGATGGACACGTCCGCAGACCGAACCCGAGCCCGAGTAGCGGAGGTAGGCGATCCAAACAGAGGCCCAGCGCCCACCATTCCAGCCGAGGGCAGGAGTGAACCGAGGTGGCAGACCCCCACGAGATATGAGGACAGTAACCTGTTACAATTGCGGGCAGCTGGGCCACTTCTCACGAAACTGCCAACAGCCCCAGCAGCCGAGGCGTGGTCAACCGTCCTCTAGTAGAGTCGCGGAAACGGACTACTATACTCAAGAACCGGATATCGATGCACGAGCGGCGACCACGGCCCAACCCCAACAACGCGCCGACAACTGGCTGAGCGGTATCAAACAAGAAAGTGACGAGGTTAAAGACTTGGTCCTTCAGGAAATATGGGGAAAAGAGGGTTTTCGGGACGCCTGAACCCATCGGCCTGGGTGAGGGCAGTTAATTGTAACTCTGTAATCATGACTCGCTACCGTTCGCTTCGAATTCCAGTCTCGATTCGCACCAGTTACTCCATGGCCGACATAAAAGGGCTAGTTGACTCGGGAGCCACCGACAACTTCATACGACCAGCCTTTGCAAAAAGAATGGGACTAGGACTAGTGGAACTAGACCGACCCAGGAAAATTTGGAACATCGATAACACGGAAAATAAAGCTGGGTCTATCACGCATTGTATAGACCTAGACGTACAGACTAAAGGGATCCGCAAAACCCTACGCTTCCTAGTTACGGATATTGGAAACGAAGACCTCGTACTAGGATACCCCTGGCTTTCCACCTACGAACCCACTATCAGCTGGACACACGCAGTTATTCACGAAGACATGATGCCCATCATCATTAGATCCATAAATCCGGAACAACATCGAACCGTCATCGGACAAATGACACTCGAAGAAAAAGAAGACGCCGTCAAGGATCTGGAAGAGGAATGTCACGTGCGTACCACCGCAACCGAACTGGCCATAGCGGCTAACCAACAAACTATCGCCGCTGTACTGCCACCGGAGTACCAAGAATACGCCAAGATCTTCGATGAAGAAGCATCCTACCGATTTCCGCCATCAAGACCTTGGGATCACGCTATCGAGTTCAAGCCCGACACCCCATCGTCAATCGACTGCAAGGTGTATCCGATGACCCAAGAGGAAGACGGTAAACTCAAAGAATTCCTGGAAGAACAGCTGAAGAAAGGGTACATACGCCCGTCAAAATCCCCGTACGCCTCATCCTTCTTCTTCATAAAAAGAAGGACGGAAAACTACGCCCCGTACAGGACTATCGACGCATCAACGCAGTACTATCCGGAACCAATACCCTCTCCCACTGATATCCGACCTTATTACCGATCTTAGTGGCGCACACACATACACCAAACTTGACGTCCGATGGGGGTACAACAATATACGCATCAAGCCAGGCGACGAGCCTAAAGCGGCATTCAAAACACGGTACGGCCTCTACGAACCACTGGTCATGTACTTCGGACTCACCAACTCTCCGGCGACATTCCAAACCATGATGAACGCGATCCTACGAGACACTATCGCAAAACACGAACTACGCGGTACCATTATTCGCGTCTACATGGACGACATTGGCATTGCCACACGCGACCCCGCCGACCTACGAGCCCATATCGACGCAGTCCGCGACGTACTGGCAGTGTGTTTAGCGCATGACCTCTACTTCAAGCTCGAAAAGTGCCTCTTCCATCAACCGCGGATGGATTACCTGGGGGTAATTCTTGAAAAGGGGGTGACACGCATGGACCCGGTAAAAATCGCGGGTATCAGCAGCTGGCCCCGCCCCACTTCGGTTCGTGACGTACGCTCGTTCCTCGGTTTCTGCAATTTTTACCGTCTTTTCATCCGCGGTTTCACCACCCACGCGAGGCCGCTTAACAAACTGACACGGAAAGACACCGAATGGTCGTGGAACACGGACGAAGAACGAGCGTTCCAAAAGCTCAAAACACTCGTAACGGAGGAACCCGTCCTCGCACACCCTAACCTGAAAGACCAGTTTGAACTAGAAGGTAGACGCTTCGGGATTCGCAGTCGGGGCAGTGCTACTCCAGAAGAAGGCAGATGGCAAACGACACCCGATCAGCTACTATTCGGCCACACTGAACGAAGCAGAACGGAATTATGACATCTACGACCTAGAACTACTGGCGATCGTCAAAGCTCTCCGTCATTGGCGACCTCTCCTGGCAGGATCCCCGCACAAAATCAAAATCTTCTCCGATTACATGAACCTGCAGTACTGGAAGTCCCCACAGAAAATAAGCCGACGAATTGCATGGGAAGTACTCGAACTCATGGAATATGACTTCGAAATTCACCACATCCCAGGAAAGAATAACGGAAGAGCCGACATGCTATCTCGCCGCCCAGACTACGACCAAGGAGGAAATGACAACAGAAATGTAACCGTCCTTCCCGAACATGTTTTCGCTCGAACAACGACAATCACACCAGCCGAAGAACCGATGCAAACCGAACTGCAACTCCGGTACTGGGTCGACCCCCATCAGCTGAAACAGATCCAGGGTGTTTGGTACAAACAAGGCCGTCGGGTGGTCACTGGAGACCAAACGGAAAAGAGGACGATCATCGCAGGTAATCACGACACTCCCGTCCATGGACATCCAGGTATCGCAAGGACGACACAACTGGTAGAACGAAGGTACTGGTGGCCGGACATGAAAAGCGACATCAAGGACTACGTTCGAGGATGTGCAGATTGCCAGCGACACAAGGTTAACAATCGCCCTACTCGAGCGCCGCTCGTTCCCATCACGCCGAAAATCGACGCCACACCGTTTGAGACCATTGCACTCGACTTCATTACCAAACTCCCCGTCTCAAACGGATACGATTCCATCCTGACAGTCACGGATCATGACTGCACGAAGGCGTCAATCTTTATCCCGTGCAACGAGGAAATCACGGCTGAAGGGACCGCTGCGCTGTACGTCATTCACGTGTTCGCTAGATTCGGATTACCGTCAAAGATTATCAGCGATCGGGACCCTAGATTCACATCCAAGTTTACACGGGAACTATGCCGCATCCTGGGGATTCAGCAGAACATTTCCACCGCTTATCACCCTCGGACAGACAGGACAATTGGAGCGGACCAATCAATGGCTAGAACAATATCTTCGCTTCTGGACCAACGAACGCCAAGACAATTGGGTGTCCTTTCTTCCTGTAGCGGAATTCGCGCACAACAATTGGCCCCATGAATCCACGCGGAAGTCCCCATTCCACTTACTCATGGGTTATAATCCTCACGCTGATTGGATCGATAACCCATCACCAATCCCACAGGTAACCAAGCGGTTGGAGCAACTCCGAGAAGCACGGATCGAAGCTCAACACCTGATCCAAAAGGCCCAAGCCTCATGGGTAAAACACAAAGATACGCCCAAGTTCCAACTCGGAGATTACGTGTGGCTAGAAGGACGTCATTTGCGCACCAATCAGCCTATAGCAAAACTGGCAGCCCGCAGGCACGGCCCTTTCCAAATCACACAGGTGATGTCCCCTGTCAATTATCGCTTGGAACTTCCCACGCAGTGGAGCATTCACCCCGTATTCCACATCGATCTTCTCACACCTTATCGCGAAACGCCCATGCACGGAGAAAATTTCCAGTGCCCACCGCCGGATTTGGTAGATGGGGAAGAGGAATACGAAGTCGAGAAGATTCTAGACTCCCGGATCTTTGGCAGAAGGCGCCGGCGACAATATCTGGTGAAATGGAAGGGATACTCCGACTCGGAGAACCAGTGGGTCGACAAAGATGATGTATTCGCCGATGACGCTTTGGCGGAGTACCAATCCACTCAACTCCGCTCAGAAGCCAACATAAAAGCTGCTCGAGTAACCCCGTACTCCTCATTCACTCGCCTCCTTCCTCACACTGGACTCCTCTCTCATTCCACAATGCCTTCTTCCTCTACCACCGATGCCGTCCTTTGCATTGCCAACAACACGGGCCCCATCACCCATCAAGAGCTTGCAGAAGCCCTACAGTCCATCCTCCCTGCCTCCTACGCCGACGGCACTTCCAACCCAGCCACCTACTGGCTCATGTCGGAGGACGGACAACGGCTCCACACCGTCCCACTCACGGAGGCCGAAGTGCGTCGGCTTCGTGAAGCTCTCCCAGACAGTGAGGATGCCTCACCTCGACCTCTCCCGGTACGAATCGAGTATCGGACCGAAGAGGGCGCCGTCACCGGCAACACTGAGGTGGGAGGAATGGAGGTACACCGCCCAGACCTGGAAGACAGAGCAGTTGGCGAAGGCGCAGCTGAGGAGGACGAGGCTCCTCGAGCGACGCGAGCTGTTCCGCGCGACGCTGAGGAAGCAGTGTACGAGCAGCCCGAGCTCACCCTGCGGGAGTGGTACCCAGCTGAGCACGCCTTTACCATGACTACCGCCGACGCTGACAACCCCCGCGAAACCCCATACGCCTGCGACTCCGCGGGCCGCCCTCTCTACTGGGGCGATGTACGCGTCGAGGACCCCCCACTCCATCCCACCATCCGTCTCCAACGTCGCCTAGGCGGCGACCGCATCGCCCCCCAGGGGTACAAACACAATCGCGGGACGACTTCGTCCACTACCTCATCACCGACGCCATAGGGATCACCCGCCAGGCCGCCTACATTCAGGTGGTCATGTCGGCGGACCCTCGTGTCATCGCCTTAGTCGACGACAGCGACAAGGTCTACTCCAAACCCCTGTACGCGGAGCCGATGGTTCGCGAGCGCGGGAAGCCCCATTACGCGCCCGAAGACATGTTCGCGCTCGCCGCGGGCCACTCCGACCACCATCGAGTCGACCGCGCCGTCAATGAGCTGCGGGACGTATCGGTAAAAGCTGAGTTACACCGTTACCGCTCGTATGTGCAGGAGGCTGAGCGCCTTGAACAGCGCCTCCATCACTTGGCGCAGGCGCTTGGAGAGACGAAGGGGGAGGTCGCCCGCAGCAAGTTCCGTCTCGAGATGGCGGACGTGATGGATCGGATTGATGAGAAGCAGAGTGGACGGATGGGAGGCATCGGACCGACTCGGCGCCGTGGGCGTCGCAGCTGAAAAGGGGGTGATGTTACGTTTGCGGTCGTGGACACTTACGAGTCGGTTGTGACTCCATCGTAAGCAGTAATCAGTCACGGACTTATCGTATCGGTCATCGAGTATCACATGCAGGATACCATGACTCAATCCAAGGATCGCTGTAGTAGGGTTCAAGCTACTTACGCTATTCGCTGTACCGTTTCATGAGGCGCTTTAAAGTGGCCTCTTCACTTGTATAAATACCAGCACGGAAAGACCGAGGATCTCCATCTCGGTCTTCTTCCTTTGTCACCATTCTCTCTCCTCTCGTTGTGACTTGTGTCCTTATTCTCTGTCTACTCGCGCGACTGTCTCTTGTAGAGCAGATCGTACTTCAACGTTTAGGCCCAGTGGACCTTGTCCCCGGTGCCTCCGACGATCACGTACCTTGGACGGTCGTGTATCTAATCACGTGACTGGAACTCTGCACATACGCTAAGTCGTGATCGCCCTCTCAACAGTCCAAGTCGGACTCAACGCCGTGACAGTGTTACAGTGTTGGTGTCATGTTGTAACAGGATCAATGGCGGCCATGTTGAGGTAGCGATGGGGGTTGAAGTGGTGGCAGCCGTGTCGAGACGATGGGGTGTCGCAGCCATGTTGAGGTCGCGGGTGGTCGAGGGGCAGCGGGTGCAGGTGTGGGTGTTGTGGTCAGAGGCTGCAGCCGCTCACGGGAGTCCTGCATTGGTCGAGACGAGAAACAAAAACCAAAACAAAATGTGGAAAAAAAAACTTATCTAGGTGGTGTGGGGCCAAGTGCCACAAGACGGCAGCAACTGCGTGCACACAGGTGAGGAGGGTGGTGAGGTAAAGTCGGATGCTTGCATGCTGTGAGGCATGAAGACAGGTGCGGGAAGGCCGTCGCAACGGCAATGATGTGGCCGCCATGCCACTGTCCTGCGGCCTGCATCTGTTAGAGACAAAGGGAAAAATAAAAATAAAACTTCTGCCCAGAAGTCGCCCAGACCACAAACACAATTTTTGTTTAAGTCAATTTGTGTGTGTGTCTGCACAAAAACACATTTTCCTCTGATCATTTCTGCCTCAAACAATTACAGAATGTATAGGAGTGGATAGATATTAAAAATAAGTACCAATTGTTACTACAACAATACAAAAAACACAAGGAATTTGATTTAAACAGTGTTGCTGCCAGTGCCAGCTAAGCTAATCTTTCTGATATTTCAAGAAATAAAATAGATAAAACTATGAAAATATCTGGGAAGGTATATTTTCCCAAATGCCAAGGGGTCCTCTGCCAACTCTAAGCAATACAATCAACTGTTCATGATTTATTTGACCGGCTCTGACATCCAGGGCCCATCAGCCCAAGGGTTTCAGCTCTGGTTGAATAAATCAGGAACAGCTGATCAGATTGCTCAGAGTTGGCAGAGGACCCCTTGGCTTTTGAGGAAAGCCAGCTCCCCAAATAGTTTCAGATTTTTCCAAATTTCATTTCCTAGGACAGCAAACTAGTGCTATAACAGCTTCAAAGTTGGAGCTGGTGTTTTATATCTTTTGAAATAAAATTTGGAAAAATATGAGAATATTTGGGGAGCTGGCTGTCCTCAAAAGCCAGGGGGTCCTCTGCCACAATCTTATCAGCTGTTCCTGATTTATTTGACATGAGCTGAAGCCCTTTAGTTATTATTGCTAGTGCTATGGTAATAACCCACGGTATGGGACAATGGTAGTGCAGTGTCCCATGCTGTGGTGTTGAGTTGTACACTGACCCATGCCCACACCGTGGGTAGTGATACAGGTCGCAGGATGACTGAACTGTCACCTGTACCTGTCCCCGTCCCAACCCATAGCTGTGACCTGTGCATAGGGTGTGACAGGGGTTACCCCTGGGTTTTTTTTGCCATACCCGTACCCGTACCCGTGAACACCGTACCCGTACGGGTAGGGGTATGAAAACATACACGGGTTTCCACGGGTTTCCAGGGGTATGGAAAAACCCCTAAGGGTATACGGGTTTTTGTATAAAATCAATGTAAAATCAATATATTTGGGTGAAAGTTAGTTTGAAAAATGTTAATAATCATTACATTGACTGTTTATTCCTTATCTGAATCCATTATGGCCTTGGATAACATCAAAATCCGAGTATAATTGATAAAAATCATGTAAACACCCAGAAAAATCCGAAACAATACCCAAAAAATACCCAAAATGTTTATGTAATGTTTATGTAAGCATACCCGTATACCCGTGGCTACGGGTACGGGTTTCCCGCGGGTATAAAAACCCATACCCATACCCATACCCATACATACCCGTGACCAAAAACCCGTGGTGTTACCCATACCCATGTCACACCTTACCTGTGCAGGTTACCCAAACCTGTGCTATTGCCTAGGAGGGGGACAAAGGGATGGGGGATATGGGAAACTTAAATGAGGAAGAGAGGGATATGGGGATAGGGACATGTGAAGGGGAATATGAGGGTAGGGAGGGGGACAGGGATGGGGATGGGGACCACATTTCTGAGTAGTACTAGTAGTTTGGTTTTCTCTAATATAAGCTGTTCACCTGTCCAGATGACTCTAGTCTACCCACTGAAAAAAAGAAAATATTTGGGGAGGTAGACCTTTTCAAAATCTGAGGGGTCCTCTGCCAACTCTAAGTGATCCAAATTCATCCAATCAGCCATTCCTGATTTATTCAACCCAAGCTGGGGTTCCCAAGATACAAAGCTGGTATTGCTAAGTAACTCAAGTACAAAGATAGTGAAAGTGCAACGAGGTTATGTAACACTGATACACTAAACTGTCCCTAAGCGTTAGGAAACAGTCTGAGTTGCGCAGGGTCTAGGGGGTGTGAAGTGTCGCGAGGTGTCGCGCAGGCCTCCACGGGGCGCGAGCGGTTGTATGTGGGTCCGCGGCGGTCGCGCACACGTTGGTGGCAAAGGGCTAAAGCCGCACGCAAGTGCGGCGATGTCGGGAAGGGGGAATGGAGCTGGTTGATTGCAAGTGGTCGGAAACAGTTGCGCACGCTTCAGTGCGGCGCGAATCTTGGTATGGATGGCCGCTCTAGTTGGGAACGCATCGCGTTGGAGTTGCTAAGGCCGCGTACGAGTGCGGCATGCTAGGGAACACAAAGGATGAGCCTTACTGAGCGAGGGGAGAAGTCTACTATTAGAAATCTGGGTTGTAAAGTTGTAGTTACATGAGCTATATACTAAGGAAAGTAAGCTAAGTAATGGGTGCATTATATAAACAGGGGAAAGTGGGAGACCGAGCGCTCGGAGAGTGCAGCAAAGCGTGCAAGTGCACGGCAAAGTGCACAAGTGCGCGGCAAAGTGCATGAGTGCGCAGGAACACGGCAAAGTGTGCAGTGCTTAGAAAGTGCGCAAGAGCGCGGGAGAGTGTGAGAAGGTGTGTGTGAGTGCAGCTTAGAGTGTGGGCGAGCGCAGCTGAGTGCGGTAGAGCGTGGGCGAGCGTGGCTGAGCATGCAGGCGAGCGCGGCTGAGCACACGGGCGAGCGCGGCTGAGCACATGGGCAAGTGCAGCTGAGCACGCAGGTGAGCGTGGCTGAGCGTGCAGGCGAGCGTGGCTGAGAGCGTGGCAGAGTGCGGCTGAGAGTGTAAAAAGCACAATTTCACCAGGCAGGGAGAGCGCAGTCGTATCAATGCATCGCACATGAGTGCGTGCACTGAGACGATGAGATGTGAGAAGTCGAGATAATGACAAGAAGATGTTGCAGCTTAATGGTTCGGACGGGTTTTGAGAACAATACAATGATGCATTCCAACCCAAGCACAGTACAATTTATACTAATCCAGGTAGTAAAGCAGTACAGTAAATGTCCTGAGGGAATCATAAGACATCACGAAGGGTATGAGCGCGTCGTCAAGATGCGAGGTCATGGGGGATAAATTGAGGTCAAAGGGATAACTATGAGGCATGTGAATGGTGGGGAAACGAGTCCGAGGCCGAAACCTGAAGGTGATGGCAAGGAGATGAGGTGGCAAAGTGAGGGAAGGTGGAAGGCATCGCCCTTGTGACGTCAGGCTCGGCATGCTCGCACTTGATCAGGAAACATATCTTGAGGCTAGTAGTTACAAGGCTGTATAGTGGTTGAGGCAAACGAGGGTATGAGAATGAACCGTGACGGTTCCATGTCCAAAGATTAGAGCTGTGGGCCGCCCACGTTGAGGCAGGATGAATACCCTGGGCCACCGGCCCGATCCAGTCCTGCCAAGATCCCAGCGCTGGTGGCTCCCCCACAAGTCAGGCTCACAGCGCAGTTCAGCAAAAGACTCCTGGTATATATACATGCAGGTACATAAGGTTCATACTCAACTAAGTCCACTTATCTGGGTTCAGTGGTCTGTGCATAGACATGGAACCTTCTGGAAGGTCACATGGTTGATTGCACCATCTATCATCAACACTCTAGGTCAATTCAGGCCCTGGTCACATGATCATGACATCATAGGCCTAGGTTCCTCTGTAGTGTGTCCCAGCACTAAGCCTACTGCCACTGGCCATCTTTGGGCTGCTTGGAGTCTCCACCATGTCTAGCAGCCTCTCCAGGCCATACTGTGGGTGCTCAGCAGTCTCAGTGGTCAAGTTTCATAACATTCCCCTTCCCCCCCCCTCCCCTTATCCCCCTCCCCCATCTTCATATTCCCCTCCCCCATGTCCCCCTATCCCCATATTCCCCTTCCCCTTGTCCTCCTTTCCCATCCCCATATTCCCCATCCCTACATTCCCCATTCCCTTCCTCATGTCCCCCTCCCCAGGCCCCATCCTCACATTCCTCTTTCCAATGTCCCCCTCCCCCATCCCCATATTCTCCATCCCCATCCCTTTCTTTCCCTTCCCAATATTCCCCCTGACACTGGCATGCCCACCCTCATCTACCCCTTCCCCATGTTTCCCTTATTCAACCTTGTTTCCCCCTTCTCAATCCTCACCAATTGGTGCCTATGGTAGTACTAGGCCTGGGTACAGTAGCACTACTACTGTAGTAGGCCTGGGTACAGTAGCACTACAGTAGTATGCCTGGGTACAGTAGCACTATGGTAGTAGGCCTGGATATGGTAGAACTACAGTAGAACTATGGCAGAACATAAACATTGCTACTACCACCTATGGGTCACTATGGCCTCTATGAGCACTACTGTAGAACTATGGTAGAGGCCCAAGGATCGCTGATCTGGTGGCTTAAATTCCAGGGTTTGCTACCAAGTCTCCACCATCTACTACCAGCAACTATGGTGTCTACAGCATCTACAGTCTCTACCAAGTCTCTACCATGTCAACCAGGATTTCCCTGGTTTTCTACCCAGTCTCTACCAGCCTACTACAAAATAAATACAGTCTCTACAACCATCTACGGTCTTTTTCTTTTTTTGGATCAATTTATATTCCGGGATACATATCTTGGATACAGACCGGTCGCAGCATGAGCCAACTACAGTTATGAGAAGGAGAATAGTCCGTGAGGTGCCCCGAGAAACGTAAGTAAAGAAAGCGAGACTGGGAGGCGAGTCAGAGAGCCAGCCTCGTGGGCGGCACGAGTCGTACATAATAGGGTTCGAGGAGGCGGAGTGTTTCACCGCGATTAGGCCGAGTCACATGAGAACATACAAGCACGGGAGAGGGTATTTACCTCCAAGCGTCCACCTTACCTAGTCGGGTTCGGGGGGCACGGGTATGGGGGGGCCGGATTCCGGTTTGGAAAGCGCTGCGGGTCTGATCAAGGAAGTCCAGAAGCATCCCTATGCCCTTGCGGATACAGAGGAGCGACTGGAACGGAGTTAATGATTGGTTTATGTGGGCTCGTGACGTGAATATGCCCGTGTTCACACTGCTCCCTCATGAAGCATGGACACTCAGTGGTGATGTGGAGCGAGTCCCTGACCGGAGCGCCGCAGGGGCATGATATGTGCTCCGGGGGGTCGTTCTTACAGAACCGTTGGACGTAAGTTCCAGGTGAAGGCGTGATCGGTCGCCACCTGCATGAGGGTGGAGGTAGAGCGTCGTGTGTGTTTGGCACGGCGGCGACCAGAGGGTAAGGTTTCAGCTGCTGTGGACTGCAGCCATAGGGGGTGGGGTCGTTTTGGGTCAGGGGGGTATATGTCGGAGTAGGTTTGGTGGAATGATAGTTGTTCCCCAACCCATTCGTGGCGGAAGAGGGGGATGAGTCTGTTCCCGTGCCAGCGCCCTTCCCATCACATAAAGGCGATCGAGTGCGCGCGCGCTTTCTGATAGGACGCACTGTTGACACGATTCAACCCATCAGGGGGATCGTTGGTGCATCCGACGGCGGCCAGGTCCCGTGCTTTCCCTTGCCCTTCTAGTTCGGCATCGGCCGGGGTCCAGACTAGGTGTAAGCGAAAGTTAGTGTGGCGTAGGGCCAGGGTCGTGAGGGACTGGTAGAACATGAGCGCGTGTGTCTGCGCAGTTTGTGAGAGCGGGTTTTTAACCGCTTGGATAGCCGGGTTCGAATTAGTAAATATGTAAATCGAATCGGGGGGGGCACCTTGTCAACGTAAGTCATGGCTAGGAACTCCGCAGTCTTGGCGAGCCCGAAGGCGTCTGCGTCAAACTGAAGAGCGCCGTCACCCAACACCCAGACCCTGTACTTCGGGTCCGCTCCCCCTCGCGTGAAAGTGGCTGCCGCCGCGCCCACCAGTTTGCCGTCGCCACGTCCTTGTGAGGACACCTTGGCTTGGACGTGGATTATCAGAGCGTCCTGGGCCGGCGCGTCCCTATGAAGGGATAGCGTCCAGGCCTTTCGCTCTACAGGGTTTCCAACCCCTAGGTGGATTACTTGGCCCGCCCAGTTGGGGACCTCCCAGGGGGCCAAGCTCACCACGTTGACATGCGGCCCGTCTGAGGGGACACGCATGGCGAGAGCCTCCAGAGCCGTTGGGGCACGGTTGCGTCGACCGGGCACGACGGATGAACGTGGGACAACCTCGCAGAAGTCCCCCCGTCCCGGCACGTACCACTCCGGACCCAGGCGGCGGAGCAGTTGCGATGCACGGGGTAGCCTGTACAAACGCAACGCGGTCATGTGAGTGAGCTTTTCCAGGAACACACTCATAGGGAGCATGCGGGTAAAGATGAGAAGGGGCTCCCGCGGTGCGGTGCGGAAGGAGCCCGTTACCACTTTCACCATCTCATTCTGCACCACCTGCAGCTTCTTGATCAGCCCGGCGACTCCCTTGGACCGGTACCAGAGTTGGCAGCCGTAGGAGAGCACTGGGTAAACAGATGGCGTTCATGACTAGCCGCCAGTTTGCCATCGAGAGGCCTCGTATGGTGTTCCCAAGGATCGAGAGCGCTCGGATCAAGGCCCTGGCCCTGTTGCACATGATGGTCACAGTGTGGGTCCCATTTGAGTCGCTGGTTGATGAAGAACCCGAGATATCTCAGGGTCTCAACCGGGCGCACCGTGTATGTCCCTTCCCCGTCCGGTAAGGTCAACCCGGAGGGGGGGGGAATTGGGTTGCGCTCTCTAGGTTTCTGGAAGAAGAGCAGTTCCGATTTCTCAGGCTCTATGGCGAGACCCGATAGTCGAAGCCACTGTTCGCAGACGCCGTAGCGTGCCCGCAGAAGGGTCGTCACGCCCTCCCACGTTTCCGCGCAGGCAAATAATAGGCTGTCATCCACGTACATCCCCAGAGACAAGTTATTCCAACTCGCCATCCTGTGTAGGAGGGGTGCCATGTAGGCGATGGATAGGACGGGGGACATGGGCGAGCCTTGCGGCACACCCACTGGTTGTCCCTGTTCCTCTGAGAGAGCCCCGTTGAACCTGAGTCGAACTCGACGGTCCGCCAGGAAGCTCCGCAGCCAGTTTGTCTCCTCGGGGGAGAAGCCCATGCCCTCCACGAGGGAGCAGAGCCTGCCGTGGTTTACGTGGTCAAAGAAACCACGGACATCGAACAGTAGGATGCCGCATTTGAGTCCGGCGCTGTGAGCAGCCTGGACGTTGTGGATGAGGGTGAGGCCCACGTCGAGACAGGAGGAGTGAGCGCGCCTGCCAAACTGGTTGGTGGGGATCAACTCCTCCTTGACGATGGCGTGTTGGAGGCGCTTCGCAAATACCTTCTCGAGGAGCTTTGACATGCACTCGAGGAGGGATATGGGTCGGTGCACTTTAGCCAACGTGTAGTCGGGTCGGTCCGGTTTCGGAATGACCACTACCACCACCGTCTTCCAGCGGGCCGGGTGATGACCTAATTGAATGCACCCCTCGTAGAGGTGCATGAGCGTGGGGCCGATGCCCTTCCACCCGTCCGCATCGGGATCTCCCCAGGCATTCTTGAGCAGCCGCCAACCGATCCCCGAAGAGCCGGGGGCGGATTTGTCGGCGGCCGTCCTGAGGAGAGCCCTGGCCTCGCCCTCCATCAGAGGGGAGTGGGGCCGGGTGGGTCGGGGAGGTGGGTCTCCGGGTAGGTAGAGGGGAATGGGGGTGCGTTCTTCGGCAAAGAAGCGCTTACCTAGTATCTGTGCCATCTGCCTGTGATCGAATTGTAGATCTCCGTTGTCGTCCTTCAGTGCCGGTATCCTGGTGACGCTCCTGCCATGCCTCCAGGCAGCGACCTCCCAGATGTTTTCTGAGGTTATGACTTTGTCAGCCCAAGCGCGCTTGGCGGTGCGTACGGCTTGCTTGAGGGCGGTGCCAGCTGTTCTCCTTTCTTCGTCCGTGGTGGCAGTGCGAACTGCGTCCGCTGCCACCTTGCAGTCGTCATCCCACCATCGTGCGGCGTGGGCTTTGTTTTTGCCTTTGCACTTCATGGTGGCCGAGCATGCGGTGTTGAATGCCAGGTAGATGAGGTCGAGGACCGTGTCAATTTCGGCTGCGGATCGCGGTGGCGCGTGTAGCACTGGTGAGTGGAGCTCCATGAGTCTGTACCACTCCGCCCAGTCTTCCGAGTCGATGTCAAGGTCGAATGTGTTGGTAATATCTTGAGAGGGGCCTAGGAAGTGACCCCCTACTGTGGCTGACGTTCTCTGGAGGGCGTGGTCTGAGCCGAATGAGTCAGGCCAGCTCAGTGTGATTGAGTCGAACTGCTGTTGGGCGACCGCGGCGAAATTCCTCCAGTGGAGATCAAGCGTGCTGTCACGCTGATGCTGCGACACCGTGCCTTTCCGCGTCGGTACGCCTGGGGGGTTGAGCAGTTCCAGGGTTTGTTCGGCCATCCAGGCTTCGAAGGCGTCCACTCTGGGGGAGGGGTGCCAGCCCACTGGGGACCAATTTGGGCTGTGGAGGTTGAAGTCTCCCAGGAGCAGGGTAGGGGTGCCGTCCCAGAGGAAGGTGATGTCGCGGAGGGCTGTCATAGCTGGCCATCTACGGTCTCTACAGTCTCTACAGTCTCTACCAGGATTTTTTGCGCGACCCAGGGATTGCTGATGCGGCCACTCATACCAAGATTCACACCACGCCGAAGCGTGCATAACCGTTTCTGACCACTTGCGACCAACCAGCTCCATTCCCCCTTCCTGACCTTGCCACACTTGCACGCAGCTTTCACCCTTTAACACAGACGTGCCTGCACCCGTCATGGACCCGCGTACGACAGCTTGCGCCCTCCAGAGGCCTGCATGACCACTTGCGACGCTTCACACCCCCTGGACCCTGTGCAATCTTAGACTGTTTCCTAATGCTTAGGGACAGTTTAGTGTATCAGCTGTGGAGAGTGTATGTGATCCAACTGAGGTTTGAATGGTAGGAGGCGGGCCAGGAGGACAGGAATACTGTATTGCACAAGTGTGCCTTGTGCACACAAAACCGAAGCAAAGGTGAAGAGGCAATATTATGACGGAAAGCTGGGCACATAGTGTAGCAGTGCTACAGGTATATAGGGTTGTACTACCTTTCTATTACTGCAGGCACACAGAAGGGCAAACAGAAACGAAAAAACAGAATTACTCTATTGTACTCTATTATAGGGTGGCTAATGAGGCTGGGGGGAGGGGAAATAACCATAAGGCCAGTATGCAGGATATACTGAATGATACAGGGTGTGTGTGTACATGCTGAGAGGGTAAGCAATGGGGTACCATGCAGTGGAGGCGGAAGGGGGCAGGGGAGCAGATGAGGTGCTTGCATGCACTTGGCGCAGTTGCAGGGGCTGTGAGGGAGAGTTTTCCGCGGCAGTAGAGGTGAGCACACCTGCATTGTGAGCTGTAACTTGAGTTCCAGGTGAGGTGCACCATGCAATGGGGGTGAAAGTGGATGGTGCAGGAGCAGAAGAGGATGGGGGGGGCAGATAGGGCTGGGGCACCTGCATGCTTGTGGCCACATTTTGGGGGTTGTGTGAGAGGGAGGGGTGTGGCGGCACAGGTGTCTGCTTCAGCATTATGGGCTGCAGATTGTGCATCTGGTGCAGCGACTTGACCAGAGCTGATCCTGCCACTATACATAGTGTTTGAAAGTCCAGTTGGGTCCGGTTTTTTGACCATATTTGGTCCAACTGCAACTGCAACCAGTTGCCAAAAAATGAAATTTGTTGCAACCTCAACTGCAACTACAAAAAACTGCAAAAAACCAGTTGCTACCAGTTGCAACTGGTTGCAACTGAATGTTATTTAATCTATTTAAGACTGGTCTAAACTGGGTCAAAACCACTTATAACTAGTGTTTATTGGTACCCATAATAATTTTCCAAGTGCAACTGCCTTATAATGAAAAAATAATTAGGTAAAACAGCCAAAAATAACAGAAGTTATGAGTAAAATGATCATTTTGATCATAACTTGCTCAGTTTTTGGCCGATTTGGGTGATCTTAGGCTTGTTTTGATCAGAATTTCAGCCCAATCACTTGCTGACTAAGCAATCGGTTGCAACCAGTTGAAGGTCAGCACCATTTCAGGCAACTGCAACTGATACATGCTATGATTAGGTACAACTGCAACCAAAAGTCCAGTTGTTTCCAGTTGCAGTTGCAGTTGAGTTGCAGTCTTTTTCAGTTCCTGCAACTGGACTTTCAAAGACTAACTATACAGATCCATCAGCTTGACTTTCTTGCGATTGAGGTTCCCAATGCGTTCAGTTGCTGGTTCAGGCTCCAGGGAGGACGTGGAGGCAGAGTGAGGTCTCCTCCTTTGTCGCTTTGCCCCCATTCGCTCAGCAGTCTTGACCCATGTACCTTGATTGGGTGGGATGGCATCCTTTTCTGGGAGGGGGTTCTCTGAACTGTGTGAATTTTGGACAACAGTGGTCAGGCATGTCTCAACCATCTGAAGGCTTTGAACTGTCTCAGGAGACAACGGTGCACCGTCATTCAGGAATGCCTTGGAGATGGCAATCACATTCTCCATGATTGATGCAGCACTTGTATTGCTCTGCACTGAGCCTTCCCAAATCAGTCGTACCTTCTTGGGGGCCATGTCCACCACCGCTCCTATTTGCAGATCACCATTCCCAAAGAAATGGGTGACGGCAGAGACATGCTTGCACAGCTGGACCCTGGGCCAGTCTGGGCAGTCACAGGACTGCATCCCAAGCTCCACCAAATACCTATGTGACAGGTTTGTTGTGGATTGCACATAAAAATGATCGCTGCCTAGGTTACAGATAGACTTGGCACTCATTTCCAGGGTTCATGTGAAAATTTCCTTGTGACGCTTGCTGGCCAGATCTTCCCCTTCAAATCCTAGCTGCTGGCGATTGTGCAGATTCTCATATGACAGAAGCATAGCAATTACAAGCATGTGAACGAGATGGTCCACACAGTGATTCTGCTTCCTGTTACAGTTTTGCCCTCACCCGCCTGAGATTCACCACGTGACCACCGACTGACCACCAATATCCCCTTTGTGGAGTTGGCCAACACACCTGAAAACCCATGGTGGGACTGGCAAACAGAAGAAGAGCCATGCATAGAAGATCAAGTACATGCAGCAGCAGCAATATTAGAGGAGTCTGTGTACTCCAGATGCACAGTGAGTGAGCACTCCCCTCCACCGCAGGATAGCTACCAGGAGCCTTGGGAATAGGTCCTGAAGATTGGCCGCCATGTGACCCTAGCATGTGGCCTGCCTTGTGTTTGTCTAGATGAGCCCAGATGAGTCTGTCCTGGGTTGTGCCTCAGTTCTGATGTGGACTTTACTGTGGGGCACCTCATGGCCCTTATCTCTGATGATCTGGACTCATGTGTAGACTTGTGCTATGTGTCTTTGTGCCATTGGCTTCTTGTATTAGGATTTGCGGCTGTGTACTAGGATTCAGCTTTGGGACTGAGCTTCAAAGCTCTCCCTCTTGTGTATAAGTAGTGCGCCTTCAGCGCATGGACTCCTTAGCTTTGATATCTTGTGTAATACCTTCCCCTTGCCAGAGTTTGGCCTAGGGTGTATTGTAAAGTAGTGGCTGGTCATTTACTGCCTATTCCTCCCCTTCTCCTTATTTGCCTCTTATTTTCCCTTGAGTGAGGCCGTCCGCTACCAGTTGTGCCGCTTCACCAACTTGGTGTTATCATTATCAACTCTCGATGTCCTAAAGCAGCAAATAGGGCATAGCGTGGGTAACCCATGGGTGACTAGACCTCTACCCGCACCCACACCCACCAAATACCCGTACCTGGGCTCATGGGTACGGGTTCCGGGTATGGGTACCGGTGGGTCACACGGGTACGGAAAACCCATGTGGGTTGGCCCTGCGGGTCAGCACGTGACCGGTGTCATTCGAGTGGCTCTCAATGTTTTTGCATGAAGCCAGCGTAGTATTCGTCATAATGTACAGTACTACTTTAATACTACCTAAATACATTGTCACTGCCCACTGTCCAAGTCATTGTGTCACCATCGTCGCCGTTGTTGCAGCCGTTGTCACGGACTTGCCATTGTCGTAGCCGTTTTTGCCGTTTGTTGTCGCCGTTGTCCCTGTCATTGTCGCCGTTGTTGCTGCCGTTGTTGCTGTTGTTGTTGTTGTCGCTGCGGTGTTGTCATTGTCGCCGACTCGCCATTGTCGTAGCCGTTTTCGCTGTTTGTCGTCGCCGTTGTCCCTGTCATTGTCGCCATTGTCGCCGTCATTGTCGCTGTCGCCATCGTTGTCGCTGTCGCCGTCGTTGTCGCTGTCGCCGTCGTTGTCGCTGTCGCCGTCGTTGTCGCTGTCGCTGTCGTTGTCGCCGTTGCTGTCGTTGTCGCCGTTGTCACCGTTGTCACCGTTGTCACCGTTGTCACCGTTGTCACCGTTGTCACCGTTGTCACCGTTGTCACCGTTGTCACCGTTGTCACCGTTGTCACCGTTGTCACCGTTGTCACCGTTGTCACCGTTGTCACCGTTGTCACCGTTGTCACCGTTGTCACCGTTGTCACCGTTGTCACCGTTGTCACCGTTGTCACCGTTGTCACCGTTGTCACCGTTGTCACCGTTGTCACCGTTGTCACCGTTGTCACCGTTGTCACCGTTGTCACCGTTGTCACCGTTGTCACCGTTGTCACCGTTGTTGCCGTTGTCACCGTTGTTGCCGTTGTCACCGTTGTTGCCGTTGTCACCGTTGTTGCCGTTGTCACCGTTGTCACCATTGTCGCCGTTGTCACCATTGTCGCCATTGTCACCGTTGTCACCATTGTCGCCATTGTCGCCGTTGTCACCGTTGTTGCCGTTGTTGCTGTTGTTGCTGTTGTTGCTGTTGTTGCTGTTGTCGTTGTCGTCGCCACAGTGTTGTCGAAATTGTCTTGGTCGTGGTTGGCAGCGTATGTGCATAAAGCATGCGTTCCCGATTTGTTCCCAGGCCGGGTGATGCTGGT
The DNA here is from genome assembly GCA_021525015.1 of Lactarius pseudohatsudake. Classification (NCBI taxonomy): domain Eukaryota; kingdom Fungi; phylum Basidiomycota; class Agaricomycetes; order Russulales; family Russulaceae; genus Lactarius; species Lactarius pseudohatsudake. Next base: position 8,268 of record JAKELH010000105.1, on the reverse strand, counting down.
TTTGTTCTGTTCGCCTTGCTTAGTCACCCTATCACAGTGCACTTCCCCGACGTGCAGCCGCTACCTACTGCCACCGCCATCTCTAGGGCCCTGCCATCGACAACAGCAAGATAATGACAACGGCGACCACGACAAAGACAACAGCGATGGCGACAACGACAACGACAACAACGTGACACAACATGCGAGACACAGCAACTTGGACAGCCGCCAATCGCCACCCACCTCCGCCTCCACCTCCGCCAATGTCCTGCCATTGACAACAGCAGATGACAACAACAAAGACAATGACAATGGCGACACCAACAACGACGACAAGATGACGTCAACGGCGACTCAGACAACACGATACGACAACATCGCGACATGCGACGACTTGGACGCGACGGCTGGCTCTGCAACGGGCACTGGCATACTCATGAGGACCTGTAGTAGTAACTAGCTAGTAATAGTAGATAGTATATGCACATGTGTATGTCTAGGTCTAATAGTAGTAAAAAATGTCGTAGAGTTAGTGATTGAAAGTCCGGTCCGGTCCAGTTTTTTTGCCTAATTTGGAAAGACCAGGACTGGGACCGATCCATCGGTTCATCCCCGAGCCCCAAAACCGGACCGAGCCGACATGAGTCGATCCTACCCGGTTGCCGGATTCTCAAAAGACCGGTTCTCGCAGTCTAAACCGGCTCATCCTGAGCCGGTTGCAACTGGCTCAAGACCGACTGCAACCGCACTTATAACTACAGTATCACAAGTCTTGTATATTGGTAGTAACGAATACATAGTGAAACATCTACAGTGACACTACTATAATGCCCACCGCCGCCGCTACGCCATCGTCGCTGCATCCAAGTCGTCGCAGTCACCCCGACTCACCCAGCCCGTTCTCGTTCATTGTCATCGTCTTTGCCTCGCTGTGGTCGTGATTCGACTCTGGACGTCGCCCAGTTGTCGTCGTTGCGTTGTCGTCTTCGGCTGACGGTCTTGTAGCCGCTGTGGGGCTGGTCGTGTTGCCGTCGAGTTTGGGGCTGGGTCGATCAGCCCTGCGTTGGCAGGGCGCTGGCGGTGGCTTGCAACTCGTTTTGAGGTGTTCGGCTCAGGGAAGTGTCGGCGATTTGTGCTGTTTCGTCGTCATCGTCGCGGTTTGCAGCGAATGTTTCGAGTTTGTCGTCGTCCAGGTGGACGTGTATAGCGTTCACGACGGCCCGTCACAACCATTCCCTCACGTGCCCGGTGATTGCCGATCTTGTTCGCTGCATCCTTGCTTACCTTAGCGATTGCCCATGCTGCCGCTGCAGTGTCGTTGTTGCCCACGACCATGACTCAGACACGCGCACTTCGCCGACGCTGCCCCGAGCCCCACGAACCACGCCACGACGCAATACTTCAACACAGGATTTCGGCAGTTCAACTACGACGGCAGCGGCAGCAGTGGCCCTAGCCACAACTACGACACTTGCAGTGGCAATGCGGCAACCTCGACACTCGGAATGGAGCGGCGACTACTACGGGCGATATTGACCACCACGACACACGACTGTGAGGTGAAGTCGACAGCAAAGCGCTGACAGGCCTAACAAGTGACGACAACAAGCAACGACGACTCAGACATCAACGATAACGACGGCAAGAACATCGATAGTGGCAAGAACAACAACAACAATGGCGACAACAACAACAACAACAACAACAACAACAACAACAACAGTTCTGCGGCGGGAATTCTTGTAATGTAGCTAGTATACAAATAGTTTCTGTGCAATATACGGACTTGTGCCAGCCCTCTGTTCTGTACTAGTTGAGACCGGTCCCAGCCGGTCCCAACCAGTCCCTGTCGCATCATTGAATTCTAGTGAACCGCAACCGGGTCACCGTCGGAGCACATGGACTGCAACCGCAGGTCCGGTTGCAACCGGTTGCGGTCCAGTCCGGTCCCGGTTTTTTTCTGGTTCATAGGACTGGACTTTCGAACACTACGTAGAGTACTCGAAAAAACTGGTGAAACCCACACAGTGGGTACAGGTCTGGCGTGGGTACCGTGTGACCGACCCGTACCCGTACCCGGTATGACGGGTAGCGCTTACCCGCACGGGTTTATAAACCCATGCTATGCACTAGCAGCAAACAGGCAACTGACACCCAAGTTGGGTACCACATCTGGAAGGAATGTAACACTTCCCCTCCAGCCACTTGGATTTTAGTACATGACGATAGCTAGATAATACATTGATTTGAGCAATCCAATCTGATCTTCAATGCAATAAGATTACTTATGCCTCAATATTGTATCACCCTCTTGAAAGATCATCCAGTTCATCTTGAGATCCCTGCCCAAAGGGGTACAATATTCATCCAATTGATCTTGAGATAGGCCACAAAGCTTTCAGGGGCCAATGAGGGAGTGGTCTGGATCCAGTCCGAGATTGAATCAAACATCGATTGATCAGAGGTTTTGACCCATTCTTGCACATGTTTCCAAAGTTCTGGGAACCCAGGTGTGGAAGCCAAGCCCGCAGATGTGACAGCAACAGCCCTGTGATGTGAAGTTAACTCTAAGTTGCCTGCATTTTCAGCACTCAATTTGGCTGTGGGCAGTATTTTGTGGGTACTAGCAGGTCGGAAAGACATGATCAATGGGGGTAAAAAAAATAGACTTGAAAAAACTCGATTTTTGTACTGGAATACAACATGGTAGTGACTTCAAATGAGTTGAGTTCCAGAGTCAGCAGCTGCAGATCACGGCTGCTTGAATCCACGCATACACATATCAGACCAGGAAATTGCTGGCAAGGAACCATGTTGATGTCGTTGATGTGGCACTTCCAAGTCCGTGCAGAACTGCATCTGCATTGTGCAGAGCACGTGCCACCAGCACAACAGCACTCTGGTCTCTGGGTATATGGTTTTGATTGCACCCATTTGCACCTTGTCACAATTGGTCATTGTTATTTTTGGCATAATCTGTGGGTTACGCATTTTTACGAAATTTAAAAAGTATTTTATTGTCACTTCCATGCCAGTCGATGACAGGATCCATGCAACAGGAACACCTGTCAAGCAGAAATCATGATCTGATGTAGGTGGCTGACATTGTGCATTGGTCATGTGGTGATCGTGGTCTGTCTGCTTACAGGATTTGCGCATGCAGTTTAGCTAGACCATAGCTGTTGGCTGCTGGGGAAATGAAGCAATTACATTGCACTCACTATTGCCTGTGAGCCCATACCTGTGTAGACCATTTCCATTACAAGCTTCTTTATTAGTGCATAACATGGGTTTGAAAACCTGCACGGGTATGCGGGTACCCGGTATGCTGGGTACAGGTCTGGGTCAGTCATGAGGTACCCGTACCATACCCGTACCCATGCAGTGGGTTTGGCAGGTTTTGGCGGTTTTTTGAGTACACTACAGCTTTTATTTTACTAGACCTAGACATACAATTGTATACTAGCTACCAATACTAGCTACTAGTCCTCATGAGAATGCCTGTTGCAGAGCCCGCCGCCATCGCGTCCTCATTGTCGTGTTGTCCGAGTTGCCTTTGTTGGTGTTGCGATTGTTGTCGTCCTCGTCGTTGTCCTTGTCTTGCTGTTGTTGATGGCAGAGCTTTGGCGGGTTGCGGCGGTGGTTGCAGTTGTGGTTGGTGGCTGTCCGGGTCGTTGTGTCGTGTGTCGGTGTCGTCATTGTCGCCATTGTTGTTGTCTTCGTTGTTGTCATCCTTGTCATTGTCTTGCTGTTGTCGATGGCAAGGCCCTGGCTGTGGCTGTGGCTGTGGCGGTAGCGGTGGCAGTTGGTGCAGCTTGTCGGGGCTGCACGTCGGGGAAGTGAACTGTGATAAGGTGACCAAGCAAGGTGAACAGAACAAAAGCGGCCTGGGAACGAATCAGGAAACGCACGCATCAACGGCAAATCCTGCGTACACACATACACTGCTAACCACGACACAGATCTCTTCACCAGCCCTGAGCCGAACAAGTTACCAACCGCCAGCGCCATACCAACGCAAGCCCCAAGCACAATGGCAGCGGCACCCAGCTAGCACCCAGCTGTGACACCCAACAGAAGTGACAGCAAGGCAGCGCCGCACTCCAAGCAACTCAGCAACAACGACAACAGCAATGACAGCGACAATGGCGACAATGACAACGACTGAAACGGCAGCGACAATGGCGGCGATGGTGACAACAACGGCTACAACAACGGCGACAACAGCTGCTACAATGGTGGTGACAACGGCGACAGGCGATGGGGGCGGGGAGTCACAACGCGAGTTATTGTAGATCACACAAGATGATGTATTTAAGTAGATGTAGTACAACCAACTGAATTCTGAGCTCGTGACGCACAGCGATGACTCCGCTGATGAGCATGCTGACCCGCAGTGCCAACCCGTGCGACCCGCCGGAACCCATACCCGCGTCCGCCGGAACCCATACCCATGAGCCTGGGTACGGGTTTTTGGCGGGTGTGGGTGCGGGTAGAGGTCTTGTCACCCATGGGTTACCCATGTTATGCCCTACAGATGATCGCCGCCACCAACTTGTGTTCATCATCCCTCTCCTCCTCGCCTCGTTTCCCCCACTCTTCCGTCCTCCCATCGTCTCGTCTCACTCCTCATTGCTCTTTTACTATGGCCTAATATGATTACATTTCCATCACCGGTCGGCCCCCTTGAACATCCACTTTTCCTCAAAAATGACTTCCCGCCCGATGTCGTCAAGGGGCCCACCTCGGAAAGCCTTCTCCACCATTCTTTGCTCCATCCCTCCGTCACTTTTGCTGCCCTCATAACCCTGGGATTTGGTCCATGTTTACACCCACAACCGTTGAGCGGTTCAGAACGGCGCTCTTTGTCTCAGACAAAGGCGCGCCCCAACTCTCATTTTATTTTCTGCCCATTTCTCACCCTTGTTCCTCAACTTAGTGCGCCTTGTCGACGCCACCTGCGTTGCCTCTTCGACCTCTCTCCTTCAACTGGTTAGACTCCTTGTCGCCATTCTCCTTCTTCCATGTCACCATTCTCCTTCTTCGCTTTACTCCCCGTTTCACCTCGACACTTGCCCGATTACAGTACATGCCGACGACGCCATTAGTGCCAGGGACAGAACAATACCTTAGCCTTACATCCGTCCGTCCGTCTCATAGTCTCCCCATATCCTTCGGACTCTTTCGCTCTACTTTCCCCCACTTCTACCTACCTTCCCTCACAACCTTCGACTTAGCGTTTCGTGACGACGATTCCTTACTTACAGGTATGCGTGGTATATAAGGACTCGGTCTCGCGCTCAACAATGTCATCTTCTTTTCCCTGCGTCTTTTGTGATTCTCATCTCCTCTCTCTCTCGCGTGACCAAGTAACGGTATAACGGGGCAGGTCTAATACAAAGACACCCACTTGACCGACGACTTACCACTTTCTTTACCCCTGATCCAGTTACCCTCCGCATCGTCGCCACACATGATTCGAGCCTCGCTCGACGTTCCCGTTCGCTCACTTAGGTCTCAGGATACTTGCTCAATTGACGTTCACAATTTGGGCACTCGTCCCCACTAAGACTTGACAACAACTCCCCTCCTTTCCCTTTCTCTGTTTGGTCCCACCCTCAGCCCTCTCTTACTCACTCACATGCTTTCGAGCACGTACACCGCACTCAGGGATAACGACGCAACACCGGAGAATGCGTCGACCTCACCCCACTCACCATCATCACTCGACTTGGTTTCATCCATTTCCGAAACAGCGTCAGTCCAACAGCTCGAATATTGAGGAACTCTGCAAAGTCTTGAAGTACAGTCAACGTCGCTGATGCCCACGCCATACCTATCGCCTGCCACACTTCTGACACTGTCCGAGTCACGTGACCTGACATCAAACTCGTTAGCACTCCCACTTGCCTCAATGCCGCCCTGGGTAATGGTGCAGCCACCCCCACAAGACTCGACATCATCAACTTCGGATGACTCGACAGCCACCCCAACCACGACGCACAGCATCACTGCGTTAACTGACTCAGATGCCACCCCAGTCAAAGATGGATCATCCGTGTCGTCAACAGTACTCGTCCCCACGTCGACCCCAGTCACCGCCACGCTCAGCAATGCTGCCCCCGTTGTCGAACCACCCCTGCAAACCCCAGCCACACGTACCGACACAATGGATCGACGCACGAAGACCTCGCACGTAGCCACGACGTCCCCACTCACCCCGACCCGCGTGTACTGACACAACGGATCGACACACGAAGACCTCGCACATAGCCACGATGTCCCTACTTGCCCCAACTTCACTCCCAGTCGCTTCAACATTGTCAACTCTCGAACATTTCGACAACCAGCTTTGCCTAGGCAGACCCAATCAACTTGAATGCCGCCTCAACCAAAGTCGCAGCCTGCACACCATTGACGCCCGGTCCATGCCGACTCCCAACGCCTCGACACCCGCCTCTACCCACGAAAGTTCACGACACATGCCATGCTTCGGTGATGTGGAACTCACCCCTTAGAGAGGGGCTGATGTCATGAACCCACTTTCTTTCCCCTTCTTTGCGCACCTTTTCCTTTTCTCTTGCTTCCTGTTATCTGACCCTGATCTGATCTGATCCCATCAACTGATGGCTATCAGATCTACTATAGATACCATATGCTTTGCTTCTCTTCTAGCCCCTTCTGATCTCCCCCTTGTCTCACCTTCTGTTTCACCTCTACTCTAGGGATTGGCTCGGGTCACCCTCGGGTATTTTTAGGGCTACCCGTACCCGTACACATGAAAACCCCTACCCGTGATGAAGGGTAAGGGTTTTCTCGGGTTCGGATAGGGGTTTGACGGGTCACGCGGGTTCACAAAAAAGTACGGGTATATAGTGACGGGTCGTTACAAAAAAATACAACTAGTTCTACAGCTCAGACCATCCCAGTTCATCCTCGCCGCTGCCATCTTGACTGTCTTCACCATTGTCACCACCACCATGATCATCTTCGCGTGATCAACGTCGTCGCCGTGGTCGTCTTCGTGTTGCTGCCGCTGCCATGGCCATCTTCGTATCGTTGCCACCATCTTGATTGTCTTCGTGTTGTCACCGCCATCTTGATTGTCAGAGCCGTCGTTGCTGCCGCCATGGTCATCTTCATGTCGTCGTCATCGCCGCCGCCGTCGTCTTCACGTCGTCGTCTCCACTGCTGTGGTCGTCCTTGCATCGCCGCCACCGTCTTGACTGTCTTCGCGGTCGCCGCCGCCGCCGCAATCATCCTCATGTCGTCGTCGCCGCCGTGTTCGTCTTCACCACTGCTGTGGTTGTCTTCGCGTTGCTGCCACGTCTTGACTGTCTTCGCGGTCGCCGCAGCCGCCGTGATCATCTTTGTGTTGTCGTCGCCGCCACCGTGGTTGTCTGTGGTTGTCTTCACGTCACCACCGTCATCTTGACTGTCTTCGCCGTTGTAGCGGGGTTGAGGTGGCAGTGGAGCTATGTCAAGTTGAGATGGCACCGGTGCGGGTCGAGGTGCACGGTGATACACCTGTGCTCTCCCTGCCTGGTGAAATCGCACTATTTACACTTTCCAGTACCTTCTTAGACTTGCTCGCACTTCCTTGCGCTTTCCTGCACTCTCGCGCACTTTCTAAGTGCCGTGTTCCTGCGCAGCCCGCCGCTTTCCCACGCTCTCTGAGCGGACTCTCCCCTTCCCCTTTCCCCTCCTTATCTAATGCACCCCATTCCTTAGTTTACATTCCCTAGTATATAGGCCATGTATTTACAACTTTACACAGCAGATTTCTAATAGTAGACTTCTCCCCTCGGACTTCTGAGCTCAGTAAGGCTCATTATTTGTGTTCCCTAGCGCGCCGCACTCGCGCGCGGCCTTAGAAACTCCAGCGCGACACGTTCCCGACTTTAGCGGCCACCTATACCAAGATTCGCGCCGCGCCGAAGCGTGCGCGACCGTTTCCGACCACCTGCGACCCGCCGACTCCATTTCCCCTTTCAGACCTCGCTGCACTCGCGCGCGGCACTATTCCTTCGACAGCGACGCGACCGCGACCGCCGCGGACATATATACGACACCGCGCGCCCCGCGGAGGCCTGCACGATACTTTGCGACACTTCCCACCCCCCAAATCCTGCGCGCAACTCTGACTGTTTCCTAACGCTTAGGGACAGTAAGTGTATCAACGGCGCTGGTGAAAGTGTCGTAGCAGGGTCGAGGTGGTGGTCATAGCCAGATCGGTAGGGTTGAGGGTATCGCAGCCATATCAAGTTGAGGTTGCGGCGAAGTCAT